>JABTTQ020000307.1:600000-915569 GCA_016081115.2 Rehmannia glutinosa | reverse complement strand
GTTATTACGTATTGCTGATTCATTCTATACGCCCCATAGTAATCGAGCTCAATTCTTTACACCCAAGCTCCTCTAGCCTTTTCAAGTCGAGCCTTCAAACCTTGTACCAAAAATCCTATTCATAACTTTCTACCGCCCATTTGCTTGGGGATGTGAAACCGAGGCAGTTGCTGCGTAATTTTCATCTCTACTCCATTGCCGGGTCCCTGCTCCATTAAATTGCATGCCACAATTAGAGATATGCCAAACCCTACGACCCATGTTCGCGAAATGAATTTAATAACGACTTCTTCGGTTATTTTAGCCAATGGTTCAACCTCTACCCATTTGCTAAAATAGTCTATTGCCACTATCAAAACTTTCTTTGTTCCAATGCCCGAGGAAATGGTCCCACGATATCTATTCCCTATATAGAAACGGATAGGCCGAGCTCATAGTCATGAGTTCCTCAGGCCGACGTATAAATGGTGCATGCATGGCATTTTTCCACACCTCTTCACCATCTTCAACATCCTTCCTTAACTTCGGCTGTATCTTGTCCTTAATATTTTATTCGCTGGTCCTTGCTCCCATATGATTTCCACAACATCCTTCATGTATTTCTTTAAGCATATACTCCCTTATTTGTAACTTACACACCTCGAAGAATAGTGCACTAAAAACTTTTGTACAATGGGGCTCTTCCTAAGATGCAAAATCGTGTTACTCCGTATCTTTACTTGGAGCCATTTCTTTTCTATCTTTAAAAAATCCTTCCTTCAGATATGCTGGATTGGAATCCTCCAATCCTCCTTTTTCTCTCTCTACTCCTATCTCCAAGCTCAAAACCCTATCCCAATCTATTAATAAGTAGTATTTTGATCATAACCTCCACAACCGAAAAATCCTAGACAAAAATCCGCTTTGTATTCTCTTCCTTGGTATATGGCAGATCTCTATCTCTTTTACCATCTTCTCAAGGACTTTGTACTTTTCCCCATAATTTTCATCCTCCGCTCTCATATTTCAAACTCCCCTTACTTGCTTATACACCAATTGGGGAATCTATTTGTATAAGTATCTTTGATGCTCCCCATATCTACGCCATGCGAATTCCCCACAAAAATCCCTCATACTTAGCCTCATTATTTGAAAGTTTAAAATCCAATCTTATAGCAAAACTACTCTCCAACCCTTCAGGGATAATTAGTACTATGCCTACTCCACATCCCGAACTCCCCACGATCCATCCACAAACAGCGACTCCATGCTTCACTTCAACGACATTTCTTGTTGATTTTTGCACAAAATTTGCCAAGGCCTGGGCTTTGATAGCGCCTCGATTCTTGGCACCCTCGCTTGCTCATTATAGCCTTTAATGGTAAATTTGTTCTGACAATCACTTCATGTGACAAAAATATGATTGCAACCTCCGAGTGTTATCATTAAAGCTAAGCTAGCCTTCCGATCTCTCGCATACTTTACTTGTTATGCAACTTCGCCTTTCTCAATACTTTGCTCACATAGTATACTGGCATTTGTACCAAACCCTCTTGTCTAATTAATACCGTGCTAACTCCCTATTCTCCTACTGAGATGTATAAGTACAATGGCTCTCCCGGTATTGGTTTAGTCAACACTGATATTCACCAAGTAATCTTTCAATTCTTGAATGCTTTCCTCGGGATTCCTCATCCCATACAAACTTCTTGGCTTTCCTTAACACTTTAAAGAAAGACAAACTTCTCTCCGCTGACCTCGAGATAAATCTAATAAGAGCAGCTATCATTCCAGTTAAGCACAGAACATCCTTTTCATCTTTAGGTTGGGCCATTTCTCGTATAGCTCATACTTTTTATGGATTGGCCTCAATTCCCATCTTTGTCACCATATACCCTAAGAACTTCCCGACTTCCCCCAAAAGCACATTTCTTAGGATTAAGTTTCATCTTATATCTCCTTAGTGTATCAAATGTTTTCCAAATCTTTCACATGATCCACCTGCCTTTACGCTTTTAACTAACATGTCATCCACATACACTTCCATGTTTCTCCCGATCCGCTCATGAACATCTTGTCCACCAATCTCCGATACGAGCTCCTGTATTTTTAATCCAAAGGGCATTACTACATAACAATAAGTACCAAAAGAGGTGGTGAAGCTCATCCTCTTCCGATCCTCTTCGCTAACCGAATCGATGATAACCCCGAGAGGCGTCCATCATGCTAAGCAACTCACAACTAGAGGTCAAATCAAACAACATCTATCCTCGAGTAAATAGTAGTCTTTCGAACATGTTCTCGTTTAAATCCCGAAAATCTATGCACATTCTCCAATCAAAGATGGGTCTTAGGAACCAAGACTTATTGGATAACCATTCCGAACCGAATCTCCATAATGTGCCCACACTCAGAACTTCTCCACCTCAAATCGAATAATTGCGTCATTCCTAGACTAAAGTTTATCTTCTTTTGCATCACATGCTTAAATGAAGGATTCACATTGAGCCTATGATCGGCTATGCTCGGATCTATCCCACCAAATCACCGCGCACCATGCAAACACATCGGCATTACTCCTTAGGGAATTCCACCAGCTTTTTTAAGCTCCCCGACAAACCTTTCCCTATCTTTAGACCTTATCCGGGTTCTCCCGATACTAACTCTACCAATATCGGTTCCTCATTCAGCCGTGCTCCACTGATCCTCATCTAACTTAATGATTTTTACTTTCCTTTACCATCATCATGGGCCTCTCCTCTTCAGCCATTTTGTAAGCTCTCTACATACAATCTTCGTGCCATGTGCGATCTCCCTCTACTTCTCCAACCTTATCATCTACTGGAATTTCATCTTTAAGTGATACATCGAGACAATAGCTTGGAATGCATTCAAAGAAGGTCTTCCAATCATCACATTATATGATGAAGTAGCATCTACTACCAAAAATCTCACCATTCTAGTTTTCCTAAATGGTTACATTCCCAAGAAAAACAGGTAAAGTAACCATTCTCAACGGCTGAATAGTACCTCCCGCGAAACCTTACCAAGGAGGTATCAACCATCTCCAATTCAACCTTGCAAATCCATCCTTTTATAACATTCTTAAAAAAAGTATGTCAAAAAACTACCCGTATCAACGAACACCCTCTCGACATCATAGTTTGCAATGGTTGTTGTGATCACCAGGGCATCAACGTGTTTGCGTTACAATGCCCCTGTTGTCCTCACAGGCCCAAACTGGATGTTGGTCCCACAACCACTTGTTATATCCTCAACCTCTCTCTGACCCGCCAGCTTGACGCGGCCCTAACATAACTTTTCCTGGCTCTCCGAGAATCCCCTCCGACGGACCCCAATCACCATTACCCTCCTTGGTGGTGGAGAGGGAAAGGTTCTTATCCTCCTCCCGCTTTTTCTTCTCTTTGCCTCGTTGGTAACTATTCGACCCTTTCGATAATTACCTTTCGATCTCCTCTTATCCATATACACAAATTCCTTCAAATGCCCCGCTTGGATCATCCTTTCAATTTCATATTTCAAGTGCGCATAATCGCTCGTTGTGTGCCCATACTCATTGTGAAACCGAAAAACTCATTGCTATTCTCTTTCATAGAATTTCCGAATACATTCGCCATCTCAAATCATGATGCCTCTCAATTGCCGAAAATACTTCTCCCGAGAAGCCACCAAACGGAGTGTACTTATCAAACCTAGGCCTCCCTCATGCCACTTCAACCTTTGGTTTCTTTTGGAGTGTTTTCTCTTCTCTATCCTCTCTTATCCCTCCTTTTGTCTCCCCTCTTCCTTCTTCATTTTCCTCGGCCTACTCAAAGTTAATGTACCACTGCCAGCCAAAAGTTCGGTCAAAAGTTTTGGGGAGCTCGACATAAGAGATTCAAAAATTCTCCATCCCTCAATCCTCACGGCAAAAGGCATTCATAAAAATCTTAAAATGGGCCGAGGGTACCTCCAACTTTTGCCGAAGTGAAGTGCCGGATATAACTCCTCACCCTTCTCCCCTCCTTTTATTTGATACTAAAAAGTGTCAAAGGGCCTTCTCGATATTTTATACACTAGTGAACTAGTGCGTAAATACCTAACCGAACTCATCAAAATTCCTTATGGAGTTCTGGGAGTCAAGCAAACCATCAAGTCGACTTGGTAAGAGTTGTCGGAATACCCTACACATCACCCCATCGTGAGAATTTATGCAACAATGCAATATTTTCAAATCGGCAAAGATGGTCCCATGGGTCCGTGTGTCGCCATACTCAAAACTCGGGAGCTCAGAAGAAGCCGTTTAAGTTTGACAACCATCAACTTCCGAGTAAACAAACTTCCCCTCCAAACCCGAGTTGAAACTCCAATTGGTGCACTAACCACCCTTCTCCGAACCTCCCTCACCTCCTCCGGAGGTCATCCATCCATTCTGACAAGTCCGATCTTCTCGTGGGTGGTATTTCTGCCACCCACGATGAGTGTTCCTCCTCGACCGCCGGAGGAAACAAAGTTGCCAAGTTGTTCGAAAAACATGGGTCCCAAGACCCCTGCTCCCATTGAAGACAAGGGAACAAAGCCGGTGACCCTTGCTCTCAAATTCTCCCCGCCTCGTGCCCTCCACGGAGGTGGTGGTGGAGGCGCAACACCCTCATGTGTCACCCCCGGTATCAACCAAGGAGTACGATTCAAATCATCACCAAGTTTCTTCAAGTCCTCCATGATCACCTTCAAAAACTCACGTCCTCGGCCTAATATTTCCCACGACGGCGCCAAATTGGTGTTACCCAAAAATCTCCGATGACAATGCTAATCAAACTCCGCCGTGAACTTAGCCAAACTCTGCCTTCTACGCCGAACACCTGCAAAATGGGGGCCAAAGTTTGCTCTGCGTTTCCCACTCCGACACTAAAGTCGTATAGTGCTCAAAAAAAGAAGAACCAATTAAGTGTTGTTGGGAAATTATTTTGTAGATTTTGATGAATGCCATGTAAAACTTAGAATAGGAAGTTGGCACCCTATTTTTGTTGTAAATTGCATTGTAATAGATAATCGGTCGAGCCGAGTTAAGTCACTATGCCTCAACATGAAAGAAGACAAACCGAGACTAGAAGGAAGACTCCGCTGTGAGGCAAAATGAGTGGCAAGGAAGAAGAGACAGAACTGATCAAGGTGCACTGAGATGCAAACAGTGAAGATCACCAAGTCAACTCAAGATAGCCAAGTCTTAAGTTGAACCGACAAGAGTCATCCACTATTGGAAGCTGACTCAAGTCACCTGGGGAAGGCAAGGAAATGCAACAAGTCGAGATAATCAAAGAGATCCGCTGTAAAAATCAAGAGAATTACTTAAACAAGTAATACTTCCACACTACCTTTCTTAAAGTGCTGCAGCACTGCCGCAACAAGACAAGCCAACAACCACAAGTGACTTTCAAAAATAAGCCTATCTCTTCAACAGGCAAATTTTTGAAAGATCACTATAAAAGGCCGAGAATCACTCAGAGTAGGTTACCGACCAACCACGAACATTCAGCTAACATTTGAACCAGTAACCAAAATCACTCTCCAAATCATTCAAGTTCAATCCTCAAGCCCTACATTACGAAGGAAATCAATCCAACACTCACCAGAAGGAAAGACGACTTCAATCAGCTTGAAGAGGAAACATTTGAAGAATCAAGGGGTCTACATTCCACGGAGGATTGTAGGAAGGTTCAAGGTCGAACCAAATTAAGTTATTTGGAGGGATTCGTGATCAAATCTAAGGAACTTGAGCAAGTGGGATGTAGTAGCAAGGCAAATGCCTGGAAGAAGTCGAGTCGCATTTAAGAAGCCAAAATGTGGTGACCAAGGCATCTCCGTGACCGAGTCCCAAAGGATCAAGTCACCGTGTGATCAAAACTTGTATCCGGACTCGATAACCACTCAGTATATTGATCAATACTTAGTGGATTCCTCCAGAGTTGGAGAAGAGAGGATTAGAAGAATTACCCTATCTTCGAACCTCTATAAAAACTTATTGTGTCATTTACATTTCAAAGACTTTAATTTCTACATATTACATTTATATCTCACGATAAACTTGCTATCCAATTGATAATCAACTAAGTGCTAAAACCAAGTATTAAAACAAACTTAACCAATTTTCAAAGGGTGTTAAATCTTCCAAAAAACATATCACAATGAAAGTTAAGTTTTAGACTAAGCAAAGTTATTCTATCAATAGCTCGGTCGAGTCATGAGTGGCTAACTCGCCGTTAACTAACTTAGTCGGCCCATCAAGGACTTAGCCGTGAATAATTAACTCGAATATTTAAAAGGACTAAATCGGTGTTGGTAAGGTTTATTAAACCCCCCTTCTAAACCTTACACTCACACCCCTTGGGACCTACAAGTGGTATCGTGGTTGGTTCATTGAGCCTTCCGTGACCGTTCTTGAACTAGATCTCCAAATTTTTCAAAACTTGTTTTAGTACTCAATCTTTCAAAACTCTTTTATTCAAGAAAGTTATTATCATGGAAGCAAATTTGACACGCATCCCTATGTTCACTATTGAGAATTTGATGATTGGAAAATTCAGATGCGGGCTCATCTATCAAAGATTACACGATGAGATGTGGATAGTGATAGAGGATGGGCCACTCCAAATTTTAAAAGTGAACACAACTGTAAGGAGAGCCGCAATGGTGAAGGAGAAGAGGATGTTGCTCCCAGCACCCTATGGTTGAAAACCAAGAGCCGAATGGACAAACGATGACAGAAAAGATATAACTTGGACAATGTGGCCAAGGACATTCTTTACAAAACCTTGGACAAAGCCATGTTCAACAAAGTCAAATCATGCAAAACGGCTAAAGAAATTTGGGACAAGCAAACATTGATTTGTGAAGGCTCGAGCCAATCAAGGAAAATAAACTATCTGTTCTTTGTCTGCATTAAATTTGAGAATTTTAAAATGCTTGCAGGAAAACCTTGATCAACCGGATGCTCTGTTCACGAAAATTACCAATGAGTTATCTCGCACTTGGAAAAGAATATACACAGATGAAATGTGTATGAAGATTCTAAAAGTCTCTCACCTGAATGGGAAATGAAGGTCATGGCGGCACCGAGACATTCCATGGACTATCCAAGACATCCAACCATGAGCTATTCTCGGATCTCAAAGCCTACGAATTTGAGCCGAGAAGAAAAGACCAAGAGGAGACAATCAGCCAAAATAGTTGCTCTAATTGTTAAGGATGGCAAGAGAGCCGAGGTCAAAGAAGTTATTGACCAAGAGAAATAAAATTCTAATGGTTAAAAGATTTAACAAGTTCTTCAATAAAAACTACAAGAGAGGCAAAGGTGAATCCTCCAGAAGACACTCAGCTCCCTCCAAGTCAAGGGAGGAGAGACCACCCAAGAGAGCAGAGCATCAAAAAGTTGAATATCAAAGAGCTGACAATCCAAGAATGGAAAGAGCTGATCAAAAGGTTGAGAATCTATGCTGGAACTGCAGGCAACCAGGTCACTATGCCATTGATTGCCCATACCCTGTAGTTAACAAGTACAGGAATGAAGAGGAAAGAAAAGTCTTCAGAGAAAGAAGACAAGAAAAGAAAAAGGCAATGTTGGCTGCAGAGACTGCTGAGACAGCCAAGTCAAAAGACACAGCAGACTCGGAGAGTAGTGAAGCTGACTACTCAAGTGACTCTGAAGAAGAAGCCTTGATATGTCTAATGGCTAAAGAACAAAATCAACCTGACCAAGAAGATGAGGTACACTCTAACTCATCACACTCAGATTCTAGTGATAGTGACTGTGATACACACACTTCATCACCCACTGATCTTTATGATTCATTAGGCAAAATGATGAAAGACTTTGAACACATTAAATCCTCACACACACTACTAAATGAGGAAAACAGCCTACTCAAGAGAAACTCACAAACTGACTAAGGAGCCGAGTACTCTAAGTCACATAGCCGATGAGAATAAAAGTCTAAAGGCTGAAAAGGCTAAGCTAATAGCAGAGATCTATAGAAAAGAGGGAGAATGACCTCAAATGTGATTGCCTCATTCACTAAGGCATCTAAATTCTTGGATGACCTTATTATGAGTCAAAGAGAATGTGAGATAAGACAAACTTAGATTTAATTCCTCCGTACTATGTCAAGCTCCAAAAGCGATTTTGAAAAAAGGATCTTCAAGTAATGAAGTATCTCAAAAATCGAAAAATCCAAATAGTGCACACACATTTATTCCATAGCACAATCACAAGCAAACTGGCCTTGGTTATAAAGGAAAAGGAAAACAACCAGTTGAGTGTACTGAGAGGACAACTGAGAAGAAATCCAGCCGAGTTCCTCAGCAAACTCCAAATAGGAAATACTATGTAAAGAAGAAACAGAACTACCAAAAGCCCCAGAAGTTCTATAAAAGAAACACATGATGGGAATGGTAAGCTGATTGGAATAATGTGAACTATCAGCAAAGAACTATGGAATATAAGCCCAAATGGCAAAGGCCTAGAACTCAGCAAAGGCCATTCCAAAGGCATAAGAGCTACCATCAGCACACTTATGCACCTAGGCACTACACTCAGAGATATCACAACTACCCAAACAAAGCAATTGCTAAAACACATTCACAGCATAAATGGACAAAGGAGACACCGGTATGACCCTAGAACCCCAAGCAATATGCTAAAGTTAATTATGATTATGGCATAACGATAGATGGCAACCTCTTAGAGTCAAATCATTTGGCTATAGGTTGGTTGGATCATCTTATAATACTAACCCCTCGGACCTGCATATGGGGGTACCTAAAATCTAATTTCCTTGATTGCGAGGTTCAAGGAATGATGAGTGCCATCGAACCTGGTACATGGATAATGGCCGCTCCAAACATATGACAGAAACAAGAAAAATCAAAAATTCAAGGAAGTCGAGGTGCAAAAGTCATATTTGGAGGAAATGAAGCTCCATGAGAAATAAGAGGCACTGGATCCATCAAGAAAAATGAATTAGAAATCACGGATGTTGCATATGTTGAAGGCTCAACTTCAACATGCTAAGCATAAGTCAACTATGTGACAAAGGCTACAATGTTGGATTTAACATGGGTATATGCCAAATCAAGGACATCAATCCAATGAGGTTGTCTTTTGCAAGGATGCGCATAAAAAGAACATGTATGTGGTAAATTGGTCAACCGCAACACCAAGCACTTGTCTCATAGCAAAAGAGCACAAATTAATCAAGTTGGTTGTGGCACAAGAAGCCGAGTCACCCGAATTTCAAAACAATTAACAAGCTTGCCAGGAGCAATCTTGTAGAAGGACTTCCAGTTCGATGTACAAGAAGGAAAGTGTATGTGATGCATGCCGATGGGAAAGCAAATCAAATCATCATTCAAAGAAAAGATATGTCCATCTTCCACAAGAATATCGCAGACCGCTACATATGGATCTATTTGGTCCAAATTGAACCAAACTAGCATAAGTGGGAAGAAATACACATTGGTGGTAGTAGATGACTACTCAAGATATACATGGACAATATTCATGTGTAAGAATAAAGAAACTCGCAGTAAAACTACCACAAATTACGTGATGAAGAGAATCCAAAATGAGAAGAGTCAAACCATTATCAAAATAAGATCTGACAGAGGAACCGAGTTTGTCAATGGTATAATCACTCGCATTGTATTGAAAATGGTATTGGTCATGAATTATCTCGTGCAGGACTCCACAAACAGAATGGAGTTGCGAAAGAAGAATAGAACTCTCAAAGAAGCAAAGAAGGACCATGTTAGCCGGGCAGGTCGCTTAAAAGATTTTGGGGTCAAGCAATAAACACAAAGATGCTATACTCAAAATAGATGCATGGTAAAAATGTACAACCGACAAAGACTCCTATGAGATTTGGACAGGAGAAAGCCTAATGTTGCATATTTTAGAATATTTGATGCAAAAGCTTCATCCATAACAATGGCAAAGATAATTTAAATGCTTTTGATGCCAAAGTCGATGAAGGTATCTTCTTGGGATACTCACTAAAAGCAAAGCCTACGAGTACTCAACAAGAGGACTATGGTTACGAAGAATCCATCCATGTGGTGTTTGATGAACCCAATGTAAATGGAGAAGACATTGAAGAGTCAACCGATAAGTCAATCAACCAACCATGCGTAAGAGTCCCTATGTTGAAGCCAAGGAATTATGAACCAAGATGAAGATGAGATAGCTCGAGTCTCAAAAACAATGGAAAATTTGCAGCCTAAGTGATGATGAGAGAGTGATCAAAATAACACAAATCGAAGACGACAAAATCAAGCTAACTTACTCCAACCTGATGTAAGATGGTGAGAGACCATCCACCGTAACTAGTAATTGGAGATGTAAGAGAAGGTGTCAAAACTAGATCCAGAACTCAAGAAGAAGCAATGTTTACTTGCTTCATCTCACAAATAGAGCCAAAAGATGTGTCACAAGCATTAGATGACACACATTGGATTCAAGCCATGCAAGAAGAGTCAATCGAGTTTGAAAGAAATAAAGTGTGGGAATTGGTTCAAAGACCTACCCATCAAAATGTTATTGGCACTAAATGGGTGTTCAGAAACAAGATGAATGAGGAAGGTTCTGTGGTAAGAAATAAAGCAAGGTTGGTAGCTAAAGGGTATTGCCAAGAAGAAGGAATAGATTTTCATGAAACTTTTGCCCCTGTGGCAAGATTGGAAGCCATAAGTATGTTTCTTGCCTATGCAGCTCATAAGAACTTTATTGTATATCAAATGGATGTGAAGAGTGCATTTCTTAATGGTTTATTGGAAGAAGAAGTGTATGTTGAACAACCTCCAGGATTTGAGCATAAAACTCTTGGAGATAAGGTATACAAACTCAAGAAAGCTCTATATGAATTGAAACAGGCACCAAGAGCATGGTACGATACATTATCACAATTCCTGACTGAGAACAGATTTACAAAAGGCAAAATGGACATAACACTCTTCAGAATTCAAGATGGGAAGAGTATACTGCTTGTTCAAATATATGTGGATGACATCATCTTTGGATCCAAAAACAAAGAGCTGTGTGATAAATTTTCAAATCTCATGCAAAGCAAATTCAAATGAGCATGATGGGAGAGTCGACATTCTTCCTTGACTCCAAGTGAAACAAATTGAAAGATGGAACCTTCATAAGTCGACAAAATACACCGAGATTTAATGAAGAAATTTTGTATGGAAGAGAAGTCTTCTGAAAATACCAATGAATACATCACCAAAATGGATATGGATGCAGATGGCAAGCCCAGTAGATCAAACTAGATACGAGCACTTATTGGATCATTGCTCTATCTCACAAAGAAGCGGTGCCCGACATCACCTTTCTTTGTAGGTGTATGTGCAAGATTTCAATTTGCTCCAAAAGAAAGTCACATGACTGCAGCCAAGAGGAGCTTGAGATATTTGAAAGGAAGCCAAGAAGTTGGCTTATGGTATCCAAAGGAAAGTGGATTCAAGCTAATTGGTTATTCGATTCGATTATGCTTGATGTAGAGTAGACAAGACGAGCACCTCAGGCACATGTCAAATGCTTGAAATAGTCTAATTTCCTGGTTTAGCAAGAAGCAAAATTCAATAGCCACCTCCATCATTGAGCAAAATACATAGTTGTGGGCAGGGCAAGTGTGCCCAAGTCTTATGGATGAGACAAAGAATTGAGAGACTATGAGGTTGAAGAAAAGGAAATTCCAATTATGTGTGATAACACAAGTGCAATTGCAATCACTCAAAATCCGGTATTGCATTCAAGAACCAAGCACATTGATGTCAGATATCACTTCATAAGAGACCTTGTTGAAAAGAAGGACATCACCTTGAATATATTTCAACCGATAGCAAGGTCGACATATTCACAAAACCATTATGTGAATCAAGATTTGAAGAACTCAAACATGAATTGGGGTTAATTGAGCTGAGTTGACACTCGTAAGACTCAAAGAAAAGAGATGAAACACGAAAAGAGGAAAAGAGTCAACTCTCAATTCAGCCAGTGAATCACCAGATTCGGAAAGTCACCAGACTTGAGTTAATTGACAAATTTGAGTCACAAGGAGAATAGAGAGAAGAAGGATTGAATCACTAAGGAGTAAGTGAGTTATTTATGAGCAAAGTGACAAAAACACGTTCGTTTTTACTAAGTGGGAATGTTTTTAAGAATGACGTCAGCACAATTATGACGTGTACAGTCAAAAGCTGCATATAAAAGCTTATGATTGGATATAAATGCTGCCGCATTAAATGCGAAATTAAATGTAAATCGCGTGCAAAATCTAAGCCGTTGATTTTGATCAAATTTCAAAACCACCCACACGCCCTTTCATGAACCATACTTATACCATTTCGTCCGATTTTCTCTCACTTTACCAAAACTGCTCATCTCTCAAAAAGCAAAAGAAAGAAATTTTCTCTCAAAACCCTACAACTCCTCAAGATCATTTTCTAAGTTTCGTTCGGTAAAACACTGAGATATGGCACCCACTCATGATTTCGTCAAACTAGGAAAGCAAATCCACACTGGGTCTACTGTGGATTTCAATGGTATGGTTAAACAGGGGTCCGACGACACCCTCGTGAAGAAGATTGCTGAGAAGTTGGAAAAATCTGGATTAAAACCGTTTTTGATGCTGGAATTCCCGCTGACCTACGTAGAAGAGGTCGCACGCTTCTATGTGAATGCCGAGGTTCACGATGAGGCATCAAGTCCTCTGCTCATGGTAAGGAGTTCACCATTACGCCAAGGATTTGGCGTAACATCGCTGTTCTTGCCGGAAGGAGTGCCGAGATTCATGAAGTCGAGGTTAACCTGGCCGCCGCTTAGAAGGAAGAGCCAAGACGACTTCCGCTAAAGTGGTCTACACAAAAATGGCAACAAGAAGTCACGAAAGAGGACTACCACAAATTGTCGGACATTGTTGCCAAATGCATAGACATCAAATTTGGCGGCCTTTGACCACTGCCTAAGGCTAAGTTGATCGTAATGGTTGCGATCCTTGAAGAAAAGAAGGAATCAACAGTTTGTATACGTGAGACTGCTGCATCGTTGGGAACAAATCCTTCAAGGAGGATGGTACGCTTGGAGGTTCCCCGGGATACAAATTGGTGATTGGCCAAGATGGAAGTAAAAGGAGTACCTTTTCGGCATGGAAAGGCGTTCCATGTTAACAAGAGGATGTTTCGATCAAACCTCTCCGCGCATGCACGAATAGAGCTTGCGCCAAGAGAGCCGATCTGAGTGAGGGGGAATCACTGAAAGATACAAATTGTCTCTCCCCTCCCAAGAAGACTGGCATTAAGAAGACCGATGCCCCTGCAACAAAGAAAAAGAAATCGCACTTTTTGCCCGCAGCCGAGTCACCCGCCCCCGCAACCGTGTCTCCCGCCCTATCGCAGCTCGCACGGAGAAGGAACCATTAATCCCTTCTCCAATGATCAAGAAAAAGAGGACTGCCACAACAAGGAAGGCAACTGCCTCTAAGACAACTGAAAAGGCATTTACCTTCAATGAACCGGAGGAAGTGGAGCCAGATATCCCTCTGGGTAAAAACAAAGAGAAGAAGAAGAATTTCCAAGTTCTCCGAGCTTGAGAAGACGGCCGAGTCTCGCCACTCGATTGGAGAAGATACCCGAGATCTGGGCGGAGAAGTAGAGTCTCCTAAGAGATCGATGAAACGGCCAAGTCTCGGCCAAGGCAATCAAGCAGAGGCAAATCAAGACACAAATGTAATCCGAACAACTGAGACACAGGAAGAAGCTGAGATAGAAAACTCGCCTGTTGACAGGGTTGTATCCCCTCCTGCAATAGACGCAGTTGAAGACATGGAGCACCAAAGCTTGCTACCTTTAATCCCGGAGAACGAGGGCCATCAAGAGAATGATGAGGACGATGTAATCATGTATTCTCCATTATATCGTCTGCGAGAGTGGAGAAAATGGAAGCTGAGCCTATCCAGAGTGCAGTTTGAATGTCCAGAGTTCATTACTAAGGAAGAAGAACTCTTCAAGTTTTCTTGAGGTTGACACAGTGCTGCAAGCCCTTGACGAGGATAATTGTATCAATATATTGCAGATTCGCAAAGAAAACGAGAGGGCTAAAGCAGCTGAGGACGCAGAAGCACATGAGAAGGCCAGCATCTGCCCGTTCACAGGGACCACTGATCACTCCCATCCTCTGTTTGATGTTCTCTCGGGGAGTGATGACGATGACCTGCACCCTGCTGCTGCTACAGAAGAATTGGAGTTGCAGCAAGCCATGCGGGAATCCAAAGTCCTACATGAGCAAAGGATGTTGGAAGGACCAGGGGAGTCTTCCACATCACAGCTGGAAGTTGTTCCTATAGGAGTGGTGCAGCAGATTGCCACTACTGTTGCTGCCACCACTTCCCCAACTCATTCAGAGGAAGGTATTAAGGGAATTGGCGATGAAACTGGGATTGTGGGGACCCCAATCGAGCCAACCCCGAATGAAGGTGTCTCACCACCTGCCCCAACTACGAATACTCAATGGGAATAGCCGAGTCCGAGACGAGTGACCCCATTCCAAGTCACTCACCGGTGTGCCACCAGGGGAAACTCCCTCCACCGCAGCAAGGTCGGAGGATGTTGCAGTTGACTCCACAACGAATCTCGGAGGCGAAGTGGAGAAGGAACAACAACAGAATACACAACAAGTTATCATCAACGAGGCTCGCAGGACTTGAGACTGTCTCACTGAGGTGCCAATCGCTCTGAGGCCAATGACACTGATGATGCAACGGTCGAGGCACGGAAGGCACTGCCTTGGGAGTTAACACTTTGGGAAATGAAAGTGCAATCCATGGAGTTGAGATTCCAGTGGATGCCACCTCAGAAGACCCCAAGACAGCTGAGACTATCGAAGGGACCGTCCAAGGCCTCGCTGCAGTTGAGACCGTAGGAGGTAATGAAGGCCAACAGGAGGTTGAGACTTCCCGGGGTAGAGAGACTGAAGCACCGAACATCCCTCCTGCTATCATTGATCCATCAGAAAAGGAGATAAATGCTCTTCACGATTCCCAGGATAATCCAGATGTAACCTTTCTGGGATCCGAAGGTGAAGATGAAGCTGAGTCATCCCCAATTGCCGATCCAGAAGGCTCAGCTGCGGATGTTCCAACCTCGAGTAAGCCTGACCTTAAGACTACTCGCCAAACATTTCATTTTGATGATGATCCACACATGGAAATCTCATCACCGTCCGATGACGCTTCTTATATGGCGAGACCAGTCAACTCACTTGGAAAGACCGTTGAGACCGACAAAGTCATAAGACAGGCTAAGGCTCAACAAGTCGGGTCAACTTCACAACATACCACAGCTGAAACAGAGTCCATCGCGCTCCCAAGGCTGCAGCAGGTTCGACTCCACAGGGGACTTCACGAGCACCAATTTTCATTGAGCAGATTCCAGTTGCCCATGATGATCCCTTTGTAGAATCTTTTCCTTTCTCCCTGGAGGTACACGACCTCCCAAGAATCGCTAGAGATCGCGAGCACTTCCACAGACCACCAGATTATTCCATCCGACACCATTGTTCCAAAATTGACTATGACTTTGACACTGCTTGGCGTCAACTAAAACAGAGGAGACAATCAAGTTCGGAAGTTTTCAAAGCCTTATTTGCGAGATTGAAAAGATGGAGAGGCACCAGGCCTCACCGGACATGAGGCCGGATAACGAGACGCCAACCTTACTCGCCGATTTGCGAGGCATAATAGTCGGGATTCGGAGTGGTGGCAACAAGAAGAGACAATGCGTGTGGAACAAGCTCGATATTTCAGACATTGTTCAACAAGTTGCTAGTCCAAGGGGCCGAGAATGCGATGCAAAGACAAAATTGCAAGAGCACATCGAACAAATGCATGAATCTCACACCACAAAGATAAAGCTTGCGTGAACATAATAAGAACGAGCTCTCATGCGTGTGGAAGAGAATATGGATCGAAAATTCAATCTTCTCATGGCCGAGATGAAGGCCGTAGCACCAATCCAACGCCACCGCACCGAGTTCCGTGGCAAGATACTCCACAAAGCCAGATTGACGAGAACTCGACTATCAATATGGGACTAGACTTCTTGCTTGCTAGCTTGTTTCCGGGGTTTTTCTCTCATTTGATGATGCCAAAAAGGGGAAGAAGAATACCTAAAAAAGTATCAAGGGTCCTGCGGTCGAGAAGAAGGAGGAAGCAATCGTGAAGGGAAAGACAATCGAGGAAGTAATAAGAGAGAAGAAAGGGAAGTCTGTTGAGGGGGAAGGCACGAAAGATGTGACCTTGATGATTGCTAAAACCCCTCAACAAGGTCTTGTCACACCTGATATTATCAAAAAAAACTCCCAGCTGACTCGCCACTCCAACACTCAGCACGCCTATGGCCGAAAAGAGAAAGCGCAAAGCAGGGATGAAGGAAGTGGAAGGAAAGATGGATGCCGAGTTATGAACATTCTCAAACAACATGGAGGCATTTCAATGCATTTTTCAGAGACACTTATGCCATTTCATATGCCTAACCGAGCCAAGATCTCGTTGATGAATTCAAGACGCTCGCATCTCAAGGTTACTTCGCAAACATGTCCATGGCTCAAGCCGGATTTGTATCTTGGGAAAAAGGTCTCACACTATGTGAAGAAGGCGACAGACAAAGATACTACGTAGTCACTCTGCTTTGGTCACTCTGCTAGTCACTCACCGGTAAAAAGAAGACCCCAAGACAATACACACCCGGAGGAAGAAGAGGAGAAGCGGTGGTGGAGGAAGAGGTTTCGACCTAGATCTCTACCTAAAAACATTGAGTACATAGATCCAGGAAAGAAATGAGGGATCTATTGGGCTGGATTTGACGAAGTGGCCAACCTGCAAGTGGCTAAGAATAATGCTGAGTACGCGAAGAGAATTGAAGAGGAAAATAAGAGACAAACTCAGCTGTGGGAGGAAAGACAAGAAAGACTGAGAAGAGATAAAGCTGCCTGGAAAGCATATGAGAAAAGGAAGGCAGCTGAAGATGAGAAGAAGAGAAAGAGGTCGAGATGACAGAGTCAAGGAGATGAAAGAAGGAGGCAACGAAGGAGATGAAGTGTTCTTTGTCACCCTTCATGTATTTTACTATGTAAATACATTCTCGTGCAAGTCTTCTCATACATTGAATAAAATCGCAATTTCTATACTTGTGTAGATATAGAACAACATGGTTACTTTAAGTTCCATTTAAGCTCTGATACATTTTCCTTTGGTTCAAGCTCTGATACACTTTGTAAACAATGATATGATCAATAAAAGATCGATTCGAAGCATACATTCTGTGATTCTACATTTGTCTGTATGTATCTTTACTGTTTAAGTATTGTATGAATGTTTTAAGTTTTGGCATCATCAAAAAGGGGGAAATTGTTGGGAAATTATTTTGTAGAATTTGATGAATGCCATGTAAAACTTAGAATAGGAAGTTGGCACCCCATTTTTGTTGTAAATGGCATTGTAATAGATAGGGTTTTAGTCGAAATGAGTTAAGTCGGCTATGCCCAACATGCAAGAAGACAACTGGAGAATAGAAGGAAGACTCCGCTGTGAGGCAACTGAGTGTGGCAAGGAAGAAGAGACAGGAACTCGACTGAAGGTGCAACTGAGATGCAGCTGAGTGAAGTATCAGTCAAGTCAACTAAAGATAGCCAAGTCTCAAGTTGAAGTGACAGAAGAGTCATCCAATGATTGGAAGCGACTCAAGTCACCTGGGGAAGGTAAGGAAATGCGGTCAAGTCGAGATAATCGAAAGAGATCCGTTGCCGCGTAAATCAAGAGAATTACTTAAACAAGTAATACTTCCATATTACCTTTCTTAAAGTCGCATCCCCCGAAGCGTGCAAAAGGAATAAACCAATGGGAAGCACTCGCACTCCGTGTCGATATCCGAAAAGTCAAGGATCATTTATACGAGGAAATGTCAATTCCAAGAACTCGCAACAAGACAAGCCAACGACCACAAGTGACTTTCAAAAATAAGCATATCTATTCAACGGGCAAATTTTTGAAAGATCACTATAAAAGGCTGAGGAATCACTCTGAGAGTAGGTTACCGACCTGAACCACGAACATTCAAGCTAACATTTGAACTGTAACCAAAAATCACTCTCCAGTCATTCAAGTTCAATCCTCAAGCCGACATTACGAAGGAAATCAATCCAACACTCACCCGTGAAGGAAATACGACTTCAATCAGTTGAAGAGGAAACATTTGAAGAATCAAGAAGTCTACATTCCACGGAGGATTGTAGGAAGGTTCAAGGTCTAACCAGTCTTAAGTTATTTGGAGGGCTTCGTGATCAAATCCAAGGAACTTGAGCAAGTGGGCTGCTTAGTAGCAAGACAACTCGCCATGTGAAGAAGCAAATCGAACGAGAAGCCACCGTGTGACCAAGGCATCTCCGATCGAGTCCCAAAGGATCAAGTCACCGTTGTGATCAAGACTTGTATCTGGTGATAACCACTCGTATATTGATCAATACTTAGTGGATTCCTCCAGGAGTTGGAGAAGAGAGGATTAGAAGAATTACCCCATCTTCAACCTCTATAAAAACTTATTGTGTCATTTACATTTCAAAGACTTTAATTTCTCGCATATTACATTTATATCTGCTGATAAACTTGTTATCCAATTGATAATCAACTAAGTGCTAAAACCAAGTATTAAAACAAACTTAACCAATTTTCAAGGGTGTTAAGTCTTCCGCTAAAAACATATCACAGTTGAGTTAAGTTTTAGACTAAGCAGCTGAGTTATTCTATCAACAACTCAGCCGAGTCTGTTGAGTGCTGGTTAACTAACTTAGCTGTCCATCAAGGACTTAGCTGTGAATAATTAACTCTGAATATTTAAAAGGACTAAATCGAAAAGTTGGTAAGGTTTATTCAACCCCCCCCTTCTAAACCTTACACTCACACCCCTTGGGACCTACAAGTGTATAGTAAAATATCACACGTGCATAAGGGATCAACCATACCCGAGTGATAGGTATTTATAGATAATGTGATTGGGGTTTCGAATTTCAAGAGACGGTTACAAGGAATCATGTCAGAATTAGTTGTCAAATTATCTGATTTAACAACTTAAGCCACGTCACGATCCAATACCGAACTCTTATCCTGGTTTGACAATCCCGAGCATATCCTAGAGGCTTCTAGAAATTGGGCCTCACCATGGGCTCATCCCCTCCTGACTTTATTAATATAACATCCCAAGTATAACTATATTGAGCTTGCTTGTGACCATGAGCTAGGCCTACTTATGCCGAATCAAAAGGCATGAAGCGCATGAGCAAACCGCAACCTCGGCCATGGAAAACGACAAGAATCATAACTTGGGAGGCAAAACAAGTGGGGTGAAATATGGAAGGAAGATATAACAAATAATTGAACGTCTTCCATGTCGGACTCGAGCTTGTTTCCGGGGAATATCTCACGGTTGATGCCGGCCGCTAGGGTTTATGGAGGAGAGAAGAAGGGAGCATCTTTTCATGAGATTTAATCAATCACTAGAATAAGTGGAAAGTCCGATGAATTTGTACGCATAAGATGTGTGCATCTCGTGTATAAGCCTTATTTGGATAACCAAACAACTTTAAATTAATGCATTAATAGTAAACACAAAAACATAGAATACGCGTATTTGTCTCATTTATTTAGGAAAAGAATGTGGCATGCAAGATAGTTTACTGTACATATTGATTTGGTTGGATTGACAGTAGGATGCAGTGAAACTCACATCAAACTCTAGGCACGTCCACGCGAATCATTCACTACTATGAAATGTTTAGATTGAGTTATAGTTATTGTCAAAAGGCCTTGTTGATCAATTGCCATAATATTACCAATATATAGGTCATAATGATTCGGTTATGCTGGATAAGTGATTAGTTCATGAACTACTATTTAAGCGGAATTAAATTCACAATCTTATGAAAGGTTTCAAGTCAAATTAATTGGGCTATATAGAGACAATGCTAGTATATATAGAGACAATATTCTATAACATATAATTGATATAATTTTTTGGGCAAAATACAAATACACCCGTTAAACTTGGTCCTATGTCTCATTTACCTCCTGAACTTGCCAATGTAGCACTTACCCCCCTCAATCAAAATAGAATTTAATGTATGGACAAAATTACCCTTAATAATAATTGTTTTTAACATTTTTTAGTGATTGTAGCTCAATTTTGACTTTGTGCTCTTTATTTAAATCATTTTTTTACAATTAGTAACTTAACCAATTCAAATATTAAAAAATATTTTAATAATAGATGAATATGACAAATATACAAAAATATTGAATATAGAAATTATTTTGGTTATTTGAGTTTAATATAAAAATAATTTTTAATTATTAAACTCTTTCAAATAACACGAATAAATATTCTTGTGTACTGAATTTGCATACATATTATGTTTAAATTATTGATAATTTATATTTCTAATATAATGATATATGTAATATGTTAGTAAGAAATAATAAATAAAACATATTTCCTTTGGTAATATTTATGTATTTTAAATAATCTTTTCTCAAATAACAAGATTTAATGTCTAATATATTTTAAGAAACTTATCGGGTGTGCTTTCAATTCATTTCATTAATAATATTGATTATTCATTAAACACAATAATTTATTAATGCTACGTTTCGGACTATGAATCATATTTGATAAACAAAAAATTAAATAAATAAAGAAGTGTGAAATATATAACTAAATTAGGTTTAAGAAAATATATTTATTCATTTTTTTCTATTATTTAAAGTTTATTTTAATTAAATAGTTAATAATTATTTTTCATTCATCTTTCATATATATATATATGTGTGTGTGTGTGTGTGTGTGTGTGTGTGTGTGTTTGTTGCACACTGCTTTAGGTTTCTAAAGTTTAAATTACTTATTGTACAATTAAAAAATAATTCAGTTTTTGAATTTATTAAGAATGTAAATCATATAGGGCAAATACAATTCAAAATTTACTAAAAATTATGTAGGTTCATTTCTATTAAGAGTAGTTTTGTCTATAGATTATATTTTAATTTTATTGAGGGGGCTAAGTGTTACATTTCCAAGTTCGGGGGGGTAAATGAAACATATGGTCAAGTTCAGGGTATGTTATTGTATTTAACCCTAATTTTTTTTTCGCCACCTCTGTTTAGTTTCTCTGAAAATACTTATTTTCTTTTGAATTAGAGAGAAAATATTTGGTTAAAAATAGAGGAAATTACTGTGAAGAACATTTTTTTCTTACTACAAAAGAAAAAGAAAGAAAAATTAAAAACAACTTACCTAGAAATACCATCTCTTCATGATAATAACCAGGGAATCCACAAAACATAATTGAATTAACCAGCTCTAATAAAATATTCTTAATTATTGAGATCTAGAGATAAGATATTGGCAATCCAAAATAGAAGGAAAATAATTATGTTAACTTACTAACAAATACATTTCATTGAAGGTGCCATTCTGTCTACTGCAATCACCTACATATTGCTAAACCAAGATTACTTATGCATTTAACACCATCTATATCTAATAATTCATATTTTGCACCATGACAACTGGTTAATTAATCATCAATTTCCATTGTTACTTTCTCTTCTTTTCTTTTTTCTCTATTCTTATATTTTTTAAATTAACTAGTCTACCAATTGTTTATTTGTTATTTTGGAAGTTGAATTGGATTTATTCAAAAAAAATTGACGAAACGAAAGAAAAACAGTGAAAAATGAACACAAAAGGTAGCATACTACAAATGAAATTAATTAATTTTTGCCGCAATTTCTTGGTCTCACCTTATAATATATGAATCTTTCTTGCAGGATATTATGGTCTCATGCAACTAATGTCACTCCATTTGTTCCCCTCTTAGTATTAGGATTCTTGATTCAAGTTTCGTGTTTTATCTTTTATATTTCCACGTCATGCATTTACAATTAATATTTAAATATTTGTTTTACACGTAATATACGAATACCATACATTATTAAAACAAAAAATCAAAGTGGCTCATATATTTAGACGAGAATCCAAGTTCAAACAACGGCATGTAATTAACAAGTATTCTTATTATTGTTATCGTTGTACGTTATTATCGTTATAATTGTTAAACTTTAAGTTCATTAATTCGACTTTCATTACAATTGTTGGAAAATAATGAAATGGCAAAAAAAATATACATGTACTGTCCTCACCACATAAGCACTCGAAATCCTACAAATAAAAGTTGGATCCACACAATATCACATTTAGGTAAGTACATTAATACAAAATCCAAACCATACAGTTATATGTACAAAATTTGAGCATTTATTAAGACAATTCTTCCACAAAATAATAGGCATCCAACGGGTATTACCAAACACAAACCATATATAAAATTTTGACAACTAAGAAAATACTAAGACAAAATTCAAATCGTGCTAATCTAAAATAATTTGATAATCTCATCACCATCTATATATACACACCATAACAAGTACGTGTTCTATATACTCAAGAAAGAAACAAGAGAGAAAAAAAATCCAAGAAATTTTACTCTACAAAGAAAGAAAAAAACAAGTAAAAAATGACAAGAAAGAAAGTAACTTTAGCTTACATTAACAATGAGACGGAAAGGAAGGCTTCTTTCAAGAAAAGGAAGAAGGGACTGATCAAAAAAGTGACCGAGCTAGCTACCCTTTGCGGCGTGGAGGCTTGCGCCATCATATACAGTCCGTACGAGCCCGAGCCAGAGGTTTGGCCATCCCCACTCGAGGCGATAGCAGTGCTAACGCGATTCAGAAATTTGCCGGAGTTGGTACGGTCCAAAAAAATGGTGAACCATGAGAGCTTCACCTACCAACGGGTCAAGAAGGCGGAGGACAAGCTCCGCCGCACCCAGAAGGAGGAAAAGCATAAAGAAATGGAGAGTTTTCTGTTTCAGTCAATTGCCGGAGTGGTGGGCTTCGAGCAGTTCGATATGCGGGACGCGGCGGAGTATGACTGGGTTCTCAACCAGAACATCAGGGAAGTCGTGTCCAGATTGGAGGCGATGAAGAAAAATGGCCAGGGGGCTTCTACTTCCGGCACGGTGGCAGAGGCAGCGGCAGCTCCTCCTCCTCCTCCGGTGGTGGAGGAAGAACAGAACATGAATGAGAATTTCCCAACGTGGACTTTGATGGAAAGTCCGGCCGGAGCTGGAAGAAGTGGTCTGGGTTGGGAAATGCTGCCGTATCCGTATACCTTCAACCACTCTGAAAATAAACCTGGAAATGGACATGGAGGAGCCAATTAATTTCAAGAATTTCTTAGAAACTATCTTTGTTTTATTTGTGTGATTTGGTTTTCAGTTCTAGATCAATGTAATAGCCAAACACACATATATGTACGTGTGTGTATTCCTGGTTGGTTTATTTTATTTGTTTGCCCTTGTTTAATTTGTGTTAACTGCATCCCTTTAATTTATTGTTAAGTTCTTATTTTTTCTTTGTTCCTTGTCATTCTCGTCGGGTGGTAATTAGGTTCTCGATGAATGTTTTTTTTTTTCTTATAATTAGTCCTTTTATTATATCAATATTAGCGAGGAGGATGTTTTGAGTTTGCATTATATCGGTTTGATGGGATTCATTTGAATTTATATTTGATTCGTTCCTATCTTTCATTTAACAATAACTCGATCTTAGGAATAATATTAAATTGATTGGTAAAAACTCATGTAGAACCGTCTTACGGGTCTCAATCCGTAAGACGGATCCTATTTGATCCGCAGATCCTGTTGACCAGGTCTGCGGGTCAAAGCACCATGCTGCTTTTTTTTTTCCTTCCTCCTCGATTAAAAATACTTTTTTATGAGAAAAAGTATCGGTTATTTTAGATAAAATATCATATATTTTAATATAGCCACAAATTATGATTACATTACATTTAAGGTAAAATAAATATATCAGAGTTAAAGTAACACCTTTATGAGTAAAAATATATAGTTTTTGAGACAAAATATCATGTTTTAAGAGTAAACATATATGTTTTTAAAATAAAGCATTACACTTTTTAATAATAAATATAAAGAAAGATGAATAATAAATATGATAGAGTTAAAGTAATACTTTTATAAGTAAAAGTATTTATTTTTTGAGATAAAGTAATATATTTTTTAATATAGTCACAAATTATGAATATATTACAATAAATATATATAACAGATTAAAGTAACACTTTTATACGTTAAAGTATCTATTTTTTGAAATAAAGTATCATATTTTTTAATATAGTCATAAATTAGAAATGAATGAAAGAAGAAAAAATAAAAAAACAAATATGATATAGTTAAAATAACACTTTTATAAGTAAAAGTATTCATTTGTTGAGATAAAGTATCAGATTTCTTAATACAGTTACAAACTGGGAACAAAAAAAGAGAAAAAATAAAAAATAAATATGATGTAGTTAAAGTAACACTTTTATAAGTATCCATTTATTGAGATAATGTATCACTTTTTTTTAATAGAATTGGGTTCGATTCTTAGCCTCTGCATTTATAAGCGTTTTTTTTAATTTACCAAGCGTATTTATGAATGAGTTTATATACATGATTATATTAAAATTGCACAACAAGCACTAGTGGTGTAATGGTAGAATACCACCTTACGTCTTCATGGGAGCGGGTTCAATTCCCCACAAGCATTGAAGCCGATTTTTTTTTTCTAAATAACATGTGTGTTTGGGCGGGTGGGTTGGGCTGTAGGTTCCGTCTTACCGAATATGATTCATATGACGGTCCTACAAGAGACCTACTCAAATTGATTTTGCATGTGATGCTAATACATAAATTGTTCTTTCTAAGCGTAAAAATGATCTTTATATTGCTTTTTTGTTGCAAACTTGTTTCTGTGTTCTTACAGCAAAGCTTCGAAAATATTAGAGTATAGTAGAATATATGACAATTTTTATTATATCTATTATCACAATTCCAAGAAGTGGAAATAAAAGAGAGATATTCAACAACTACCATGATTTGAAATGATGTTGAGTTTGTTTTTAGCAACCCCATACACTTCTTTGAGTGCTTATGATATTTTATCATTTTATATTTGAAATATTATTTTTTTTTAATTATATTTAGTACGTCTGTATTTTTAATAATATAAAAATATATAATTTTATATGTATACATACCATACTTGTATCTTTAAAATTTTAAAATATACTACAATTCCGTACCGGTGTCGTATCGTACCCGTGTCACGTTCCTGTATCAAGGCTTCGTAGGTTCGTTCATATATTTTGTTTAACAATATCATTGGGTAACATTGCTCCTATTATTTCATTTTATGGCGAAAATGTTGTGGCATTTTGATGAATTTGGTCATATATATATATATATATATATATATAAACCAATGTTGAAGAATAGAAATAATACTTAATATTAAAGTAAATATAGATATTCATCGAGTGTTTATTTCCAAAAGGATGGTACCTTTTTTCTTTTGAACTTTTTTCACGTATACTAACTGGAATTAATTTTTTGTGAGATTATGTCAATATTTAAAAAATTAACAAATATTAAACCGTTAAGGTATAATTAAATATTGAGTTAGATTATTAGTCGTGTTGTCACTGAAATAATGCATCTAGAATCACATTGTTGAAGGATAGATATATAAAAAAAATAATTAATATTAAAGACCATATAGAAATTCGAGTGCATATTCAAAAGAAGACAATATATCTTTCTTTTGAACTTTTCCCATGTGTATGACACGTAGACGTGTAATAATAACTAGTTCATAGGAAATAATTTTATGTTCGATTATGTCAATGACTCAAAAAGAAATAAATATATCAAACCTTTAAGTTAAAATTACATATTGAGTTATATTATTACTTGTATGATCACTGAAATAATGATGTATGTAAAAGATGATCTTCTCTCTTTGAAGCCCTCGATTTCGAGCGTGTATTCATTGCATTTATCGTCTATGTACTATTTTGACTACTTTACCGCATCACTTTGACGGGTAAATATTAATAATATATATATTTTCGCATTTAATTTTATTTTTTATTACTTGTGATTAATGATTCCTTATTAATTCTATTTCACATTAATGATCAATTGATTGATCATTATTATTATTTGTGTATTTATTGGTCACCTTAGAATTTTAAAAAACTATTTATTTTAGAGATTTATACCTTATAGATATAAGAACTTGATTTAGAATAAGTGATCATGAGACTTATAAGTGATCAAGGAAATCACTAATTATTTTGGAGATTGATATTATTCATCTATTATCATCAATTTTGGGACAAAAAAAATATGGATACCACAATAATACCTATAGTGGACGACCATGATATCATTTTGGTATAGAAATACCTCTCAATTCTTATAAACCTACACCTTATATTGTACCTCTTGTGTATAATTACACCATATTACAAGCCTTATATACATCATCTTATACCTTAATTTTTTATATTAAATTTCCTCACAATATTTCCACTATCTCCAACATTCCCCTCAATATTCTCTACACTCTTACACCTTTCAATCAGACCCATACTTTGACCACCAAAATTGTGTCTCATGCAAACTACAATTTAGAAGCCTTAGAACAAACAAAAAATCCTTCTCCTATGTTCATTGCAATCGGCCATAAGCCTTAGGGGGACACCAAATTTTTGTTTAATTTCATTCTCCCATCCTTCAACTCTCAAGTTACTCAACATCCTCCAACTTCTCTCTAGAAAATCCACTTTCTTTCTTCTTCTTCTTCTTAATACTTAACCAAAAAATACAAGAAAACCCTTCCCTCTACCTACAAAATTTCGAAACCTAGGCCAACAAGGTGAGAAATTTCGCATCTTGTTCAATCTTTCTGATTTTCTTCAAGTCTTCTTACTTTCTCTAATTTTATTTTGATTATTTCATTTTTGAGGTATACTTAGGAGTTAAGTTGATAGTATTTGCCCTCTTTTTCACCTCTTTCTTTTTCTTCTTAATTTTGACTCCACTTTCTAACTTTTTTTTTTTTTGGTATTTCTTGACTTAGGGACTGTCCTAAGTGAGTTCATACTAAAAGTTGTGAAATTTATCCTTTTATTTCACAATAATTCAATTTTTAAGGTGGGTGGAAAATTCTTTCAACTTCTAGGTATTTTTTGCAAAATGCATGTAGTATTTATTTCTTGAGCGCTTGGGATATATATATATATATATATATTATGTATTGCATGTTGATTTCAAGTATTAAGTTGTGAAAATTCTCAAGTGTTGCTCAAAAATGCTATTTATTGCAATTTAGGTGCATGCATGTACATTTTAATGGTTTATTTGATGAATTATTGGATGAGATGTATATGTATGTTTATGATTTTTGATATCCATGTTTTATTTGACTTATAACCTGTACAAGTCGAGCATAAATGATTAAAATCAAAGTTTTGGACTTAAAATGCAATAATGGCAAATTGGTGGACTTAAATGCAAGAAAATAAAATTAAGGGACCCCTCTATAAATTTCGAATTTTGGGACTTCACTCAGGTTGAAAAATTATATTTTGACATTTTAATAGAGTTTTAAGAGTTTGGAGATAAATAAAATCAACCCTTAAAAGCCCAATGACTAAATTGTAAAACTTTAGAAGTTTCAGGGCTAATTTACAAATTTCAAAACTGTTCTAGCCCCACTTTTTAAAATTTAAAATTTTAACTTTTAAGGGACTGGAAATAACATATTGGAAAGGTATTCCAAAAATCCAAGTGTTTAGAACTTGGAAAGTAACTTTATAAAAATTGATGGACCAAATTGTAAAAGATTGAACTTGAGGACCAAAATGAGTTTTCCATGACTTATACAGTCCATGTACCTGGAAATACTATTTTAACTATAACTTTATGATTTTTGAACTCAAGGTTTAAATTTCATTATAATCGGACTCCTAAAAAGCCTTAAAGGCAATTATTTATAAATGGGACAAAAACGAGATTTTCAAACGTTAAGGAACCTATACTTATTTATTTTTAAAACTGCTTTAGTCCCAATATCCCACTGACCTTAGTGACATTTTTCAATTAGAATTACATTAAAAGCCCTTCCGGTTTGTGAGATCCGATTATTTTAAACTCGGGGCCCAAAATGACAATTTTAACAAATTTAGGGCCAATATGAGAATTTTATAAAAACTTGATCCCAAAACTTTAAAAACCTGAATATCTGAATAATTTAGAGCATTTAGGAACTGTATTATTTTTTACAAAATGGGGCTAATTATAAAATTTTCTTTTAACAAGGACCTAACTCAAATTATTTTCTTTCAAGAACTGATCTGTAATATATGACTTATAATAATTATTTAAAATATTTTATTTTTCTTAAAATCCCTTGACTTATCGGATCGTCTTGACCAATTAATAAGCGTTTGCGGGGTGACTTCCTCGCCTTGCGATTCCAAATCTACAACGAGAATTATGTCCCACCTAATTCTTCAAGGCATCGAAGATTACTTATCCTCTCCATAATTATTTTCATCCAAATTACCCCACCAACGCCAATAAATGCCACACATGATTTCGAAAACTTTCCTGAACTGCTTCCCTAAATCCATATACTCGACTGCCTGGTTGACATACTATACTTGTAATTATTATCCTGCCTTAGTCAACTTGGTCAGTCGAGCTCACAGTCGGAATGGATACGTCAGGGATGGAACCGGGCAGCTCGACTGCTATTCCACTCTCCGGCCCCATTGTCCTAATCCCGCAACTAAGGGACGGAGTATGTCCATGGGAAGCGGGTCGTAGTACTTGAGGTATAATCATGATTATGACAATCCGGGCCTAGCTAGCTCTACTGTGGATTTGTCTTTGCCTATGGAGCGATAAGGTGACAGGTCTTGGACCATCTTGCTTGGGGAGTTACAAGGAAGAACGAAAGAATCGCTGTCTGATCCACGCAAATCCGTACGCAACCTCTAATTGTATTGCTTGGGTTGGCATTACATTCCGTACGCAACTACTACCTGTCTTGCTTGAATCACATAGTGCTTGAATGATCATGAACTATTTCATCAAAACTGTATAAGTATATTATTTTAAGTATATATCACGATGCTTGTGAACTGTGTGTGAACCACGCATCATGATTCACCCATTTTTCATACAACAGTTTTCTTGCATTTAACTATATATATCGCCACACTCGCACACGATTACCCCCATCCACTGAGAATTTTTGTCTCATCGCCTCCTATTTTCTAACGGCTAGATGAGGAGTACGTTGTAGATGCCTATCTTGCCACGGACTGACTTTCCCGTATTTCGCCTGTTATATTTGTTTCCTTTGTTACTGATGTTGTTGGACTTTCATTTTCTGTTTTCCCGTTTAAGTTGTAACCAAGGGCGTATGACCCTTTTGACACTTATGTTTGTGATTTGACGTGTACTTGTTCTTTTGTTGGGTTGTAAGTTAATTTGGATAGTTTTGAACTGTAAGCTTATTTGGATGTTTGTTGGGATGTATTTGTAATCCGTACTAGTACTTGTAGTTTATTTCCGCTGTTTTAGATTCTATTTTATTTGGGGTCATGTTATTATTTGTCTAGACTGTTTGGTTTACTTGTATTTACATTTAATTTATGGATTGTCGTCGCGTCCCGTCTGGGGCGTGACATGTTAGAGTGGTATCAGAGCTTGGCTAGTAAGATGGAAACTTACACCGAGCTGACCCAGGATAAGACCATTGGTTTGTGTTGGGTAGTACCGCAACTTGACTAATTAAGTGTGAAATTGATTTCAAAATGGCATAGAACCGTATTATTGATGTTTAGACTGAGTTAAGAATTCTATACTTGGAGATTCTATAGTTATACTTGTCTTGACTTAGTTGACTCTTGACTGACTTTCTTTATTCTTCCTTATCCTTCCGTTATAATCGTCTAACCCATCTTAGTTGTGTTAGAACAGGATGGAGCCATCGCCCCTAACTTGGTGGTTAGTGTTTGAGGCTCGCGCGGAGCGAGACTACTACAGAGCGCTAAAGAACCACTGGCATTAGGAGTGCATCCGGGCCACTACTAGGCTGACAGAGGAACGTCACCGCACACGCGAGCTAGAGCACCTCCTGGCGATGAGCCAAGAGGAGAAGAACAACTTGACTCTCCTTGTCAAGGATCACGAGAGCACCATTCACGCTCACGAGGACCAGATCCAACTGATCCAAGACCGCTTGGACAATACTCGAGAGAAGAGGAAGCGCGCCAGCGATGGCCGCACCAAGTAGGAGATGGACGCGCACATGTCGAGAGACACCATCGACGCCTCGAGGATACTATTATCAAATAGATGACGGTGATCGAGGACCTCACACCGACTTGTCTTAGGGGGATGCCACCTTGGAAGCTACTTTAGCAGCTAATGCGCCAGCACTACCATCGCTTGAGGTGGAACCATTAGTCAACCCCGAGGCGAATGACGAAGAGGATCCCGAGGAGGATCCTTAGGAGGATCCAACTGAGGCTAGGGTGCCCGAGGTAGTTGAGGCCACCCCTCTCGATGATGCTCAAGCTCTCGATCAGGTGGGTGTAACGCCCCCTTATGGACGCTACAAGGCTCGTTAACTTTAAACTTCTTTAAAACAGTTTTTAGAAAAATTACACAATATAAAACTGATTTTTTTTTTTCTCATGATGTATTAAAATCGACCATTATATCATAAAAACACAAATCATCACGAGAAAATTGAAAATGTCATAAACCAAGAGTTTGAATTCGAAAATAGCGAAAGCATACAATTTGAAAAGAGGTTTTCAATTAATCTTAAAATAAAACATAGCGGAAGCATAAAATTGAAAATAAGTTTCATAATTTGACATTATAAAATATAATGTCTTTCTTGGCATAATTCCGTTTCCAATCCCACATCGTTGCACATACGCTTCTCATATACTTCAACTTAAGTCATCCTCATTACATTCCTATCTGCAACATGATGTAACTTTTATAAGCATTAAGCTTAGTAAGCACATTTGAATTCTCACAAAAACATTTTTCAAAGTATGAACATTTATCATGAAAACATAAATATGAGCATGATCATTGTAAATAACTTTTGCATCTCTTTCTATGCATAAATAAAAACATGCATATTCATTTTATCTTTATGGGCCCAAGCGTTACACCATTAACATCATTAGCGCCCCGTCACGAAAGGAAAAGGGTAGCTAATCCTAAACCAAACGTAATAAGTCCACCTTATGGACAAGTCCACCTAGCGGGACAAACATCATCATTGGGTGTGTAACGCTTATATTACGTGATACATACATATACATTTACGAAAGCTCATCAACAATTTGTAAAGAATGACATAAATGCCTTTCATAGAGAATGCTTAAATATAAGATGTTAAAATCAGTATAACTTTATAAAAAGAACATTTCATAAACTTATATATATCATGTTGCAGGTGAGAATGTACTTACTTGACTTGTTTATTTACTAAACCTTTCACTCAAGGGTGATGAACGCTTGATCACGGTGTGCTCGCTTTCTTGGAATGTTCATGTCAAATATTTTCATGAGAAACACATACAATTAATATAGACATTAAAATTTCATTTATAAATATATATAAGATTTCATAAATGGTCTAAATAATGTTCATAAAACTTCATTATTACATGATTAAGCCTAATGCTCTAAATCTGGAAATTCTGACCTATACATACTTAAAATTATTAATCTGATAATATAAATATTAAATTCATGTAAAAATTTGTAATATGATACTTAACATCCTAATAGAGTATCACAAATTTTTCCTTTATAAAATAGATGTGAAAAACATGATTTTCAAATTTTCTACATGAATACAATTGTACAGGCATCTTATATTCTAGTCTGGGCATACTGTAAAGAACGATTTTTATCTCACAACCTAGATACCGTATAAATGTAAAACTTTGCAGAATAATACCTAACACATATATACATGTCCCAAAATTTTCCTAAAGTAAATGATCATCCATTTATAGTTCAAAATAATTATTCAAAACGGATCCTAAAAACTGTCAGGATTTCATACACTGTGAACATATTAGATTATAAATTCCATATCCTCCAAACCGGGATAGATAAAATTCCAATAACATTACTGGATACTAATAATTCATATAGGAATTACATATCCCAAATTTAGCTATAAATAAAATCATATCCATGCTACACATGCTTCGCAAGTTTGAGATCATACAAGTTTTCAGATTCATGAATGAATGTCCAATGGTAAAAGAAAATTCGTTAATAGATCATCAATAACTACAAGGATCCGCAAATTTAACCTAGCATATGTGACATTTAGCTAAGTATTTCTAAAATATAAATGTACTCAAGAAGCAATAATTTGCATATCATAACATTTCACCAATTAAATCCGAATTTGGAAATACATACCTTATTTCTTACAAGATCTTGTTAAGCAAAGTGGTTCACTCAATAGATCCTTTGATGCAACTTTGTTGAAACTACTTGTATGATTACTTCTTGTGTAGATATATATTATACACCATTGAATTCAAGGTAAATAGTATGAAGAAGTAAAAACACACTTTGGTGAAGAGTTTGATTTGATTCTTTGAAAGGTCTCATGTAGAGATTTTTGAGGAAACTATTTAGAATGAAGGAACTTATTGGCTCTCTAAATTTTTCAGATCCACACACCTCTTATTCATATATGTAACTTTGTATTCTCAGCAAAATAACTAGATACAAGTCTCATGATATAGTTGTTAGCCATGTTCCAATTTATAAAATAAAGACCTTACTTTTCTTGCTTTCTTCATTGTAATTTAATCATGGAGAATATACCTTAACTTTTGTGGTTCAAATAGGGAACAACCATGATACGTTACTTGCTTTATACAAATCATAACAACCACACCAACATGATATAGTAAGCTGTCACAGAATTTTCTGGTTTGGCAAGCTTTAGCATTTGGACCATAACTCTCACTTTACATATTCAAATAAGGTAATGCTTCTTCCTATAGACACCTAAGACATGTATCTACATTATAATGTTTAAAAATACCAGATAGGAAACTTATTTAATGGGTAAAATACGTTGGCAAAGTGGCAAATGCTGTTGTGCAGTTTTTCAGCTTTTCAGTTTTGGCATGCCTTAGTGTTTGGGCCATATCTCATAATTTACATATTCAAATAAGGTGGTTCTTGTTCCTATAGACACCTAAGACATGTATCTAAATTAACATGTTCAAAAATACCAAATAAGAAACTTATTTTATGGTAAAAATACGTTTGCAAAGTTGCACATGTTGCTGTCAAGTTTTACAGATTTCCAGTTTTGGCATGTTTGAGTGTTTTGAGTATATCTCATACAGTACATATTCAAATAAGGTAATTCTTGTTCCTATAGATACTTAAGACATGCACTTAAAATACCATGTTCATAAATTCCAAATAATCACCTTAAGTAAGAAGGGAAAATGTTCACAAAATTACATCTAAAACACCATATCATCAAGTCCATATACTACATATGAGTTTGAAGTGCATGAAAGTAATTCATTTAATCACTCTTGATTAGCATAATAATTGTCAATATAATATATAATTTCTCATATATACACACATCACATCATAGTATTATATATATATATAACTCATGTTCCATATATACCGTCATAATTCTTTTGACATGAACTTCCGAGCACACCGATCCCACGTTCTTCACCTGTTATAACACTAGATGAATCATTAGTGTTAAATATACCAACATTCATTATGATTAATAAAATTATATAATCATTAAAGAAAAATGTGGGCATTACAATCCTCCCACCTTACAAGAGTTTCGTCCTCGAAACTCAGAATAGATGTGGATATTTTGCTCTTATGTCTTCTTCACGCTCCCAAGTGGCTTCTTCAACTTTGTGGTTAGACCATAATCCTTTGACTAAAGGAATTTCTTTGTTTCTCAATTTCTTAACTCCTCTATCAAGTATTGTTTTGGGTTTTTCTTCATAACTGAAATTCTCATCAATTTGTACCAATTGTGGTGTAAGGACATGTGAAGGATCTGGAACATATTTCTTAAGCATTGATACATGAAAAGCATTGTGGATTGTTGTCATCTCTTGAGGTAATTCTAGTTTATAAGCAACTTTTCCAATTCTTTCAACAATCATATATGGACCGACATATCTTGGACTAAGCTTTCCTTTCTTCCCAAACTTCATAATTCCTTTCATTGGTGAAACCTTAATGAAGACAATGTCTCCAACCGACAATTTTAACGGTCTACGCCTAATATCAGAGTAACTTTTCTATCTACGTTGTGCTATTTCAATTCTTTTTCGGATTACCTTTATAGCTTCTCTAGTCTCTTGCACAAAATCAGTCTTCTTGAAATATTCTGATTCTATCAATTTCTTCTCACCAGCCTCATGCCAATGAATTGGAGAACAACAACGTCTCCCATACAATGCATCATAAAGGGCCATACCAATTGTTGCTTGATAACTGTTATTATAAGCAAACTCGGTGAGTGGTAAGTATTTGCACCAATTCCCTTTAAAATCAAGAGTGCATGCCCTAAGCATATCTTCAAGAATCTGATTTGTTCGTTCCGTTTGTCCATTAGTCTGTGGATGGAAGGTTGTGCTAAACATTAGTTTGGTACCCACTGATTGTTGTACACTTCGCCAAAAGTGAGACGTAAATCTACTATCTCTATCCGAAATTATAAATTTTGGCACTCCATGTAAGTGAACTATCTCTTTGACGTAGAGTTCTGCCAACTTGTCCATCGAAAATGTCATTTTAACTGGAAGAAGAGCTGACTTGGTAAGTCGATCGATAATTACCCAAATGGCATCATAGCCATTAGTCGCCTTAGGCATCCCAACGATAAAATCCATAGCAATTTCTTCCCACTTCCATTCTCGGTATATGAATTGGTTGCAACGCGCCTGCGCAGCTTTTGATGTTCCACCTTTACTTGTTGACATGTCAAACACTTGTTAACATAACTCGCAATATCTTTCTTCATGCCATGCGACCAAAAATTTTGTTTGAGGTCCCGATACATCTTTGTAGCTCCTGGATGTATGGAGTATGGAGTTTCATGGGCTTCGACATAACTGCTTTTCTCATTTCCCAATCTTTTGGTACACAAAGTCGCCCTTTGAATTTTAAAATTCCATCATTGGGGATACAAAAATCCGACATTTTCCACCATTACTTCTTCCTTGATTTGGATAAAAGTTGGTCCTTTTCTTGACCTCGCTTGAATATGCTCAAAAAGTCCTGGGGTCATGGTTATTGCTGATAAACGATTCATAATTATTTCAAGTTGTAGCTCAATAACCTCTTTTTGCAAAGGTTTTGGGATAACATGCAACGCCATGAGTTTTGTTGATGATTTCCTACTCAATGCATCTGCTACTCTATTTGCTTTGCCTGGATGATAAAGGATTTCACAATCATAATCCTTAACTAATTCAAGCCATCGTCTTTGCCTCATGTTTAATTCTTTCTATGTAAAGAAATATTTCAAGCTCTGGTGATCTGTATAAATCTTACAGCTGACTCCATACAAATAATGTCTCCATATTTTCAATGCAAATACTACAACTGCCAATTCAAGATCATGAGTAGGGTAATTCTTTTCATAATCCTTCAACTGTCTCGAGGCATAAGCAATCACTTTATCATTTTGCATTAGAACTGCACCAATGCCCATTTTTGAAGCATCACTGTAAATAGATAATCCTTCTTCTCCTTCAGGAATCATCAATACTGGTGATGAAGTTAATCTATTCTTAAGCTCTTGAAAACTTCTATCACAAGTATCAGTCCATTCAAACTTTTTCCCTTTGCGTGTTAAGTTAGTCAGAGGCAACGCTATTTTTGAAAAATCCTCCACAAACTTTCGATAGTAACCTGCTAAACCTAAGAAACTTCTAATTTCACTTGCATTCTTAGGTTGCTTCCAATTTAGAACAGCCTCTATATTTCCTGGATCCACCTTAATTCCATCTTTTGATATCACATGGCCTAAGAAGGACACTTCATCTAACTAGAACCCACATTTGGAAAATTTTGCATATAATTGATGCTCTCTCAATGTCTCAAGCACAATCCTCAAGTATATATCATGTTCTTCTCGACTCTTTGAGTATACAAGGATGTCATCAATAAATACTATAACAAACTTATCAAGATATTCTTTGAATACTCGATTCATCAAATCCATAAAAGCTGCTGGGGCGTTTGTAAGACCAAAAGGCATAACCATAAATTCATAATGACCATACCTACTTCTAAAGGTTGTCTTCGAAATATCTCCTTCTCTTATCTTCAACTCGATGATAACCGGATCTCAAATCAATTTTTGAAAATACCGATACCCTTTTAATTGGTCAAACAAATCATCAATTCTCGAGTAGTGGGTATTTATTCTTTATGGTCACTTTATTCAACTCCCTATAGTCAATACGTAATCTCATAGACCCGTCTTTCTTCTTGACAAATAATATTGTAGCTCCCCATGGTGAATGACTTGGTTGTATGAAACCTTTATCAATGAGTTCTTTTAATTGAGCATGTACTTCTTTTAACTCTGATGGGGCCATTCTATATGGGGCTTTTGAAATTGGATTCATGCCTAGTACGAGTTCAAATTTCAAATTCAATTTCTCTATCTGTTTGTATTCCTGGCGAGTCTTCAGGAAATACAACAATGAACTCTCAAACTACTTTCACTTCATTGATTATCAATTTCACTTCTGGTCCTCTGTCGACTATATTGGTAACACCTAATGCATTCACTAGTTAATAACGTCTTGGTCGTCATAAATTATAGAAACACCATAGATATCAATCCTATTTCTCCTAAGAAATCCATTCCTAAGATAATATCCAAATCATGCATATTCAACACAATGATATCAATGTAGAATTCCTTATCAATAATAATTTAAGAAACTGCTGACAAATAATGTGCGGGTATCATCACCTCACCTATTACTGTATGTCTCCATGATGAAGGTCATTAATCTTATCATAGTGTTGATATTCATAAAAAGAACTTTTCATTGAACTCCTTAATAAACTCCACTCATGTCATTCAATTGACATTGTTGCTTGTTCAATTCCTTCACTAAGGCTTCCATTGTCAAGTAACATGACATACATAAAATTCCTTCACTCAATAAAACCCATCAATTTGAGAGTAGTTCTATTGTCTTCAGCCATGCTCCTATGATTAAGGGATCAATAGATCCTTGAAAGCCAATAGGTCTAAATATTTCCATCTACCTAGTAGAGGCTCTTGTCAGATGGATCATATTGTTGCATGAACCATAGGGGCTTCGACTACAAGTTCCTGATATAGATAAAACGTTGGTGTAGGTTTGTAGCGAGTTTCTCTTCCGTTGTTATTAGCTCAAAACTCAATAATTTCATCTTATTATCTTTATAGTCATCTATGAAGGTCGACAATAATTTGAAGTAGATTAGCATCAACAGAAATGGCCTTTCTAGGTCCTATTGTCGAACAACCCCAACATATGCCTTTTTTTCCACCATCATTCATAGTTCATCTTAATATAGAGAGGTAAATCTTTATAAAGTTCTTAATACAATCAAGGTTATGATATGAAAGTGTATATCAAGCACTATTTTTTTCTTAAAAAAAAAACTCACTTGTAGAACATGGAGTAGGCGTATGGCCATGTGCATTGGAAACGAAACCCGCTCTGATACCATAACTATAACGCCCCCTTATGGACGCTACAAGGCTCGTTAACTTTAAACTTCTTTAAAACAGTTTTTAGAAAAATTACACAATATAAAACTGAATTTTTTTTTCTCGTAGTGTATTAAAATCGACCATTATATCATAAAAACACAAATCATCACGAGAAAATTGAAAATGTCATAAACCAAGAGTTTGAATTCGAAAATAGCGAAAGCATACAATTTGAAAAGAGGTTTTCAATTAATCTTAAAATAAAACATAGCGGAAGCATAAAATTGAAAATAAGTTTCATAATTTGACATCATAAAATATAATGTCTTTCTTGGCATAATTCCGTTTCCAATCCCACATCGTTGCACATACGCTTCTCATATACTTCAACTTAAGTCATCCTCATTACATTCCTATCTGCAACATGATGTAACTTTTATAAGCATTAAGCTTAGTAAGCACATTTGAATTCTCACAAAAACATTTTTCAAAGTATGAGCATTTATCATGAAAACATAAATATGAGCATGATCATTGTAAATAACTTTTGCATCTCTTTCTATGCATAAATAAAAACATGCATATTCATTTTATCTCTATGGGCCCAAGCGTTACACCATTAACATCATTAGCGCGCCGTCACGAAAGGAAAAGGGTAGCTAATCCTAAACCAAACGTAACAAGTCCACCTTGTGGGACAAGTCCACCTAGCGGGACAAACATCATCATTGGGTGTGTAACGCTTACATTACGTGATACATACATATACATTTACGAAAGCTCATCAACAATTTGTAAAGAATGCCATAAATGCCTTTCATAGAGAATGCTTAAATATAAGATGTTAAAATCAGTATAACTTTATAAAAAGAACATTTCATAAACTTATATATATCATGTTGCAGGTGAGAATGTACTTACTTGACTTGTTTATTTACTAAACCTTTCACTTAAGGGTGATGAACGTCTTGATCACGGTGTGCATGTCGCTTTCTTGGAATGTTCATGTCAAATATTTTCATGAGAAACACATACAATTAATATAGACATTAAAATTTCATTTATAAATATATATAAGATTTAATAAATGGTCTAAATAATGTTCATAAAACTTCATTATTACATGATTAAGCCTAATGCTCTAAATCTGGAAATTCTGACCTATACATACTTAAAATTATTAATCTGATAATATAAATATTAAATTCATGTAAAAATTTGTAATATGATACTTAACATCCTAATAGAGTATCACAAATTTTTCCTTTATAAAATAGATGTGAAAAACATGATTTTCAAATTTTCTACATGAATACAATTGTACAGGCATCTTATATTCTAGTCTGGGCATATTGTAAAGAACGATTTTTATCTCACAACCTAGATACCGTATAAATGTAAAACTTTGCAGAATAATACCTAACACATATATACATGTCCCAAAATTTTCCTAAAGTAAATGATCATCCATTTATAGTTCAAAATAATTATTCAAAACGGATCCTAAAAACTGTCAGGATTTCATACACTGTGAACATATTAGATTATAAATTCCATATCCTCCAAACCGGGATAGATAAAATTCCAATAAAATTACTGGATACTAATAATTCATATAGGAATGACATATCCCAAATTTAGCTATAAATAAAATCATATCCATGCTACACATGCTTCGCAAGTTTGAGATCATACAAGTTTTCAGATTCATGAATGAATGTCCAATGGTAAAAGAAAATTCGTTAATAGATCATCAATAACTACAAGGATTCGGAAATTTAACCTAGCATATGTGACATTTAGCTAAGTATTTCTAAAATATAAATGTACTCAAGAAGCAATAATTTGCATATCATAACATTTCACCAATTAAATCCGAATTTGGAAATACATACCTTATTTCTTACAAGATCTTGTATAAGCAAAGTGGTTCACTCAATAGATCCTTTGATGCAACTTTGTTGAAACTACTTGTATGATTACTTCTTGTGTAGATATATATTATGCACCATTGAATTCAAGGTAAATAGTATGAAGAAGTAAAAACGCACTTTGGTGAAGAGTTTGATTTGATTCTTTGAAAGGTCTCATGTAGAGATTTTTGAGGAAACTATTTAGAATGAAGTAACTTATTGGCTCTCTAAATTTTTCAGATCCACACACCTCTTATTCATATATGTAACTTTGTATTCTCAGCAAAATAACTAGATACAAGTCTCATCTATTAAAGTATTAAAAAAAAAAAAGAAGTCCCTACATCTTCACATGATAGTTGTTAGCCATGTTCCAATTTATAAAATAAAGACCTTACTTTTCTTGCTTTCTTCATTGTAATTTAATCATGAAGAATATACCTTAACTTTTGTGGTTCAAATAGGGAACAACCATGATACTTTACTTGCTTTATACAAATCATAACAACCACACCAACATGATATAGTAAGCTGTCACAGAATTTTCTGGTTTGGCAAGCTTTAGCATTTGGACCATAACTCTCACTTTACATATTCAAATAAGGTAATGCTTCTTCCTATAGACACCTAAGACATGCATCTACATTATCATGTTTAAAAATACCAGATAGGAAACTTATTTAATGGGTAAAATACGTTGGCAAAGTGGCAAATGCTGTTGTGCAGTTTTTCAGCTTTTCAGTTTTGGCATGCCTTAGTGTTTGGGCCATATCTCATAATTTACATATTCAAATAAGGTGGTTCTTGTTCCTATAGACACCTAAGACATGTATCTAAATTAACATGTTCAAAAATACCAAATAAGAAACTTATTTTATGGTAAAAATACGTTTGCAAAGTTGCACATGTTGCTGTCAAGTTTTACAGATTTCCAGTTTTGGCATGTTTTAGTGTTTTGAGTATATCTCATACATTACATATTCAAATAAGGTAATTCTTGTTCCTATAGATACTTAAGACATGCACTTAAAATACTATGTTCATAAATTCCAAATAATCACCTTAAGTAAGAAGGGAAAATGTTCACAAAATTACATCTAAAACACCATATCATCAAGTCCATATACTACATATGAGTTTGAAGTGCATGAAAGTAATTCATTCAATCACTCTTGATTAGCATAATAATTGTCAATATAATATGTAATTTCTCATATATACACACATCACATCATAGTATTATATATATATATATATATATATATAACTCATGTTCCATATATACCGTCATAATTCTTTTGACATGAACTTCCGAGCACACCGATCCCACGTTCTTCACCTGTTATAACACTAGATGAATCATTAGTGTTAAATATACCAACATTCATTATGATTAATAAAATTATATAATCATTAAAGAAAAATGTGGGCATTACAGTGGGTGACATCGAGGATGATTGCGCCATTCCTGAGTAGATAGATTTGATTTCCTGGATTGTACCTGTTGTTATAGTAGATGCTTATTTTTTTATTCTGTTGTACTTTAGATTTATGTACCGTTGTTGTATGAACTTCATTTGTTGTACTCCAAATTTTACATTAATGGATACGCCTTTTCCTTAGTATTTATTTTGTGTCTTGTGTATTGCTATTATTTTTGTCATGTTATGACTTGTTTTATGCGAGCATTTATGGAATCATTTATTATGGATTGTATCTAACGCTTCGAGATACATAATGGCATAACATAGAGGACGCGGAAGACCCCACTGAGTTCCTCAGTTGCAGGAGAAAATTTAACTGCACAGGCCCTGCAACAGATCTTGGTTTTCATGAGGCAACAAGAATAGCCCAATCAGTGTGCACCTGAACCCGCGCGAGAGGTGAACGATCGAGTCCTAGAACGCTTTCTGCGTTTGACCTTTCGGCTTCTTGGGAGAGCCAGACGATTTGAAAGCAGAAGACTGGATTGAAAAATTGGAGAACATATTTAACGCTCTTCAATACTCCGACGAGCAGAAAGTGACACTCGTTGTATTTCGATTGGAATCGGCAGCTAGGGATTGGTGGAGATTCGTTGAAAGGAAATGGGACCAGGACAGGGCAGCCAGAACTTGGGAGAATTTCTTGGCTGAGTTTAATGAACAATATAACCTACAAGTGGTAAAGGAAGCACATCGGGATGAATTCCATAGACTGAGACAGGGAAACATGTCGGTGGCTCAGTACGAGTCAGAATTCCATCTATTGTCTAAGTACACTCTGGGAACAATCAGTACTGAGGAGGATAAGCTGTATAAGTTCACGAGGGGACTGAAGCTGGAACTTCATAAATAACTTCTGACTGTTTAATTGGCCACCTACTCAGCCGTGGTAAAGGCAACACTCCGCATTGACTCGGGCCTGAACCGCATTTGGCAGATCCAAAAGAACAGGCCATAAAATAGTCTGAAAAGGACAGTTGTGGGACAACCATCTGAGCAGCCTGCCAAGTTCTAGAAAGGACTAGTTGCCAGAACGAATAAGGGAAAGGGTCAAGTTGAAGGAAAGCCGGGACAGACGTGCGCACACTGCCAGAAATCGGGACATACTGCCAATAACTGTTGGCGCAAATAAGGAATGTGCTTGTGCTGTGGCAGTAACCAGCATCAGCTTAAGGAATAACCGAAATATGAGGGCAGAAACAAGCAGGTGCAGCCACAAAGGCCAGGCAATGGCCAGGGTAATCGGGCGAGGGTGCCCACTAGAGCATTTGCGCTAGCCGGGCATGAGGACATGTACGCTTTTAGTATCTGACCATTATGTTAAAGTACTGTTTGACCCTGGATCATCACATTCATTTGTCGCACCGCACTTTGTACTCAAGCTGCATGCATGCATGGAACACATGCCTATATGTTTAGATTGATGAGATAAATTTACTCATTGATGAGATAAATTCAACTCCTATGGGCGCAAGCCAAATAACAGATATTATCTGTAATGCATGCGAAGTTAAGATTGATGAGATAAATTTACTCATTGATCTGATTGTATTACCTATATCCGAATACGATGTGATACTGGGAATTAACTAGTTATGAGGACATGTACGCTTTTAGTATCTGACCATTATGTTAAAGTACTGTTTGACCCTGGATCATCACATTCATTTGTCGCACCGCACTTTGTACTCAAGCTGCATGCATGCATGGAACACATGCCTATATGTTTAGATTGATGAGATAAATTTACTCATTGATGAGATAAATTCAACTCCTATGGGCGCAAGCCAAATAACAGATATTATCTGTAATGCATGCGAAGTTAAGATTGATGAGATAAATTTACTCATTGATCTGATCGTATTACCTATATCCGAATACGATGTGATACTGGGAATTAACTAGTTATCTACACACCATGCACAGATGGACTACCATCGCAAGTCCATCAAACCATCGCAAGTTAAGATTGTCCCAATCATTTCTGTAATGAAAGCGAGGAAGGCGATCACTAGAGGGGCACAAGGGTACTTGGTGTTTGTAATCAACAAACCCAAGGTAGAGACACAAATTCACCAAGTGCCCATAGTATTGGAATACACAGATGTATTTCCACAAGAACTCACCACTGTCCCTCCAAATAGGGAAGTCGAGTTCACCATCGAGGTATTACCGAGAATCGCCCCAATTGATAGAACGCTGTATAGAATGGCTCCAATCGAGTTGCTAGAGTTGAAGACTCAATTATAGAAGTTGATGGATATAGGATTTATCCGACCGAGTACGTCTCCAATAACCAATTCATGCAATTCTATGGGTTCAATTCTTAAGTTAGTTTATTCCCCCTCCCGGTCGGTGCATAAACAATATATTAATAATAATTGTAGGTCTCCCGACTCAATACAACCATTATTAACTCCCAAAAGATCTATGTATTGAATGGCTCCCCACAAACTGTTGTAAGTCTCCCGACTCGATACACCCATTTATGTCTGAATTTGATTTATGTCTTTGTTAGAACTCCTCTTCCGAATTTCGCACTAACAAATATGACATGCAAATTATTGGACAAATAATAAATAATTAAGAATAAGCACTCAAAGTAATAAAAAAGAACACATGAATCAATTAAGAAAACAATTAATCAAGATTTAACATGAATCCACAATTTTAATTATGCCCTAAGATCCAATAGATTAGCCAAATATTGATAACAAATTAATAGACAAATTTGAAATCAATATTATGACATCGTTTAAACACAAGCAAGGGATCTATAATAAGAAAGAAAACCCCTTCTTGTCAGGATGGATTCTCCTTCCAAGCTTTCAAAGCTCTTGTGCTTCCGTAGATGTGAAAGGCCTTGTGGTGTTCGTCGCGACCTAGCCCTCCTCTCTCAAAGACCTTGGATCTTGTGTTCCTATGTAATTTGATGTGTTGTATGGTGTATGAATGAATAAATTTTCGTGCAGCTCTTGGGTCCCTTTTATAGATGTTTGGAGAGATCACTTGTAGAGTTTGAATGGGAAAAGGATACAAAAATCCGAAACAATGCATCACATGGCTAGGTTGTGCAGCATCACATGACCACTCCACACGGTCCGGCCGTGCGATTTGTTTTCATCCCTTGTTTCTTCCCAACTTCACAAGGACATATCTTCATCGCACGGGCAAGTCACACGGCCGTGTGGTCCCACACAGTCCGGCCGTGTGGTCCCACACAGTCCGGCCGTGTGATGCGTTTTTGTCTGGTTTCTTCGTCTTTTTGATCATCTCTTTGCAGTCGTCAATCCTATTCGGCCTTCAAACTGATATTTCTTCAAGAAAGCTCCTTTTTCTGTAAAAAGTTACAAGAATACGTAGTATCATGCCCTTCTAAGGAAACCAAGTAAAAACACACTAAATATACATGCAAATGTAAATTATATACCATTTTAAGCCCCTAAATGGACGTATATTTTACACGTCTCAAAATCCCCCAAACATAAAGAATTGCTCGTCCTCGAGCAAATTAAGAAAAAAATAATATCAAAGGGTACAAAGAACACACAAGTACACTACAAACATTTAATCTCATTTGACTTCATATATTTAAGTAAACCTTCAATTCATTATCAAGAAGTCATCTTTCATAAGCTCGGCATAATTAATACTCTCTCGGGTACTTGACATCGCGACTCGCAAGTAGGAATTATGTATCACTAATCTCTCAAAGTGTATGGAAAGTGTTTTCACTCAAAATCAATTCAGTGAAAGTAGAACTACCATAAGGTTGCAAATCGTCTAATATCTCGACCACTTTTGTGTGCACAATCTAAGAATCAAAAAGGACTTTTTAGTTGGTTTTAATGTAGGCTCTTTGATAAGGGTAGGGAAAATTTGGATTAAGTTACTTGACTTGAGCAAATAAAAATTAAGTACACAGACTTGCAATTCACCAACCCAATTTCAGCATAATACTAATTCTTTTAAAGATATTTTTTTTTTCAACTCAACACCACCCTTTTTCTCCTTTTTTCATTCTTAGGGCCTTTTTGTCTATTTTCTTTTTCTTTAGCCTCAAGCTCTAAATTGCTTTTCACAATTTTCAGAATTTTTTTTCTTTTCTTTCTTCTCCTTGTGCTCGATTTTCTCTATTTCCCCCCAGAGATTTTCTTTCTTTTTCAAGCTTCATGCATTCTTCATTCTTCTATATACTGCTCATCCCTTTTTTTTGCCAACTTCCTCTCTTTTCTCATAAATTTTCACCACATCTCCCCCAAACTTTTTCATTTTCTATAAGCTCAAGAAATTTCAGGGATAAAATAATTTTTCAATTTTTAAAGATCAATGTGGCTAACAAAAAAGTTTTGGCTCAAAATTGGCTGACTAGGCAATCATGAGTTCATAGGTAGACGTTTTAGGTTAAGTAGGCTAAACAAAGATGGCCTTAAATCATTTTTAAAAATTGTACACACACATGGCTTCATTGAAGATACCAGAGCAAGTTCTAGAGTTCTATCAATCATGAATGACACACTCAAGAACAAATAAGCTACATAAGATAAAGCAGTTTATGGCACAAAAGCTCACAGACTTATGTTTCGCAACATGCTCTAATACCCAATTTTCTTAACTAATGCTAAACAAATAAAAGACATCTTCTGAACCATTTATCGCATTATTCACAAAAATATGTCATCTCATTAAATTAAATGCTCATAGTATAAATCATACGGAAGCTTTGGACACTTTCGAAAATCTTGATTAAAAACACACATAAAAGCAATTAAACGTGCTAAAGTGATAAATGTGCTAAAAATAAAAATAAAAAAATAATAAAAAAATCGAAAATTGATGCTCTACATGGAATCCTAAATACAATGCAAAATGCAAAAAGTACTAAATTACGCATTCTTGACAACCCCCCTAAACTTAAAATATGCTTCGTCCCAAACATATGAGAAAATTATCAAAAGTAAAGAGGAATGCGTAATAAGTACTTACATGACTCACTGTGGTGGTGGAGGTAGAGGGTAGTGGCCTTGTGAAATTTACCACTGATCCATACGAGACATAATCTCATACATGTATTGCTGCTGCTGGGTGATAGTATGGAACCGTTGTAAGCACTCTGTGTGGTACTCATCAACTCTAGCCGTAAACTGATAAGTATCATCTATCAACTGGCCCACATTGACTTCCACTCTTTCTAGCCTACCACTCATGCTAAATGGTCGGTTACCTAATTGTCTAGAGGATTCTGGCGCCTCCCTCATAGCCTCATCTTTTTCTTCTTGAGCAACAGCCCCCTGTTCACCTCTTAGTAACTAATACCCCTATTTTGTATAGATGTAGTAGCTTCTGGGTTAGGGAGCCTAACTTTTGTTCTATCCGCTTGATTTTGCGAGTAGAATTTTCTTCTTCAGTTCCCCTATTCAACATAAACACAACAAACCCAACAAAACTAAAATAGTCTCCTTTCTTCCTTACCAATAGTAACCCAACAAAAATCAAATAAAAAAAAATAGAATAGAGGGGAAGATAAGGAGATGGGAAGCGAACCCACCGATGCACCCCACACAGTCGGATGCCTAAAGAAAATCAGACCTTCCCTTTCACCACGTGGCTAGCGCGCTCCTTGTTTCTTAGTCGATCTGCCTCAGGTCTACCGCACGGTGTTGTGTGGTGATGGTGTGTGGGCTGTGCAAGAAAAGAGGGGCAGTGGGTACGGGGTTAAGAAAATATAGTGGGAAAAGAAAAAAGAAAAGAAAAGAAGGAGATGAAAATGGCAGGAGCAGCGAAACAGAGAAGTATTGAGGGAGATTGGGTGTTGTGAAATAGGGTTAGAATTTTTGGTATTTTGGTATTAGTGTTAGATAAAAGTTTTTATCAAGATTTTGATGATTTTGTTTAAATGAGTTTTTATACCAAAACAATGTTTATAAATGTTGTCCGAATACTCCTAAATGATTTAAAATATTTTTACTAATTTTTGGAGTATTTCTTAGAGTTTATTATTCGATAAAAATTGGACAACACTTTTGATAATTTTGTGTTAATTGGTTTTTACACCAAAACAATATTTATAATTGTTGTACAAATACTCCTAAATGATTTAAAATGTTTTTACTAATTTTTGGAGTATTTCTTAGAGTTTATTATTCGATAAAAATTGGACAACACTTTTGATGATTTTGTGTTAATTGGTTTTTACACCAAAACAATGTTTATAATTGTTGTCTAAATACTCCCAGTTGATTTAAAATATTTTTTACTATTTTTTTGGAGTATTTCTTGAAGTTTATTTTTGACAAAACTCGGACATCATTTCAAGTTGGAGGTCGACCGGTCGAGCAAACAGTCGACCGGTACCTGGAGAACGCACAAAATGAAACAGAAAGCATTTCTGCGAAAAAAAGAGGAAGGGTGACCGGTCAAGGGTAGGGCCGACCGGTCGGACCCCCCTCCGACTGGTCGGACCCCTCCCTGACCGATCGGACCCCCCTTCGAACTGTACCTGGATCGCACTAATTTCATTAAACGTTCGAAATTTTCTATAGAGCGACCGGTCGCGCTGTGTAATCTTTTGACAGCAAAATTGAACCGTTGGACATCCTTATCAGCATATTTACATTTCATTTTTGTACAATATTTCTACATCTTGTAATCCTCTTTTTGTAGACAAAAGTGAAGAATGAGGAGTCTATGTTTGTGAAGATTCTCCTATAAATAGAGGATGATTTGAAGACACAATAGAAGAACAACACAACCAAATACACAACAAGAAATCTGCAAATTTCTAAGCTTTCATATTCAACACTCTTGTTGTATTTATAACCTAAGTATTTCACTTTCACATCTTGAGGTCTAGGCTTGATTCTTGATTACACTTGCACTCAAAATTGTAATATTCATTATTGAGTTGTAATCTTGATTTTGGTCATCATTCAACACAAGACATCATTGTGAGTATTCTTGTGGAAAGAATACACTTGGGTGATCTAGGTGATAGGTGTTTCAAGAGTGTGGTGCTCTTGAGGTGTGGAAGAATTTGGTGTTCTTCAAGGTTGAAGATTGTGGTAATCTTCACAAGTTGCCGTTGGAGATTGTGGTAATCTTCAAGGGAGATTGTGGTAATCTCAAAGGTGGTGTTGAAGAAGAGTGGGGTGCTCTTCAAGGTGATGTTGTAAGATGTTGTATTAATTTTGGTAATTAATAAAATCTTTTTTCTTTTTGAAATACATCCTGGATATACTGGGGTGGTAGATGATTAGGCCCTACGTGGGTTGAACCTCTATAAATCGATGCATGTTGTTTACTTCCCGCACCTTTATTATTGTCTTGGCTTATTTATTTCGAAAAAGAGGGCATAATCGAAAAGATGGAGATAATCTATTCACCCCCACTCTAGATTATCGTAGCCGCTTGGACTTACAAGTGGTATCGAAGCCAAACTCTTTGGCAAGCTCGTTCCACATCGCGAGTAAAGAGGAATGATAATCGGCTACGAATGAAGTCTACCTTACCGGCGCCTCCACCACCAAGCCACCACTAATTGATTCCAAAAATTTTACATTTTGGAAAGAAAGAATGGAATGCTATCTACAAGGTTGCGAGTTCGATATTTGGGACACAGTCATTAATGAAGAATCAATTTCGATGATGGACACACCACACACCTCCAAAGGCTTCAAAGAGCTCAATGATGAAGAGAAGAAAATCATTTCCTTAAATGGTAAAGCTCTTAATATTTTGTATTGTTCACTTACCATTTTGGAATATGATCATATTGTAGGAATTAAATCGACACATGAAGTATGGAGAAAATTAGAAGAAGTATATGCAAATGAAAGGAGCCACTCAAAAGCATTTACTTCTCAATTGGATACAACATCAAATCTAACAACATGGGATGAGCTTCCTACAACCTCCAACAATGATGAATATGAACGATGTCTTATGGGCTTCGAAGAAGAAAACGAGGTAAGTTCTAAACCTTCTACTTATTATGATAATGACTTGCACAATGATTATAGTGATTTGCTTAATGATTATGATGAGCTTCAAAATGAATTCCAAAGCTTATTTGTTAAATACAAAAAATTGAAAAATGAATTCAATTTTTTGAAAAATGATAAGGATAGTTTATTTATTTCCTATGAATCACTTTCATGTGCTCACACCACCACTCTTGATAAGGTTAGAAACCTTGAAAAAGAAAATAGTACTCTTGTTGAGAATATTAATAGCATGAAAAAGGATTTATCAAAATCCAACTTGAGTACCGATAAAATAACCGAGATTGTTGATGTTCACAGTTGTGATAAATTGAAACAAGGACTTCATCATAAACCTAGTGTTGTTAATTATGTAAAAAGAAATCAAGTCCCTATGCATGTTGGTCATTATGCTCCTAGAATTATTACATGCTTCTATTGTGGTAATAAGGGTCATACGGTAAATACTTGTCGGGCTAGAAATAGCTCTAATTATTGTTGGAGACCTAAAAGTCTCAAAGCTAATCCCAAAGGACCCAAACACTTGAGGGTACCACAAAACGATGTCATATTAGGTACCCGGAGAAATAAAAATCAAGGAAAATTCATACCACCTAGAAGACATCAAATGACCGTTGCATTTGATCAAAGGAGAAAACATCATCACAATGAATTTCCAAGAGAAAGACATTATCAACAATGAAAAGGACATAATCCTTGGAAATGGAGCAATTGGAGAAGCCATCATCTACAAGATGATTTTCAAAGGGGAAGATACCATCAACAACGGGAAACACATAACCCATGGAAATGACGTAATTGGTAAACCGTATCTCCTCATTTAAATATGCATTTTGTTTTGTTATTATGCATGTTTGTAATTGTGCCTAATTTTTCAAAATGAGTTTTCAAAAATTAATTTTTAAAATTAAGGTCTTCAATATATTTGTGTGTTCTTAAAATTATTTTTGAAAAAGAGGGCCTTGCATGTTATATTTAAAACTCTTTTGTATTTACAATGACTTGTATGTTCATTATCTCTTATGGACTTATAATGCATAATATACTTTTGATATTTTTTTTATTGCTTTAGCCTACACTTCTTTTGCTATGTTTTTGGGCAACATTTATTTTAAGAATTGTGTAGGACTTATATATCTACATCAATAGTTAGATACTCATCATTTGACAAGAGAGACATAGACTATCGAGGTACGCTCACCATTGTTATTCATCTTATAGACTCGATATATTCTTTGCGATATGCATATGTGCTTGCTTTTTTAAGATATTTCAAAGTATTTCATACAAGTGCCATTTAGAGGATTTTTTGATTTTTTGAAAGGCACTATTAGATTAAGCTTGTTTTATCCGAGACTTGAAAAGGAGTATATTTTGTTTTGATAAAACATTTGTTTTTCATCATTCTCTCAATATTATGCATTTGATTGTTCATATTCATTCTTATCTAAATTCTTGTTCAAATGCATCTTTTAAATGAGATCTCAACTATATGTTCTTGAATTTTTCAAATTTCACAAGAGACCTTATATAGCTTCCTATAAGCTTATTTGAACTTACATGTTATATGAAACTCTTGATGATTTGTTTGAAAGCATAGTACGTGTTACTTATTATTGTAGCTCTACTATTCGATGTTACTATGCCCTTGTGCAAAGATATATTGTTAACATTTTGCATTTTGGAACAAGTTTGATGACCAAGGGAAGGATAGTAGCTCAAAGGTAATGTCAAGAAGAAGGTATTGATTTTGATGAAACATTTGCACCCGTAGCATTTTTTGAAGCTATTCGAATTTTACTTGTCCATTCTTGTTTTAAGAAAACTTCAATCTTTACCAAATGGATGTAAAATCCACTTTTTTAAATGGTTTTATTCTAAAAGAAGTCTATGTAAAACAACCGGGGTTTGAAAATATTTCTAGGCCCAATGATTTTTATAAAAGTCCTTGTATGTTTAAAACAAGCACCCCGTGTATGATATGATAAACTTAGATATTTTCTTTTGCAAAATGATTTACAAGAGGTAAACTTGAAACTACTCTCTTTGTTTTTGAATAAAAGGGGCAAGATTGCTTATTAGTACAAATTTAAGTTGGTTTGGTGCCACTAATGAATTTTTGTACAAGATGTTTTCTAAGTTGATGCAAGGTGTATTTAAGATGATCATGATGAGGGAGCTCAATTTCTTCCTTGGATCTCAAGTTGAACACTGCCATGAAGGTGGTTATATTTCACAACCAAAGAATACACAAGAACCTTTGAAGAAGTTAGGCATTGAAGAAGGAAGAACCATCTCAACCTCTTTGGCTACCAATGTAAAGTTTGACAAAGGTTGAGGAAGACATATTGATTGACAAACATATTCGAGGTATGTTCATTAACTTTTCTTATTCCTTTAGACTCGACATTCTCTATGCCTTATGTCTATATGCTCGACTTCAAAACTATCCCAACAAATCTCATTAAAGTGCCAATAAAAGAAATTTTCAAATATTTGAAAGGCGCTTCTTCTTATGGCTTGTATATCCAAAAGTTTAAAACGTTCATATTTTTCGGGAAAATAAGTGTTTGATAAATGGTTTTATCATGATTTTGATGATTTTGATTTTACACCAAAACAATGTTTTTAAAGGTTGTCCAAATACTCCTAAATGATTTAAAATGATTTTAATATTTTTCGGAGTATTTCCTCAAGTTTATTTTCGATACAAAATTGGACAATACATTTAATGTTTTTTAAGTCAATGGGTTTTTACATTGAAACTATGTTGTCCTAATACTCCCAATTGATCTAAAATGTTTCTACTATTTTTCGGAGTATTTATTGGAATTTATATCGGACAACACTTTTTGTGTAAATGTTTTATTTCTTCAAAACTATATTTCTAATGTTGTCCTAAATACTCCCGATCGGTTTAAAATGTTTTTACGAATTTTTCGGAGTATTTCTTGAGGTTTATTTTTGATAAAAATCGGACAACTTGTCATTGAGGAGGTCGACCGGTCGACCGCGAACGACCGTACACTGGAACAAGTTTCGTGAAACAAAAACTTGAGAACTCTCAAAATTGATCAGTCTGGCCGTCGCACATAGCTCGACCGGGTCGAGGTGCCCTTCGACCGGCCGCCTGTGTTATTTTGGTGCTATATGTTTCAAACTTCTATTTCTGTGCGACCGGTCGCCCTATGCTTTGACAGCAAAATTCTAACCGTTGTGCAGCAGACAGCTTTTCCCTAAATTGTGGGATTGATTTCTAACAGCTATAATCTTGATTTTAATTGCAATTTTTTTGTAGAAATCAGATTCCAAGAGGAGCCTATCTAGTATCAATCATCTCCTATAAATAGAGGAAGAATTGAAGCAACACAATAAGAGAGAAAACTACAACACAACAAGATACACTCAAGAATTCACTTGTTCCTACATTGTCTTATTTCTTGTTGTAATTTGCCTAGCTATTCACTTTCACATTCTTGAGGTCTAGGCTATTCTTGATTACACTTGCACTCTATTGTATTATCAATTATCGAGTTGTAATCTTGAATTTGTGGTCGTCATTCAAACACAAGATATCCTTGTGAGTGTTCTTGTGGTAAGAACACACTTGGGTGAACTAGGTGTTAGGTGTAAGAAGATTGTGGTAATCTTCTTGTTGAGGTGTTGAAGAGTGTGGTGCTCTTCAAGGTTGAAGATTGTGGTAATCTTCACAAGGTGCCGTTGGAGATTGTGGTAATCTTCAAGTGAGATTGTGGTAATCTCAAAGGTGGTGTTGAAGAAGAGTGTGGTGCTCTTCAAGGTGTTGGTGTAAGATTTTGTTGTAATAATTTTGGTAATTATTAATAAAATCTTTTTCTTTTTGAAATCCATCCCCGATATACTTGGGGTGGTAGAGGATTAGGCCCTAGGTGGGTTGAACCTCTTTAAATCGACGTGTGTTGTTTACATTCCGCACCTTCATTATTTTGTTTGAGCATTCGGTTTGAAAAAGAGGGCAAAATCGAAAAGATGGAGATAATCTATTCACCCCCCCTCTAGATTATCGTAGCCGCTTGGACTTACAAGTGGTATCAAAGCCAAACTCTTTGGCAAGCTCGTTTCACATCGCGAGTAAAGAGAAACGATCCTCGGCTACGAACGAAGCTCAACTTTCCGGCACCTCCACCACCAAGCCACCTCGGTTTGATTCCAAAAATTTTATATTTTGGAAAGAAAGAATGGAATGCTATTTACAAGGTTGCGGGTTCGATATTTGGAACACCGTCATCAATGGAGAATCCATTCCGATGAAAGATACACCACACACCTCAAAAGGCTTCAAAAAGCTCAATGATGAAGAGTAGAAAATCATCTCCTTAAATGGTAAAGCTCTTAATATTTTACATTGTTCACTTACCACTTTGGAATTTGATCATGTTGTAGGTATTCGGCTCGGCACATGAAGTATGGCAAAAATTAGAAGCCATCTATGAAGTATATGCAAATGAAAGGAGCAACTCAAAAGCATCTACTTCACAAATGGATACAACATCAAATTCAACAACATGGTATAAGCCTTCTACAACCTCCCATGATGAACAAGTTGAACAATGCCTCATGGGCATCGAAGAAGAAAACGAGGTAAGTTCTAAACCCTCTACTTCTTATGACAATGAATTGCAAAATGAATATAGTGACTTGCAAAATGATTATGATGAGCTACAAGATGAATTCCAAAACTTACTTGTTAAATACAAAAATTTGAAAAAGGAATTCATTATTTTAAAGAATGATAAGGATAGTTTATTTACTTCCTATGAATCACTATCATGTGCTCACACCACCACTCTTGACAAGGTTAGAAACCTTGAGAAAGAAAATAGTACTCTTGTTGAGGATATAAATTGCTTGAAAAATGATTTGTCTAAATCCAACTTGAGTACCGATAAGATGACCAATATTGTTGATTGTTGTGATAATTCGAAACTAGAACTTGATCATAAGCCTAAGGGTGTCAATCACATGAAAAGGAATCAAGTCTCTAAGACGTTGGTCATTATGCTCCTAGAATTATTACATGCTTTTATTGCGGTAAAAAGGGTCATACGGTAAATACTTGTCGGGCTAGAAATAGCTCCAATTATTGTTGGAGACCTAAAAGTCTCAAGACTAATCCCAAAGGACCCAAACACATAAGGGTACCACAAAACAATGTCATATTAGGTACCCGTGAAATAATGATCGAAGAAAATTTATACCGCTAAGAAGACATCAAATGACCGTTTCATTTGATCAAAGAAGGAGAAACTATTTTCGACAAAGCCAATTTCAAGAAGAGGTATAATCAAAAATGGGAAGAACACAATCCTTGAAATGGCAAAGACATCATCAACAAGATGATTTTCAAAGAAGAAGAGACTTTCAACAATGGGAAAGCAACAAACCTTGAAATGGAGCAATCAAAGAAGTCATCATCAACAAAGTGACTTCTCAAGGGAAGATATCATCAACAATGGGAACGACACAACCCATGGAAATGGCGAATTGGTAACCCGTATCTCCCTATTTAAATATGCATTTTATTTTGTTATTATGCATGCTTTTATTTGTGTCTTAATTGCAAAATGAGTTTTCAAATATTTATTTTTTTAATTAAGGTCTTCAATATATACTTGTGCTTTTAAAATATTTTGAAAAAGAAGACCTTATATGATGTTTTTAAAACTCTTGTGCATTTTTGTAGACTAAAGTGTGTTATCATCTTTTATGGATTTTTATGGCATGAGCTTACTTGTGATATCTCTTAGCCTACACTTTTATCATTATGATTTGTGCTAGATATGTTTTAAGAATTGTGTAGGATTTACATATTTTCTCAAATGGCCATTTACGTCATTATTTGTCAAGAAAGGCATAAATTATCGAGGTACGTTTACTTGTGTTATTCTTACTCTTATAGACTCGATATATGTATTGCCATGTGCCTATGTGCTTGTTTTTCATAGTATTTCATACAAGTGCCATTAAGAGGATTTTTAGATTTTTTGAAAGGCACTATTCGATATTTGATTGCACATATTTGCCGTATCAACTCTTGTTCAAATACTTCTTTTAAATAAGGTCTCAACTATAATGCTTTCGGATTTTCAAATTTCAAAAGAGACCTTTTGTAGCTTTCTTAAGCTTATTTGAACTTGCATGATTTATTAGACTCTTGATGATCTTCTAAATGCATAGTATGTGTTTATTGCTTCATGGTCTATATATATAGTGCCTATTTCTACTATGCTCTTATGCAAGATATTTTTGTGATTGATGATTGAGGCATGTTTTTACACTTGGACTATTTTTTCTTGCTTATATAAGCGATGCCGGTAATGAGTTTGTTTAAGTTGTGTAGATGAGAAATGAAGTACTCCAAATATTAGTTACCTCAAAATATTTGGATGTAAATGTTCTATTATGAACACCTTAGATCAATTGGATGGCCTATGATGATAGTGATGAAGAAGACCAAAAGGGTATTCCGGAACAAACTCGATGACCAAGGCAACATTGGTCGAACTAAGGCGAGGTTAGTAGCTCAAGGTATTTTCAAGAAGAATGTAATTAATTTTGTTGTAACATTTGCACTCATAGCACATTTAGTAGCTATTTGCATTTTACTTGCCCATTCTTGTTTTAAAGAAAATTTCAAGCTTTACCAAATGGATGTTAAATCCAACTCTCTAAATGGTTTTATTAAAATATAAGTCTATCGGAGTCTAAAATTTTAGGCCAAATGATTTTGTACAATTTATAGACTTAGCTATTTTTGCAAAATGATTTTACAAAAGGTAAAGTTGATACTACACTTCTTGTTTTGAAAAAGGGCAAGGTTGTTTACTTGTGCAAATTTTTGTTGATAATATTTATGGTGCTACTAATGAATATTTGTGCAAGATATGTTTTTCTAAGTTGATACTAGGTGAGCTTGAGATGAGAATGATGGGGAGCTCAATTTCTTGCTTGACTACAAATTATTCAATGCCAAGAAGATGGTTATATAAGAACTCTTGAAGGAGTTAAGCATTGAAGGAAGAAGAACCATCTCAACCTCTATGGCTAAAGATTGACAAAGGTTGAGAAAGACATATCGGCCGACAAACAAATTCGAGGTATGTTTTCTTGTATTATTCCTATAGACTCGACATTCCATATGCCTTATGTCTATATGCTCGACTTCAAAAATTATCCCAACGAATCTCATTAAAGTGCTATTAAAAGAAATTTTCAAATATTTGAAAGGCACTTCTTCTTATGACTTGTTGTATCCAAAGATTTAAAACGTTCTTATTTTTTTTTTTTTTTTTTTTCGGGATAACAAGTTTGGTATCTATTATACGGTTATTCGTATTCAAAATTTGGTTCGTCATAATCGAACTAAACATATTGAGATTCGATATATTTTTTAAGGGGTTGTGATTTTTAACAAAAACTTGAGATGTGTTTAATTCCGTCTCAAGGATAACTCGGGACTTTTTGATCGTTAACCGCACGAGTATTTTACCTCATTTCGAGCTTGATTATGACATAATGTATATTGAATGAGGTCTACGTTTGCATTTTGCACGTTTTTAAAACTTAGGGGCGAAAAATCGGATTTTTGGTTGAAAATTCGGATTTTGGAAAAACTAACAAGACAAGTGGAAAGAAAAGGTTGAGGGCAACCGTCGCCTCAACCTCGACCGTCGCCCTCAACCACGACCGGTCGCCCTAAGCAAAATCTTGGATTAAAATGGTTCTGTCTTCAGCATTCGCAAGTTTAACTTCTTTTGGCCATTTTTCGTCCCCTTTGCAAATTTCACACACAATTCACTTCAAATGAGTTTTGATGCATGAATTATATATTTTGGGGATTATCTAGCTCGACTATCATCATCATTGCTCGTCTTTACCGATAGAATGGTAAGAATTTCACTCTCTTTAACTCAATTGGGTTGAATCCTTGAGTTTGTGACTTATATGTATTTTTCTTGATGCAATTCATATATTTTTGTGATGAGCTTATTGATTATTGATGATTGACTTTTGTTAAAATTGCATTTGGTGATGAAAAACTTGGCTTGATTTCATTTACAAGGGCTATATATCTTTCTCTATTTTTGACGCCCGCCAAGTGTTCGATAAAACGTTTCAATGAAAAATTCATCACCTACATGATTCTCTCGATTTCAAAAGTCTTATACACTTATAGAGATCATGTTTTGCTTATCAAATGAGTTTTCATAAACCTCTACAAGTCGTATGATTCAATTTTTCCCTCCTATTTGGTTTATAAGCTTTAATGCTCAAATAGCTCGATACATCGGTTTTGTTGCGCACTTTGATATGAATATATGATGTATTTATCGTGCTAACATTCTTTTGATGATTCCAAAGGGGAGAAACAGGTTATAAGCTCATTAGCTCATAAAAGCTAAGATAAGCTTAACGAAAAGAAGCTATAAGCTATGGCTTCATAAAGCCATAAGTTGTGGATCATATTTAGTCCACTTGGTGCATTATGGTTATGTATGAATCATGGTCCATTGGTTGTAGTATGGACTTATATACGGTTCTAATGATGACAGGGGAGCTTTTAAGTTTTTTGATACTTAAGCTCAATATCAAAAGCTAATATTTTAGCTTATGTTTAAGTTGCTTCTATATAACTCTTGTTTTGCATGTTGATAGGGGAGCATTTGCTATATGTGGTTGAATATCTCTACTCCCATCCTTGTTGATAGGGGGAGCATTTGCTATATGTGTTTGAATATCTCTACTCCCATCCTTGTGTTTTTATTGCATGAAATGTTGTCGCTCACAACGGATAGTTCTCTTTAACCTAGAAAAATTGTTTTGTTTTCAAAATCGACCTCGTTAAAATTGTTTTGGTTTGTAATCATCAAAAAGGGGGAGATTGTTTGATAAATGGTTTTATCATGATTTTGATGATTTTGATTTTACACCAAAACAATGTTTTTAAAGGTTGTCCAAATACTCCTAAATGATTTAAAATGATTTTAATATTTTTCGGAGTATTTCCTCAAGTTTATTTTCGATACAAAATTGGACAATACATTTAATGTTTTTTAAGTCAATGGGTTTTTACATTGAAACTATGTTGTCCTAATACTCCCAATTGATCTAAAATGTTTCTACTATTTTTCTGAGTATTTATTGAATTTATATCTGACAACACTTTTTGTGTAAATGTTTTATTTCTTCAAAACTATATTTCTAATGTTGTCCTAAATACTCCCGATCGGTTTAAAATGTTTTTACGAATTTTTCGGAGTATTTCTTGAGGTTTATCTTTGATAAAAATCGGACAACTTGTCATTGAGGAGGTCGATTCTGGTCGACCGCGAACCACCCAGTACTGGAACAAGTTTCGTGAAACGAAAACTTGAGAACTCTCAAAATTGACCAAAGGAACCGGTCGCACATAGGCTCGACCGGTCGAGGTGCCCTTCGACCGGTCGCCTGTGTTATTTTGGTGCTATATGTTTCAAACTTCTATTTAAATGCGACCGGTCGCCCTATGCTTTGACAAAGAAAATTCTAACCGTTGTGCAGATGACTTTTTCCCTAAATTGTGGGATTGATTTCTAACAAATATAATCTTGATTTTAATTGCAATTTTTTTGTAGAAATCAGATTCCAAGAGGAGCCTATCTAGTATCAATCATCTCCTATAAATAGAGGAAGAATTGAAGCAACACAATAAGAGAGAAAACTACAACACAACAAGATACACTCAAGAATTCACTTGTTCCTACATTGTCTTATTTCTTGTTGTAATTTGCCTAGCTATTCACTTTCACATTCTTGAGGTCTAGGCTATTCTTGATTACACTTGCACTCTATTGTATTATCAATTATCGAGTTGTAATCTTGAATTTGTGGTCGTCATTCAAACACAAGATATCCTTGTGAGTGTTCTTGTGGTAAGAACACACTTGGGTGAACTAGGTGTTAGGTGTAAGAAGATTGTGGTAATCTTCTTGTTGAGGTGTTGAAGAGTGTGGTGCTCTTCAAGGTTGAAGATTGTGGTAATCTTCACAAGGTGCCGCTTGGAGATTGTGGTAATCTTCAAGTGAGATTGTGGTAATCTCAAAGGTGGTGTTGAAGAAGAGTGTGGTGCTCTTCAAGGTGTTGGTGTAAGATTTTGTTGTAATAATTTTGGTAATTATTAATAAAATCTTTTTTCTTTTGAAATCCATCCCTGATATCTTTGGGGTGGTAGAGGATTAGGCCCTAGGTGGGTTGAACCTCTTTAAATCGACGTGTGTTGTTTACATTCCGCACCTTCATTATTTTGTTTGAGCATTCGGTTTGAAAAAGAGGGCGAAATCGAAAAGATGGAGATAATCTATTCACCCCCCCTCTAGATTATCGTAGTCGCTGACTTACAATAAGTCCGTGATTACAATTTCTCAAAATAAGGTTTGTCATAATCGAACTAAATTTATTGAGATTCAATATATTTTTCTAAGGAATTGTGTTTGTGAAGCCCCCGATTTTTCCGAGCATGTAAATGATCCTTTTGTCATCTATGTATTTGATCGACTATTTTACCGCGTCACTTTGATGGGTATATATTAATATATATATATATATATATATATATATATTGCATTTAATTTATTTCATTTTTATTTATTACTTGTGATCATAATCATTTATTAATTCTATTTCGCATTTATGATCACTTGATTGATCATTATTACTATTTTTGTATTTATTAGTCACCTTAGAATTTTAAATGACTATTTTTTTAGAGACTTTTACCTTTTAGAATTAAGAATTTGATTTAGTATAAGTGATCAATGAAATCACTAATTAATTTGGAGATTGATATTATTCATCTATTATCATCAAATTTGGGACAAAAAAAAAATGGAATTACCACAATACCCCTATAGTGGACGGCAATAATGGGATTTTTGGAGTAGAAATATCATCCAACTCTTGTACACTTACACCTTATATTAGTCATCTTGTGTATAATTACACCATTAATTCACATATTATACACATTATCTTATCCACCAATTCTTTATTACTATTTTTCCCAACATCTCTCCACTTAACCAACATTCTTCTCAATATTCCCCAACACCATTCAAGCCCATACTTTGACTTGCATTTTGTTTCCCATGCAAGAAGCAAAATTCAAGACACAAATTAAACAAAAAAAAAAAATCTCTCCCTCACTCACTCATGTGGACGGCCACAAGGCCAATTTTTAAAAAAAAATTTGGTTAAAAAATTTTCATCCAACACATCCCAATCTTTAACTAATTCTCCTCCTTCTCTCTAATCTCTCTCTAAGAATCATTCACATCTTCAAATCTTCAAACACCAATCCTTTATATCTTCAAATCTGCAAACACCAATTCTTCATATCTTCAAATCTTCAAGTACCATTTCTTCACATCTTCATATCTTCAAACACAAGTCCTTCAAGCATACCTTCATACCTTCAAGAACATCTTCTTAATATCATCAAACACTCCTTCTTTCTTCAAACATCTGAACAAAAACCAACATTCTTCCTACTTAATCAAAATATTCAAACCCCCTATCTCGCATTAACTTGATATCTTACAACTCATCACATTCTCTTCTTAATTTAAGTTTGAAATTTTGTTTTTGAGGTACTTATAAGACTACTTGAAGACATGCATGCATGGTGGTCAATTTAGAAGACTTAAAGAAAATTTTGAAGAATTGGACTACAAGGTAAGATTTGGACACTAGAGCCCTTCTCTCTTCTTCTTCCTATTTTCTTCAAATTTTAAAACCCCTTTTTCATTTTTGAAAAATAGGGGCTGACCTTAGGTGATTTTGGAAGTAAACCAAAAATTCCAAATTTGAAGCTTCAACTAGTTTCAAATCACTTACTACACAAGGTAAAGTGTAGTATTTCCAATTTTCTTATCTTCTTCTTTTTCTTCTTAATTTTTCACTCATTTTTCTAACTCTAAACTTTTGATATTTCTTGACTTAGGGGTTGACCTAAGTGACCTCATACCAAGTTGTGAAATTTATCCTTTTTATTTCACAACTCTCCAAATTTAAGGTGGGTGGAAAAATGCTTTCAACTTCTAGGGATTTTTGTAAATGCATGTAGTGTTTTGATCATGAGCACTTGAGATATGTATATTTTATGTATTGCATGTTAATTTTATGTATCAATTTATGAAATTTCTCAAGTGTTGCTCAAAAATGCTATTTATTGAAATATAGGTGCATGCATGTACAATTTAATGTTCTATTTGATGAATTCTTGTATGAAATGAACATGCATGTGTATGATCCTTGAAATCCATGTTTTGTATGACTTATAACCTGGACAAGTCGAGCATAATTGATTAAATTTCAATTTTTTGGTCTTATAATGCAATAATGGAAAGTTGGTGGACTTAATTGCAAGAAAATAAAACTTAATGGACCCCTCTGCAAATTTCGAATTTGGGACTTTACTCAGGTTAAAAAATGACTTTTGGACATTTTAATACGGTTTTAAGAGTTTTAAGATAAATAAAATCAACCTTTAAAAGCCCAAGGACTAGATTGTAAAATTTTAGAAGATTAAGGGCTACTTTGTAATTTCTGAAACTGTACAAGACCTTAATTTCAAAATTTGAAATTTTAACTCTTAAGGGACTGGAAATGACATATTTTAAATGTATTCCAAATATCCAAGTGTTTAGAGCTTGGAAAGTAATTTTACTAAAATTGAGGGACTAAATCGTAAAAGTTAAACTTGAGGACCCAAATGAAATTTCCAGGACTCATACAGTCCATGTACCTGGAATTACTAATTTAACTATAACATAATTATATTTTGGACCTAAGGTTCAAATTTCATAACAATTGGACCCAGGCAATTATTTCAAAATCGGACAAAAATGAGATTTTCAAAAGTTAAAGGACCTACACTTATTTTTTTTTAAAACTGCTTTTGTCCCAATATCCTACTAACCTTAGTGACAATTTCCAGCTGGAATCACATTAAAAGCCCTTCTGGTTTGTGAGTTCCAATTATTTTAAACTAAGGGCCCGAAATGACAATTTTTACAAATTTGGGGCCAATGTGAGAATTTTATATAAACTCAACCTCAAAACTTTAAAAACCTGAATCTATGAATAAATTAGAGAATTTAGGAACTAACTTCATAATTTTACAAGGAAGCGGTCGTAGTACTTGAGGTATAATCATGATTATGACAAATCCGAGCCTTGCTAGCTCCATTGTGGATTTTGTCTTTGCTATGGAGCAATAAGGTGACAGTCTTGACCATCTTGCTCGGGAGTTACAAGGAAGAACGAAGGAATCGCTATCTCGATCCACATGATTCTCGAGTTAATCGGACCCGCTTGGTTGGCGCTACAAATTAAATGCACGCAACCGCTACTTGTATTGCATTGGTTGGCGCTACAAATCCGTACGCAACCATTAATTGTCTTGCATAGATTGGCGTTACATTCCGCACGCAATCCTACCTGTCTTACCTGAATCACATAGTGCCTGCATGACCACGAACTATTTTTCTTAAACTGTATAAGTATATTACTTAAATATTTTATCACGACGCTTGGGGACTGTGTGTGAATTCATGCATCATATCTCACGCGTTTTCATACAACTGTTTTCTCGCATTAACTATGTATCGCCACACTTGCACACAATCACTCCATCCATCGATATTTCTCGCTCCTCCTCCCCTCCTGTTTTCTAACCTTAGATGAGGACTTTGTTAAAGATGTTGATCCTACCACGAATGAGCTCCCGTGCTCCGCTTGTTGGACTTATTATCTATTGTTGTCGATGTTACTGGACTTGTTTCTTGTATCTGCTGTTGGACTCTTTTATTCTCTTTTCATTCTGGTCTGTAATATAAGGGCGTAGGACCCTTGACTATTAAGTTGTTATCTTCAGTTATTCTCGGGGATGTAATTTGGATATTTGTTGGACTGTAAGATATAACTCGTACTTGTTCTTTATTTCCACCGCTATTTGACTCTGTTTCATTGGGTTTTCGTTGATATTCTCCTAGACTGTTTGGTTTATTTGTATTTAAGTTGTGGATCGTCGTCGCATCCCGTCTGGGGCGTGACAGCGTTTCTAAAAATAAAAATTTGAGATGTGTTTAATTCCGTTTCAAAGATAACTCGCGGACATTTGTTCATTTACCGCCGAGTCATTTTCCTCATTTCGAGCTTGATTATGACATAATGTATATTGAATAAGGTCTATGTTTGCATTCTGCACGTTTTTAAAACTTAGGGGCCAAAAATCGGATTTTTGTATCCATTTCGGACTTTTGTAAAACAAATCGAAACAAATGGGCTGCCAGGGTCAGCCGACGGCCGCCTCGGCTGACCGTCGCCCACTGTAGATTTTTGGTTAAAATCGTTTCTGTTGTCATACTCTGCCGCTTTGGTTCATTTCTCTCTACTTTCGTCCCCTTTGCAAATTTCACACACAATTAACTTCAAATGAGTTTTGTTGCATAAATTACATATTTTGGGGATTATATCTTTGCTTTATCATCATTGTTACTCCTTTATCTCAATTGGATGGAACCCTTGAGAAAATGCTTATGTATTGATTTTTGTGGGAAATCTTGCATAATTGTGTTGTTAATGATGATTGTTGATGGATGATTCTTGTAAAATTGCTTTTGGTGATGAAAAACTTGGCTTGATTACATTTACAAGGGTTATATATATCTTCTTCAATTTTTGACGCTCGCCAAGTGTTCGACAAAATGTTTCTATGAAAAATTCATCACCCACATGATTCTCTTGATTTGAAAAGTCTTATAATGTTATAGAGATCATGTTTTATCAATCAAATGAGCTTTTGCAAATCAAATGAGCAACTTTTCGCTTTTATTTGGAATTTAAGATTCATTGTACAAAATGCTCGTTAAATCGATTAACTTGTGCACTTTGATATGATTGCATGATGTTTTTATCGTGTTAACATTATTTTTGATGATTCCAAAGGGAGAGAAATAGGAAAAACGCTCATATGCTCAAAGAAGCGAAAATAAGCTCGCAAGAAAAGCTATAAGCTAGGGCTCTCAAAAGCCAAAAGCTGTGAATGATACTTTGTCCATTTAATGAATTATGGACTTTTATGATTGTCTATTGATGTCTTGTGACAGGGGGAGCTTTCAAGCTCATTAAATTCAAGCTTTTAGCTTGTAGTTGTTTTGCTTCTACTTATTTTTGTTATGCATGTTGATAGGGGGAGCTTGTGCAAAATGTTTTTTGAAAAATCTTTGCTCCTACTCTTGTGTGTTTCACTTATGATGAATGTTTCTTGTAATGGATTGTTGTTTTAGACCGGAAAATGTGTTTTGTTTTAAAATCGATCTCCTAAAATTGTTTTGGTTTGTAATCATCAAAAAGGGGGAGTTTGTTAGATTAAAGTTTTTATCAAGATTTTGATGATTTTGTTTAAATGAGTTTTTATACCAAAACAATGTTTATAAATTTTGTCCAAATACTCCTAAATGATTTAAAATGTTTTTACTAATTTTTGGAGTATTTCTTAGAGTTTATTATTCGATAAAAATTGGACAACAATTTTGATGATTTTGTGTTAATTGGTTTTTACACCAAAACAATATTTATAATTGTTGTCCAAATACTCCTAAATGATTTAAAATATTTTTACTAATTTTTGGAGTATTTCTTATATATTATTCGATAAAAATTGGACAACACTTTTGATAATTTTGTGTTAATTGGTTTTTACACCAAAACAATGTTTATAATTGTTGTCCAAATACTCCCAATTGATTTAAAATATTTTTTACTAATTGTTTGAAGTATTTCTTGAAGTTTATTATTGACAAAAATCAGACAACATTTCAAGTTGGAGGTCGATCGGTCGAGCAAACAGTCGACCGGTACCTGGAGAACGCACAAAACGAAACAGAAAGCATTTATGTGAAAAAAAGAGGGAGGGTGACCGGTCAAGGGTAGGGTCGACCGGTCGGACCCCCCTGACCAGTTGGACCCCCCTCCGAACTGTACCTGGATCGCACTAATTTCATTCAACGTTCGAAATTTTCTATAGAGCGACCGGTCGCGCTGTGTAATCTTTTGACAGCAAAATTTGAACCGTTGGACATCCTTATCAGCACATTTACTTTTCATTTTTGTACAATATTTCTACATCTTGTGATTCTCTTTTTGTAGACAAAAGTGAAGAAGGAGGAGCCTATGTTTGTGAAGACTCTCCTATAAATAGAGGATGATTTGAACACACAATAGAAGAACATCACAAGCAAATACACAACAAGAAAACTGCAAATTTCTAAGCTTTCATATTCAACACTCTTATTGTATTTATAGCCTAAGTATTTCACTTTCACATCTTGAGGTCTAGGCTTGATTCTTGATTACACTTGCACTCAAAATTGTAATATTCATTATTGAGTTGTAATTTTGATTTTGGTCATCATTCAACACAAGACATCCTTGTGAGTATTTTGTGGAAAGAATACACTTGGGTGATCTAGGTGATAGGTGTTTCAAGAGTGTGGTGCTCTTGAGGTGTTGAAGAATTTGGTGTTCTTCAAGGTTGAAGATTGTGGTAATGTTCACAAGGTGTCGTTGAAGATTGTGGTAATCTTCAACAGAGATTGTGGTAATCTAAAAGGTGGTGTTGAAGAAGAGTGTGGTGCCCTTCAAGGTGATGTTGTAAGATGTTGTATTAATTTTGGTAATTAATAAAATCTTTTTTCTTTTTGAAATCCATCCCAGATATACTGGGGTGGTAGAGGATTAAGACCTAGGTGGGTTGAACCTCTATAAATCGACGCGTGTTGTTTACTTCTCGTACATTTATTATTGTCTTGGCTTATTTATTTTGAAAAAGAGGTATAATCGAAAAGATGGAGATAATCTATCCACCCTTCTAGATTATAGTAGCCGCTGGACTTACAATTAGTTGGTGGTAGGATTTTAACAAAATAAACCCACTTTACACTTTACACTTTGTTACATCCATTCTTTTCTTTCAAAGTTAATGTCTTGGTCAACCTTTCCATTTAATACCATTCATCTTTAATCCATTTCGTTCTTCCAAACCTTATTTTTTCTCTTTTCTATCTCAATTTATATTACTATATTATTAATTATATTTTATTATTTATTGTAGAAAACAAGGAAAACGAGGAGTAGGATTTACTGCATTATTGCATTCTTCGCACAGATATCTGCGTTTATTCAAGGTGGAGATATTCTATTCACTTATTGTTTGTCGCTATTAAATGCTTCATATATGTGTATTTGTTTACGTGCAAATGTGAAAATAAATCATGTTAGCCATGGGCCGTAGGAAGGTCTGGGATTAAAAGTATCCTCGGGGTGAACCCGAAGTGTTATAATTAGTCTGGGTCTGTAAAAAGGTCCAGGATCAAAAGCATCCTTTGGTTGAACCCGCAGTACTTAGTCAGGGGCTGTAAGAACGTCCGAGATCAAAAGTATCCTTGGGGTGAACCCGCATTACTATAAAGTAACTGGTCAGTCAAAATAAAAGTTAAATTACATGTTGAATGTTTACGATTATGCATATTGTTGTATTTAATTTTGACAAACGTGTCCCCATTGAGCGAGTTGAAAGCTCACCCATATTCATTAACACTTTTCAGGTTGAGGAGTCCGAGCGAGGATTGGAGGCGGTGGATGCAAGTCAATAAATTTATTTATTTTACAATTTCAGGAATATTTTATTTTATTAACGGATTTTTAGTTTACTATTTTATTTTTGGATGACTGATGTTTGGGATTCAAATTAAAGTACTTTGTTTATTCGAATGCAAAATTTTAATGGTATGTTATCTTTTTAAATGGTACCCTTTTAATTAAGCTTATTGCAATGCTTGTTAAAATTTTTGTACTGTTAGAAAATTTGGGTCGTTACAAGTGGTATCAGAGCATATCTACGATTCTGTAGACTTGTTAAAAAATGTGTTTTTTTAAATATTTAAAAAAAATAGTATAGTGACATCCACCTCCGCCATATCTCCCTGGATTCTTTAAGTTATGCAAATTTATTATGTCATTACTCAATTTATTCATGTTATACTATGTCACAATATTATGCCGCATATATTATTCATATCATTAAGTCTTATTGCTTTTATTTCATACTCCTCATTGCATGTGTACTTGCTATATAAGAAGAACAGACTCTAGGCTCCTCGCGTAAAAAAAAAAATAGAGACTCATAATAAATTATATTTACTTAATAGTACTAATATATATAATGCCTTTTTTATTTTATTACGACTACTATGCGATAATAACTTAAGATGGGTACTAATAACGTACTACGTATGATTATAGGAATATGGCTCCACGAAATCCTCCACGAGTGCCTCGACGCCCCCGAACCTTTAACCAGAACAATGTCGGGAACCAAGACAATGAAGGGAACCCAACAAACACTGGAAACCAACCTACCGCTAGAGATTTGTTTGCGGAGATTCTCAATGTCGTACAGAACCACAATGGGAACAATAACAACAACATTACTAGAGTGGTGGAACAATTTTGCCATTACCATTCGCCCATCTTTAATGGACATGATGGCCCATCATCAGTTGAAGAATGGTTACGACTTAAGAGCGCTGGAAAATTTTCAGACTTACAGCTTGCACTGATGAACAAATCTCTATTTAGTCATCATCTTTGATATGAATATATGATGTATTTATCGTGCTAACATTCTTTTTGATGATTCCAAAGGGGGAGAAACAGGTTATAAGCTCATTAGCTCATAAAAGCTAAGATAAGCTTAACGAAAAGAAGCTATAAGCTATGGCTTCATAAAGCCATAAGTTGTGGATCATATTTAGTCCACTTGGTGCATTATGGTTATGTATGAATCATGGTCCATTGGTTGTAGTATGGACTTATATACGGTTCTAATGATGACAGGGGGAGCTTTTAAGTTTTTTGATACTTAAGCTCAATATCGAAAAGCTAATATTTTAGCTTATGTTTAAGTTGCTTCTATATAACTCTTGTTTTGCATGTTGATAGGGGGAGCATTTGCTATATGTGGTTGAATATCTCTACTCCCATCCTTGTTGATAGGGGGAGCATTTGCTATATGTGTTTGAATATCTCTACTCCCATCCTTGTGTTTTTATTGCATGAAATGTGGTCGCTCACAACGGATAGTTCTCTTTAACCGGTAAAATTGTTTTGTTTTCAAAATCGACCTCGTTAAAATTGTTTTGGTTTGTAATCATCAAAAAGGGGGAGATTGTTTGATAAATGGTTTTATCATGATTTTGATGATTTTGATTTTACACCAAAACAATGTTTTTAAAGGTTGTCCAAATACTCCTAAATGATTTAAAATGATTTTAATATTTTTCGGAGTATTTCCTCAAGTTTATTTTCGATACAAAATTGGACAATACATTTAATGTTTTTTAAGTCAATGGGTTTTTACATTGAAACTATGTTGTCCTAATACTCCCAATTGATCTAAAATGTTTCTACTATTTTTCGGAGTATTTATTGGAATTTATATCGGACAACACTTTTTGTGTAAATGTTTTATTTCTTCAAAACTATATTTCTAATGTTGTCCTAAATACTCCCGATCGGTTTAAAATGTTTTTACGAATTTTTCGGAGTATTTCTTGAGGTTTATCTTTGATAAAAATCGGACAACTTGTCATTGAGGAGGTCGACCGACCGGCCAACGACACCGTGCACTGGGAACAAGTTTCGTGAAACGAAACTTGAGAACTCTCAAAATTGACCAAAGTGCAACCGTCGCATACATAGGCTCGACCGGTCGGTGCCCTTCGACCGGCCGCCTGCGTGTTATTTTGGTGCTATATGTTTCAAACTTCTATTTACGTGCGACCGGCCGCTCTATGCTTTGACAAAGAAAATTCTAACCGTTGTGCAAACAGACAGACTTTTCCTAAATTGTGGGATTGATTTCTAACAGCTATAATCTTGATTTTAATTGCAATTTTTTTGTAGAAATCAGATTCCAAGAGAGCCTATCTAGTATCAATCATCTCCTATAAATAGAGGAAGAATTGAAGCAACACAATAAGAGAGAAAACTACAACACAACAAGATACACTCAAGAATTCACTTGTTCCTACATTGTCTTATTTCTTGTTGTAATTTGCCTAGCTATTCACTTTCACATTCTTGAGGTCTAGGCTATTCTTGATTACACTTGCACTCTATTGTATTATCAATTATCGAGTTGTAATCTTGAATTTGTGGTCGCATTCAAACACAAGATATCCTTGTGAGTGTTCTTGTGGTAAGAACACACTTGGGTGAACTAGGTGTTAGGTGTAAGAAGATTGTGGTAATCTTCTTGTTGAGGTGTTGAAGAGTGTGGTGCTCTTCAAGGTTGAAGATTGTGGTAATCTTCACAAGGTGCCGTTTGGAGATTGTGGTAATCTTCAAGTGAGATTGTGGTAATCTCAAAGGTGGTGTTGAAGAAGAGTGTGGTGCTCTTCAAGGTGTTGGTGTAAGATTTTGTTGTAATAATTTTGGTAATTATTAATAAAATCTTTTTTCTTTTTGAAATCCATCCCGGATATACTGGGGTGGTAGAGGATTAGGCCCTAGGTGGGTTGAACCTCTTTAAATCGACGTGTGTTGTTTACATTCCGCACCTTCATTATTTTGTTTGAGCATTCGGTTTGAAAAAGAGGGCGAAATCGAAAAGATGGAGATAATCTATTCACCCCCCCTCTAGATTATCGTAGCCGCTTGGACTTACAATAAGTCCGGTGATTACAATTTCTCAAAATAAGGTTTGTCATAATCGAACTAAATTTATTGAGATTCAATATATTTTTCTAAGGAATTGTGTTTGTGAAGCCCCCGATTTTTCCGAGCATGTAATTGATCCTTTTGTCATCTATGTATTTGATCGACTATTTTACCGCGTCACTTTGATGGGTATATATTAATATATATATATATATATTGCATTTAATTTATTTCATTTTTATTTATTACTTGTGATCATAATCATTTATTAATTCTATTTCGCATTTATGATCACTTGATTGATCATTATTACTATTTTTGTATTTATTAGTCACCTTAGAATTTTAAATGACTATTTTTTTAGAGACTTTTACCTTTTAGAATTAAGAATTTGATTTAGTATAAGTGATCAATGAAATCACTAATTAATTTGGAGATTGATATTATTCATCTATTATCATCAAATTTGGGACAAAAAAAAAATGGAATTACCACAATACCCCTATAGTGGACGGCAATAATGGGATTTTTGGAGTAGAAATATCATCCAACTCTTGTACACTTACACCTTATATTAGTCATCTTGTGTATAATTACACCATTAATTCACATATTATACACATTATCTTATCCACCAATTCTTTATTACTATTTTTCCCAACATCTCTCCACTTAACCAACATTCTTCTCAATATTCCCCAACACCATTCAAGCCCATACTTTGACTTGCATTTTGTTTCCCATGCAAGAAGCAAAATTCAAGACACAAATTAAACAAAAAAAAAAATCTCTCCCTCACTCACTCATGTGGACGGCCACAAGGCCAATTTTTAAAAAAAAATTTGGTTAAAAAATTTTCATCCAACACATCCCAATCTTTAACTAATTCTCCTCCTTCTCTCTAATCTCTCTCTAAGAATCATTCACATCTTCAAATCTTCAAACACCAATCCTTTATATCTTCAAATCTGCAAACACCAATTCTTCATATCTTCAAATCTTCAAGTACCATTTCTTCACATCTTCATATCTTCAAACACAAGTCCTTCAAGCATACCTTCATACCTTCAAGAACATCTTCTTAATATCATCAAACACTCTTTCTTTCTTCAAACATCTGAACAAAAACCAACATTCTTCCTACTTAATCAAAATATTCAAACCCCCTATCTCGCATTAACTTGATATCTTACAACTCATCACATTCTCTTCTTAATTTAAGTTTGAAATTTTGTTTTTGAGGTACTTATAAGACTACTTGAAGACATGCATGCATGGTGGTCAATTTAGAAGACTTAAAGAAAATTTTGAAGAATTGGACTACAAGGTAAGATTTGGACACTAGAGCCCTTCTCTCTTCTTCTTCCTATTTTCTTCAAATTTTAAAACCCCTTTTTCATTTTTGAAAAATAGGGCTGACCTTAGGTGATTTTGGAAGTAAACCAAAAATTCCAAATTTGAAGCTTCAACTAGTTTCAAATCACTTACTACACAAGGTAAAGTGTAGTATTTCCAATTTTCTTATCTTCTTCTTTTTCTTCTTAATTTTTCACTCATTTTTCTAACTCTAAACTTTTGATATTTCTTGACTTAGGGGTTGACCTAAGTGACCTCATACCAAGTTGTGAAATTTATCCTTTTTATTTCACAACTCTCCAAATTTAAGGTGGGTGGAAAAATGCTTTCAACTTCTAGGGATTTTTGTAAATGCATGTAGTGTTTTGATCATGAGCACTTGAGATATGTATATTTTATGTATTACATGTTAATTTTATGTATCAATTTATGAAATTTCTCAAGTGTTGCTCAAAAATGCTATTTATTGAAATATAGGTGCATGCATGTACAATTTAATGTTCTATTTGATGAATTCTTGTATGAAATGAACATGCATGTGTATGATCCTTGAAATCCATGTTTTGTATGACTTATAACCTGGACAAGTCGAGCATAATTGATTAAATTTCAATTTTTGGTCTTATAATGCAATAATGGAAAGTTGGTGGACTTAATTGCAAGAAAATAAAACTTAATGGACCCCTCTGCAAATTTCGAATTTGGGACTTTACTCAGGTTAAAAAATGACTTTTGGACATTTTAATACGGTTTTAAGAGTTTTAAGATAAATAAAATCAACCTTTAAAAGCCCAAGGACTAGATTGTAAAATTTTAGAAGATTAAGGGCTACTTTGTAATTTCTGAAACTGTACAAGACCTTAATTTCAAAATTTGAAATTTTAACTCTTAAGGGACTGGAAATGACATATTTTAAATGTATTCCAAATATCCAAGTGTTTAGAGCTTGGAAAGTAATTTTACTAAAATTGAGGGACTAAATCGTAAAGTTAAACTTGAGGACCCAAATGAAATTTCCAGGACTCATACAGTCCATGTACCTGGAATTACTAATTTAACTATAACATAATTATATTTTGGACCTAAGGTTCAAATTTCATAACAATTGGACCCTAGGCAATTATTTCAAAATCGGACAAAAATGAGATTTTCAAAAGTTAAAGGACCTACACTTATTTTTTTTTAAAACTGCTTTTGTCCCAATATCCTACTAACCTTAGTGACAATTTCCAGCTGGAATCACATTAAAAGCCCTTCTGGTTTGTGAGTTCCAATTATTTTAAACTAAGGGCCCGAAATGACAATTTTTACAAATTTGGGGCCAATGTGAGAATTTTATATAAACTCAACCTCAAAACTTTAAAAACCTGAATCTATGAATAAATTAGAGAATTTAGGAACTAACTTCATAATTTTACAAGGGAAGCGGGTCGTAGTACTTGAGGTATAATCATGATTATGACAAATCTGAGCCTTGCTAGCTCCATTGTGGATTTTGTCTTTGCCTATGGAGCAATAAGGTGACAGGTCTTGGACCATCTTGCTCGGGGAGTTACAAGGAAGAACGAAGGAATCGCTATCTGATCCACATGATTCTGGAGTTAATCGGACCCGTTTGGTTGGCGCTACAAATTCGTACGCAACCGCTACTTGTATTGCATTGGTTGGCGCTACAAATCCATACGCAACCATTAATTGTCTTGCATAGGATTGGCGTTACATTCCGTACGCAATCCTACCTGTCTTACCTGAATCACATAGTGCCTGCATGACCACGAACTATTTTTCTTAAACTGTATAAGTATATTACTTAAATATTTTATCACGACGCTTGGGGACTGTGTGTGAATTCATGCATCATATCTCACGCGTTTTCATACAACTGTTTTCTCGCATTAACTATGTATCGCCACACTTGCACACAATCACTCCATCCACTGATATTTCTGTCTCCTCCCCTCCTGTTTTCTAACCTTAGATGAGGACTTTGTTAAAGATGTTGATCCTACCACGGAATGAGCTCCTGTGCTCCGCTTGTTGGACTTATTATCTATTGTTGTCGATGTTACTGGACTTGTTTCTTGTATCTGCTGTTGGACTCTTTTATTCTCTTTTCATTCTGGTCTGTAATATAAGGGCGTAGGACCCTTGACTATTAAGTTGTTATCTTCAGTTATTCTCGGGGATGTAATTTGGATATTTGTTGGACTGTAAGATATAACTCGTACTTGTTCTTTATTTCCACTGCTATTTGACTCTGTTTCATTGGGTTTTCGTTGATATTCTCCTAGACTGTTTGGTTTATTTGTATTTAAGTTGTGGATCGTCGTCGCATCCCGTCTGGGGCGTGACAGCGTTTCTAAAAATAAAAATTTGAGATGTGTTTAATTAGTTTCAAAGATAACTCGCGGACATTTGTTCATTTACCGCCGAGTCATTTTCCTCATTTCGAGCTTGATTATGACATAATGTATATTGAATAAGGTCTATGTTTGCATTCTGCACGTTTTTAAAACTTAGGGGCCAAAAATCGGATTTTTGTATCCATTTCGGACTTTTGTAAAACAAATCAAATAAATGTGGGCTGCCGGGTCAGGCCGCCGCCGCCTCGGCTGACCTGTCGCCATCGTAGATTTTTGGTTAAAATCGTTTCTGTTGTCATACTCTGCCGCTTTGGTTCATTTCTCTCTACTTTCGTCCCCTTTGCAAATTTCACACACAATTAACTTCAAATGAGTTTTGTTGCATAAATTACATATTTTGGGGATTATACTGCTCGTTTATCATCATTGTTACTCCTTTATCTCAATTGGATGGAACCCTTGAGAAAATGCTTATGTATTGATTTTTGTGGGAAATCTTGCATAATTGTGTTGTTAATGATGATTGTTGATGGATGATTCTTGTAAAATTGCTTTTGGTGATGAAAAACTTGGCTTGATTACATTTACAAGGGTTATATATATCTTCTTCAATTTTTGACGCCCGCCAAGTGTTCGACAAAATGTTTCTATGAAAAATTCATCACCCACATGATTCTCTTGATTTGAAAAGTCTTATAATGTTATAGAGATCATGTTTTATCAATCAAATGAGCTTTTGCAAATCAAATGAGCAACTTTTCGCTTTTATTTGGAATTTAAGATTCATTGTACAAAATGCTCGTTAAATCGATTAACTTGTGCACTTTGATATGATTGCATGATGTTTTTATCGTGTTAACATTATTTTTGATGATTCCAAAGGGAGAGAAATAGGAAAAACGCTCATATGCTCAAAGAAGCGAAAATAAGCTCGCAAGAAAAGCTATAAGCTAGGGCTCTCAAAAGCCAAAAGCTGTGAATGATACTTTGTCCATTTAATGAATTATGGACTTTTATGATTGTCTATTGATGTCTTGTGACAGGGGAGCTTTCAAGCTCATTAAATTCAAGCTTTTAGCTTGTAGTTGTTTTGCTTCTACTTATTTTTGTTATGCATGTTGATAGGGGGAGCTTGTGCAAAATGTTTTTTGAAAAATCTTTGCTCCTACTCTTGTGTGTTTCACTTATGATGAATGTTTCTTGTAATGGATTGTTGTTTTAGACCGGAAAATGTGTTTTGTTTTAAAATCGATCTCCTAAAATTGTTTTGGTTTGTAATCATCAAAAAGGGGAGTTTGTTAGATTAAAGTTTTTATCAAGATTTTGATGATTTTGTTTAAATGAGTTTTTATACCAAAACAATGTTTATAAATTTTGTCCAAATACTCCTAAATGATTTAAAATGTTTTTACTAATTTTTGGAGTATTTCTTAGAGTTTATTATTCGATAAAAATTGGACAACAATTTTGATGATTTTGTGTTAATTGGTTTTTACACCAAAACAATATTTATAATTGTTGTCCAAATACTCCTAAATGATTTAAAATATTTTTACTAATTTTTGGAGTATTTCTTATATATTATTCGATAAAAATTGGACAACACTTTTGATAATTTTGTGTTAATTGGTTTTTACACCAAAACAATGTTTATAATTGTTGTCCAAATACTCCCAATTGATTTAAAATATTTTTTACTAATTGTTTGAAGTATTTCTTGAAGTTTATTATTGACAAAAATCGCACAACATTTCAAGTTGAGGTCGATCGGTCGAGCAAAACAATGATCGTGCACTGGAGAACGCACAAAACGAAACAGAAAGCATTTATGTGAAAAAAGAGGAGGGTGACCGGTCAAGGGTAGGACCGGTGGACCTGACCGACCAGTTGGACCCCCCGAATCGCTGGATCGCACTAATTTCATTCAACGTTCGAAATTTTCTATAGAAGCGACCGGTCGCACAGTGTAATCTTTTGACAAAGAAAATTTGAACCGTTGGACATCCTTATCAAGACATTTACTTTTCATTTTTGTACAATATTTCTACATCTTGTGATTCTCTTTTTGTAGACAAAAGTGAAGAAGGAGGAGCCTATGTTTGTGAAGACTCTCCTATAAATAGAGGATGATTTGAACACACAATAGAAGAACATCACAAGCAAATACACAACAAGAAAACTGCAAATTTCTAAGCTTTCATATTCAACACTCTTATTGTATTTATAGCCTAAGTATTTCACTTTCACATCTTGAGGTCTAGGCTTGATTCTTGATTACACTTGCACTCAAAATTGTAATATTCATTATTGAGTTGTAATTTTGATTTTGGTCATCATTCAACACAAGACATCCTTGTGAGTATTTTGTGGAAAGAATACACTTGGGTGATCTAGGTGATAGGTGTTTCAAGAGTGTGGTGCTCTTGAGGTGTTGAAGAATTTGGTGTTCTTCAAGGTTGAAGATTGTGGTAATGTTCACAAGGTGTCGTTGAAGATTGTGGTAATCTTCAACAGAGATTGTGGTAATCTCAAAGGTGGTGTTGAAGAAGAGTGTGGTGCCCTTCAAGGTGATGTTGTAAGATGTTGTATTAATTTTGGTAATTAATAAAATCTTTTTTCTTTTTGAAATCCATCCCAGATATACTGGGGTGGTAGAGGATTAAGACCTAGGTGGGTTGAACCTCTATAAATCGACGCGTGTTGTTTACTTCTCGTACATTTATTATTGTCTTGGCTTATTTATTTTGAAAAAGAGGGTATAATCGAAAAGATGGAGATAATCTATCCACCCCTTCTAGATTATAGTAGCCGCTTGGACTTACAATTAGTTGGTGGTAGGATTTTAACAAAATAAACCCACTTTACACTTTACACTTTGTTACATCCATTCTTTTCTTTCAAAGTTAATGTCTTGGTCAACCTTTCCATTTAATACCATTCATCTTTAATCCATTTCGTTCTTCCAAACCTTATTTTTTCTCTTTTCTATCTCAATTTATATTACTATATTATTAATTATATTTTATTATTTATTGTAGAAAACAAGGAAAACGAGGAGTAAGTTCTTGCGCATTATTGCATTCTTCGCACAGATATCTGCGTTTATTCAAGGTGGAGATATTCTATTCACTTATTGTTTGTCGCTATTAAATGCTTCATATATGTGTATTTGTTTACGTGCAAATGTGAAAATAAATCATGTTAGCCATGGGCCGTAGGAAGGTCTGGGATTAAAAGTATCCTCGGGGTGAACCCGAAGTGTTATAATTAGTCTGGGTCTGTAAAAAGGTCCAGGATCAAAAGCATCCTTTGGTTGAACCCAGATTTAGTCGGGGGTCAAGAACGTCCGAGATCAAAAGTATCCTTGGGGTGAACCCGCATTACTATAAAGTAACTGGTCAGTCAAAATAAAAGTTAAATTACATGTTGAATGTTTACGATTATGCATATTGTTGTATTTAATTTTGACAAACGTGTCCCCATTGAGCGAGTTGAAAGCTCACCCATATTCATTAACACTTTTCAGGTTGAGGAGTCCGAGCGAGGATTGGAGGCGGTGGATGCAAGTCAATAAATTTATTTATTTTACAATTTCGGGAATATTTTATTTTATTAACGGATTTTTAGTTTACTATTTTATTTTTGGATGACTGATGTTTGGGATTCAAATTAAAGTACTTTGTTTATTCGAATGCAAAATTTTAATGGTATGTTATCTTTTTAAATGGTACCCTTTTAATTAAGCTTATTGCAATGCTTGTTAAAATTTTTGTACTGTTAGAAAATTTGGGTCGTTACAAGTGGTATCAGAGCATATCTACGATTTTGTAGACTTGTTAAAAAATGTGTTTTTTTAAATATTTAAAAAAAAAATAGTATAGTGACATCCACCTCCGCCATATCTCCCTGGATTCTTTAAGTTATGCAAATTTATTATGTCATTACTCAATTTATTCATGTTATACTATGTCACAATATTATGCCGCATATATTATTCATATCATTAAGTCTTATTGCTTTTATTTCATACTCCTCATTGCATGTGTACTTGCTATATTAGAAGAACAGACTCTAGGCTCCTCGCGTAAAAAAATAATAGAGACTCATAATAAATTATATTGACTTAATAGTACTAATATATATAATGCCTTTTTTATTTTATTACGACTACTATGCGATAATAACTTAAGATGGGTACTAATAACGTACTACGTATGATTATAGGAATATGGCTCCACGAAATCCTCCACGAGTGCCTCGACGCCCCCGAACCTTTAACCAGAACAATGTCGGGAACCAAGACAATGAAGGGAACCCAACAAACACTGGAAACCAACCTACCGCTAGAGATTTGTTTGCGGAGATTCTCAATGTCGTACAGAACCACAATGGGAACAATAACAACAACATTACTAGAGTGGTGGAACAATTTTGCCATTACCATTCGCCCATCTTTAATGGACATGATGGCCCATCATCAGTTGAAGAATGGTTACGACTTAAGAGCGCTGGAAAATTTTCAGACTTACAGCTTGCACTGATGAACAACGAGTGGCTTGTGCCGCCTTCCAACTGACTGATGATGCAGACCATTGGTGGGAAGGTTATTGGAGAAACAGATCAAGAGGAACGTAATGCATTATTCAGGGATGAATTTAAGGAAGTGGTGATGGAGAAGTACTTCCCTAGATCCTACCGTGACAAGAAATAAACAAAATTTCTGAAATTCAAGCAAATGGGATTGACCGTAACTGAATACAAAAAGGGAGTTTAACGAATTATGTAGGCTTACACCACATCTGGTTGACACCGACCTAAAGAAGGCTTTGAGATTCAGAAGGGGATTGAGGTCACAGTTGTCTGGAATTCTATCTACACAGGGGAGTTAGAATATTCGTGATGGTTAGACGGGCTCATGAAGTTGAAGCAGGACTAGCTGGGGATGATGATGATCGAAAGCAAGTCGTTGCGTCTTAAAAGAGAAAGTTTAATGGGACAAAGCCGAGTAAAATGAGGAATCAAAATAAATAGATAAAGACCGACGGAAATTCTTGCCCATGTGCACCAAACAATAAGCCAACCTGACCAAAATGCAACAGGAATCACTATAGGGAATGTTTAGGCTGGACAAGGAAAGTGTTTTACGTGTAAGAAACCGGGCCATGATGCTCCTAGATGCCCACTTGAAAAGACGGGAGACGAGAAGGGACAAGGAGGCACCGCTCGAATGTACGCTATGACACGGGAAGAGCGGTCGAACCCCTGCGATGTCGGATATGTTAACAATATCTTGAATACCTGCACTTGTACTTTTCGACACTGGTGCCACACACTCATTTATATCTGCTAAGTTTCATGATATAACTGGACATAAGGATGCTAGAATAGATGTAACCCTAGAGATTAGTTTGCCATCTAAAAAGACAATAACTACTGATGTAATGGACAATGATATAGACGTAAACATGGGGGGGGGGAATCTAGAAGCTGACGTATACATAATTGAGATGAAGGATTTTGACATAATTCTAGGCATGAATTGGCTTAGTAAGTATCAGGCGAGCATTAAGTGCCAAGAGAAAGAGATAACACTCAAACTACCTAGAGATGAGGAAATTACGTTCTACGGAGTTAACTCTAAGTCTGTACCGCGAGTTATATCTGCAATGAAGGCGCGAAAGATGTTGGCGAAAGAGAATTGTCAGGGATATTTAGTAAGTCTAGTCGAAGCTCCATTGACGGACCTATCACTTACAGACGTACCAATTGTTCGAGAATTCTTAGACGTATTCCCAGAGGACTTTCCTGGAGTTCCACCTGACCGTCAAGTCGAATTCTCAATAGAATTGGTACCTGGAGCATCATCGATATCTAAGGCACCCTACAGAATGGCACCAAAGGAGTTACAAGAACTAAAAGCGCAGATACAAGAATTACTGGACTTGGGTTTTATCAGGCCTAGTGTATCACCCTGGGGAGCACCAGTCCTATTTGTTAAGAAGAAGGATGGGTCATTAAGGATGTGTATCGATTATAGAGAACTTAATCGACTCACGGTGAAGAAGAAGTATCCACTGCCAAGAATCAAAGACTTGTTTGATCAATTGAGGGGTGCTAGTACTTTATCTAAGATTGATTTGAGGTCCGGGTATCACCAATTGAAGATTAAGGAGAGTGAAATCTCGAAGACAGCATTTAGGACCCGATATGGGCATTATGAGTTTGTAGTGATGTCATTTGGGTTGAGTAACGCGCCAACAGTCTTCATGGACTTGATGAATAGAGTGTTCCATCCATTTTTGGACCAATTCATCATAGTATTTATAGACGACATACTCGTGTATTCAAGGGACAAGGAACAACACGAGGAACACTTGAAAATAGTGCTTGAGACACTTCGCAAGGAGAAGTTATATGCGAAGTTCAAGAAGTGTGAATTCTGGATAGACCGAGTTGGATTTATTAGTCATGTAATCACTGCAAATGGCATTGAAGTGGATCTAGTAAAGGTTGAGGCAGTTAATGAATGGAAGGCACCTACGAATGCGAGTGAGGTTCGCAGTTTCTTGGGATTGGCAGGATACTATTGTAGATTTATAGAGGGATTTTCGAAAATAGCTGAGCCCATGACTTGACTCACCAGAAAGGGAGAGAAATTTTTGTGGACCGAGAAATGCGAGGAGAACTTCCACGAGTTGAAACGAAAACTAACTTCCGCACTGGTATTGACGATTCCTGACCCAACCACGGACTTTATGATTTACAGTGACACATCAAAACAAGGCTTGGGGTGCGTATTGATGCAGCACGGAAATGTAGTTGCCTATGCCTCAAGACAATTAAAGCCACACGAACTAAACTACCCAACTCATGATTTGGAGTTAGTCAGTAGTCCATGCACCTTCAAGATTTGGAGACATTATCTCGTATGGCGGAAATGTGAGATATTCACCGATCATAAGAGTTTGAAATATCTATTTACTCAGAAGGAGTTAAATATGAGACAGATGAGATGGTTAGAACTGGTTAAGGACTATGATTGCACCATCAACTATCATCCGGGCAAAGCTAATGTAGTGGCTGATGCCTTGAGTCCTAAGACCAAAGGTGAGTTGTCTAGTTTACTCACGCAATAAGAGCAATTGGTACGAGAGTTGGCGAGCCTGAAGATTGAAGTCATAACTCCACCGAGAAGTATAAAGGCAGTATTGGCATCTTTGGTAGTTCAACCTACTTTGAGAGAAAGGATCAAAGAAGCACAAGGTCGAGATTAGTTTTTGAACAAGATGAAGGGACGAGTTCGAGAAGAAAATATAAAAGGGTTTGTCATTATGGATGATGGTGTTTTGACGTATGAAGGGAGATTATGTGTTCCCAAGGAGGAAGAACTTAGGAAAGAGATACTTGAAGAAGCTCATTGTATGACGTACACGGCCCACCTGATAGGTACAAAGATGTACCGAGATCTAAGCGAAGCCTTTTGGTAGCGAAGTACGAAGAGATACATTGGATCTTTCGTGGTTTGCTCAAACCTCTTGAAATCCCATAATGGAAATGGGAGCACATAACGATGGATTTTGTGGTAGGCTACCACGATCAACGAAGAAATAAAGTGGTATGGGTCATAGTAGATCGATTGACGAAGTCGCTCACTTTTCTCCGATTAAAATGACATTCAAGATGGAGCAAGATATGCACAACTATACATCCAAGATATAGTGAAATTACATGGTGTTCCAAAGATCCATTGTGTCGAGACGAGAGATACAAGATTTACTTCTAAGTTTTGGGGAAGTTTACAGATCGCTTTGGGAACAAAATCAAGTTTAGTATGGCTTACCACCCGACAGTAGACACGGACGGTCCGAGAGGACGATACAGATATTGGAAGACATATCGAGAGCATGTGTGCTTGATATAGACAGAATTGGGAATCATTACTACCGTGGTGGATTTTGCTTATAACAACGATTTAGCTAAGCGACTATTGGGATGGCCCTTATGAGGCATTGTACGGGAGAAAGTGTAGATCTCCACCAGTCTTTGGAGCGAGGTCGGAGAAAAGAAGATCTTTGGGGCCGGAGTTGGTTCGACAAACAAATGGAAAAGATAGCAAAGATCCAAGATCGAATTAGAATGGCACAAGATAGACATAAATTGTATGCTGATCACCGAAGGAAAGACTTACAGTTCGAGGTGGGAGACAATATGTTTCTCAAGGTAGCACCGATAAGGGGAGTGATAAGATTTGGTGATAAAGGAAAGCTAAAGCCAAGATACATAGGACCATTCGAGATATTGAAAAGAGTTGGAGATTTAGCTTATCAGCTGGTATTGCCACCACGTCTGTCAGGCGTACATGATGTTTTTCATACATTGATGTTGAGGAAGTATGTTCATGACCCAAGTCATATTGTCAACTACGAAGATCTGCAGATTAGCAATGACTTATCCTACGAAGAAGCACCTAAAGCCATTTTGGAGCGAAAGGTTCATAAGTTGAGGAATAAAGACATGAGCTTGATTAAAGTGCAATGGAAACGTCATGGGAAAAATGAAGCCACATGGGAGCGTGAAGAGGAGATACATGCTAAGTACCCCGACTTCCTGACATTTGTAGTTATCGAATTTTGAGGACGAAATTTTGTTAAGGGAGGTAGATTGTAATATTCAATATTTTGATATAATAATATTATTAATGTTTATATTAATTTAACTATCTTATCAATACTAATTATCTGATTAGTTAATAATTATTATTATTTTTATTATGTAATTATAATTATCAAATATTAGTTGTTTAATTTCATCAATTATCCTTTTACAATCAAGATTTTTAAAGAATCTTGGAGATAGAACTCAACTCCTAATATATCTGATTTTATTGTTATCATTAACAAACCCTAATAACTTCAAACTATAGAATTTTTTCTCCTTATAAATACATAATCTTACCCTACGTCCTTTTCCTTTTTCTTCATTTGAGTGACAATTCTGAGTCAGGTAAATTCTTAGCTAGAATTTTCTTCTTCGGTTCCCCTATTCAACATAAACACAACAAACCCAATAAAACTAAAATAGTATCCTTTCTTCCTTACCCCCTGCCGACGCCAACTGCCCGCCGAAAATACACTCCGGTAAATTCATAGAATCACACCCAAATATCACAACCAATATGTGATTCAATTAAGCCAACAAAAATCAAATAAAAAAAATAGAATAGAGGAGAAGATAAGGAGACGGGCAATCCCCCACCGACGCCCCCATATGGTCGGACGCTAAAGAAAATCGGACCTTCCTTTTCACCGCGGCTATCTTAGTCGATCCGCCTCGGTCTACGGACGGTGTTGTGTGGTGACGGTGTGTGGGCTATGCAAGAAAAGGGGCAGTGGGTACGGGGTTAAGAAAGTACAGTGGGAAAAGAAAAAAAAAGAAAAGAAGAAAATGAAGATGGCAGGAGCAGTGAAACAGAGAAGTATTGAGGGAGATTGGGGGACTGTGAAATAGGGTTAGAATTTTTGGTATTTTGGTATTAGTTGGTGGTAGGATTTTAATAAAATAAACCCACATACACTTTACACTACAATACAGCCATTCTTTTCTTTCAAAGTTAGTGTCTTGGTCAACCTTTCCATTTAATACCATTCATCTTTAATCCTTTTCGTTCTTCCAAACCGTTTTTTTCTTTTCTATCTCAATTTATATTACAATATTATTAATTATATTTTATATTTTATTGTAGAAAACAAGGAAAATGAGAAGTTGGATTTACTGTATTATTGCATTCTTCGCACAGATATCTGCGTTTATTCGAGGTGGGGTTATTCTATTCACTTATTGTTTGTCGCTATTAAATGCTTTGTATATGTGTATTTTTTTACGTGCAAATGAGAAAATAAATCATGTTAGCCAGGGGCCGTAGGAAAGTCCAGGATCAGAAGTATCCTCGGGGTGAACACGCTGTGTTATAATTAGTTCAGAGCTCACCCCATATTCATTAACACTTTTCAGGTTGAGGAGTCCGAGCGAGGATTGGAGGCGGTGGATGCAAAGTCAATAAATTTATTTATTTTACTATTTTAGGAATATTTTATTTTATTAACGGATTTTTAGTTTACTGTTTTATATTTGGATGACTAATGTTTGGGATTCAAATTAAAGTACTTTGTTTGTTCGAATTCAAAATTTTAATGGTATGCTATATTTTTAAATGGTGCTCTTTTAATTAACCTTATTGCAATGCTTGTTAAAATTTCTGTACTGTTAGAAAATTTGGGTCATTACACATTTGTTCCCCCTCTTAGTATTCGTATTTTTGGTTGATCAAGTTTCGTGTTTTATCTTTCATATTTCAACGTCATGCATTTACATTTAATATTCAAATATCATGTTTTACACGTAATATACGAATAACGTACATTATTAAAAAATATCAAAATGGCTTATATATTTAGATGAGAGTCCCGAGTTCAAACAATTCCACATGTAACAAGTATTCTTATTATTATTGTCGTTGTACGTTATTATCATTATTATTGTAAAATTGTAAATTTATAATTCGATATTCGTTACAACTGTTGGAAAGTAATGAAATGACAAAAAAAAATAAAAACATATGTCCTCACCACATAAGAACTCGAGATCCTACAAATAAAAGTTGTATCCACACTATGGCTGTGCACGGTACGGGACGGTTCGGAGATTTGGAAATCTCCAGAACCGTCCCGAAGTTCGGAGATTGTGAAAATAAATCTCCAGAACCGAACCATAGAAAAAAATCTCCGTCCCGAACTGTACCGAACTTTCGGTACGGTTTGGGACGGAGATTCGGTTCTAATGGGACGAGACGGTACAGTTCGGTTCGGGACGGATATTCGGAGATTAGCCATAAATAAAACATACAAATTTCGAAGAAAAAAAAAAGAAAATCAATATAAAAATCACCAAACGGATATACTTCTAGAGTTCTAGTCTCTTTTTAGCTTAGTATCAAAATAAAAACTAAAACTATGATAGGTAACACAATCCAAAATTCTAAACTTAATAACCTCTATAATACAATAATAGTCTATTATTTGGGCAATTGTCCTTCTATTGATATAGAACACTCACACACACACATATATATATATATAATTAACTAATAATTTCTATAAATTAACATGAAATAAAAACTTGTATAAATTTATTATATCAATGTCTCATACTTAACAACTTAACATAATCAATAAAATTATATTTATAATTTATGTGTTGTGGTAAAAAATTAAAATATGATCTTTTTTATATTGTTATAATATGTTACTATTACTCGTTTCTCTTTTAAGTGCAATTTACTAATCATTTAACTAATTTCAATTTCAAATGATTTACTCTATTATTAATATCGAGTTTTTAAAATTCATAATAGTCTAATAATATGATTTTTCGTAAATATGCTTTATATTCAATTAAATTTCAAATAGTTTGTAGTTAATTCAATATCAAAATAAAAACAATATAGAAATAATGTATATATATTTATATAAAATCTTTAAAAATCGGTTCTAGCTTCGGGTCTTCGGTTCAGAGTGGTTCGGTATGGTTCTAACGGTTCTCGATGCGGATATTTGAAAAATCTCTAGAACCGCACCATAAATATATTGACGGATGCGGTTCGGGAAAGTCAAAAAGTCAACGGATATTTTCGGTTCGGATATCTTTCGGTCCGGATATCGGTTCGGTTTCGGTAATCTCCAAGTCTCGTGCACAGCCATAATCCACACAATAAGGTAAGTACATTAATACAAAATCCAAAACATACAGTTACATATACAAAATTTGAGAATTTATTAAGACAATTCTTTCACAAAAATAATAGGCATCCAACGGGCATTACCAAACACAAACCATATATAAATTTTTGACAACTAAGAAAATACTAAGACAAAATTCAAATCGTGCTAATCCAAAATAATCTGACAATATCATCACCATCTAAATATACACACCATAACAAGTACTTATTCAATATACTCCAGAAAGAAAAAAGAGAGAAAAAAACTCCAGGAAATTTTATTATACAAAGAAAGAAAAAAACAAGTAAAAAATTTCAAGAAAGAAAGTAACTTTAGCTTACATTAACAATGAGACGGAAAGGAAAGCTTCTTTCTAGAAAAGGAAGAAGGGACTGATCAAAAAGGTGACCGAGCTAGCTACCCTTTGCGGCATGGAGGCTTGCGCCATTATCTCACCCATATGAGCCCGAGCGGAGGTTTGGCCATCCCCGCCGAGTCAATGGTCTGTGCTAATGCGTTCTGAAATTTGTCGAGTTGGACCGATCCAAAAATATAGTGAACCATGAGAGCTTCACCTACCAAATGGGATCAAGAAGATAAAGGACAAGCTCCGCCGCATCGAGAAGGAGGAAAAAGGGAAGAGATGGAGAGTTTTCTTTCCGTCCATTGCTCTGGAGTGGTGGGCCTCGAGCACTTCGATATGCGGAACGCGGCAAAATTTGGTTGGGTTATCAACAAGAACATCGGGAAGTCCTTTTTGAATGGAGGCGATGAAGATAAATGGCCAGGAGCCTTCCATTTCAGTGTGCGCCGCACCTCCTCCTCCTTTTTTCCACCTCCACCTCCGACCGGAGCTGGTGGAAGTGGTCTTGGTTGGGAAATGCCGGTGTTATCGTATCCGTATACCTTCAACCACTCTCAGTAAATGAACCCGTAAATGGACGTGGAGTCAATTAATTTCAAGAATTTATTAGTTATCGATCTTAGAAATCTATCTTTGTTTTATTTGTGTGATTTGGTTTTCACTTCTGGATCAATGTAATAACCTCCACACACATATGTATTATATACGTGTGTGTATATTTTGTTGGTTTATTTTATTTTTTGGCACTTGTTTAATATTTCTTAAGTTCTTGTTTTATCTATGTTTCCTCTCTTTCTCGTCAGGTTGTAATTAGGTTCTTGATAAATGATTTTTTACTGATAATTCCTTTATACAACATAATTATCCAGAGGATATTTTGGGGTTTGCATTATATCGATTTGATGGGATTTATCTGAATGAAAATTGATTCAATCCTATCTTTCATATATTTAACAATAACTCGATCTTAGGAGTAATAGTGAATTGATTTTGCAGGTATGATGATACATAAATTGTTCTTTTTTAAGCGTAAAAATGATGTTTATATCAACTAATATAGAGGATATAATCTTTTTTTTGTTGTGGATTCGTTTCTACGTTCTTAATTAAAGAATAATATTATAACATAGTATACTATATGACTATCTCTAACCAAATATTTTTGGATTAATTAATTTTTATCTATTATCACAATTCCAAGACGTGTAAATAAAAGGGAGACATTTAACAAATAAGATGATTTGAAATGATGTTGAGTTCATACATATATTTTGTTGGTAAAATTGCGAAATTAGTCCTATAACTATAGGACGGTAGTAAAAGGTCCGGTAAAAATTACCTTTTGCAAAAACATCATGAAACTATATAAACATCTCAATTTTGATCCTCTAAAATGCATGGTTTGCAAGATTATCCTGTAACTACGATACAAAAATCTCAATTTTCGTCCTAATGTCATCGAAAATTGGGAACTACATGTGCCATTTACATGATTGAAATCCAATGAAATTAGAACCAAAATTGAGAACCGTTTACGTGATTGAGATCCAGGGAAATTAGTACCAAAATTGAGATTTTCATATAATTACACGACTATTTAGCAACATCAGGTGCATTTCGCAGGACCAAAATCGAGAGTTTGCGATAGTTGTCGGACTTTTTGCAAAATATGATCTTTACAAGACATTTTTGCTACCGCCATCTAGTTAGAGGACCAATTTTGTAATTTTACCTATTTTGTTTTATAATATCATTGGATAATATTGCTTCTAATAAGTTTCATCAATATGGTGAATCTATTTTTACATTTTGATGAATTTTGTTTAGAGCCTCACTAACGGTGTGAATTCAATTAATTTGTCTTTAGGGAATTCTTATACTGGTTCATTTTAAAATATGGAATGGTTTATTTAATACAGTGCCCAATCTAATATTTCAAAGCAGGTGTTAATTAATTGACATTCAAATTTCAAAAAGTGTTAAATGTAATACCGTCAAGTCATAGAAATCACATGCGTACAAAAAATATAATAAATATTTAATATATATTTAGTTGGTTATTGTAACATCCGGGAAAAAAGAGATGTGTATTTAATTAGTTATATAGCCCATTAGTAAATTAATATTATTATTAGATTTATTATCCAATTGTAGGGCCCATGAGGAATCCTAAGATACTTGGAAAACAAGCTAGGGTAATTATATTAGGACTCTTTCGTTATTAGGGTTTTATTATACCATATTAGAGAGGACCAAAAAAAATGCTCCAGGTATATTTCTCAGCGCCAGCACAACCTCCATTGTCTATCATACAACCATGACGAAGTTTTTCTTCAACGCCATGACCCGTCAATTGCGTTCCCTATTTCATCCTCAACTCCTAAGGTAATTTACTTGTAAATTTTGAAAACCAAACTATATTATTCAAATTGTTTTGAGATGATAATATGCAATTCTTAATTACGTTTTTATCATACGGTTAGAATTTCATACTAATCCAATTAGTAGTTTTGTAGTTATTGAATTTTCAAACTAAGATGCCAGAATTTATGTTATTCCCTATTTTCGTTTTAGAAAATCCAAAACCCTACTGATACATATTCAACATTCGTGAAATTTTACTATGTTATATTAGTATAGGTAAATAATATTAAGTTAAAATTTCCTATACGTTTGAGGTGTATTTTAGTTTATATGAAATTTTCACTCACGCTTTCAAATCTTGAATATACTTTGTTTCTAATTTACAAATTCTAGAAACCCTTTATAAAGACATTCAAAATATCTTAATTTTTGATATGCTATGTATTATAATGTATACTACCTTGTGGTAAAATATAAGATCATGCCAACTTATATTTATTTAAATATTAACTAGTTTCCAAGACATTACAGTTTTAGCAATGACAAAAGTTTCAGTTTATAAAATTCAAGACCTAAGGTTAACGAATTTTAACTATTATGATTTTTGGATATGTTATACTATGGTATGTGTATTATATGTCGTTAAAATTCCAGATCCAATATTATGAATTTTAAATATTATGATAGTACTATATTTATTTAAATATGTTTTTTCTTCCATAGCTGTGCAGGATTTTGTATTACACCAATTTGAGTTTCACAAATTCAAAACCAATAGCTGAACATTTCTAATCTTCGTAAAACTTTTATATGATATCTATGTTTGAATATATTATCTACTGTAAAAATATTAAAAATTCCAGTAAATATTATATGAGAAAATAGTATTCGATCCCAACTGCGCAGAGATTTAGTGTTGTTCAAACCTACCTAGTGGAACCCTAAACCTTAGAAAAATGCCGTGAGCTTCTAAGAATGTTATTTTAGTGCTTCTAATATGGAGGTTAATACTTAAGTTTTGACTTCTAGGAACTAAGATGTATATATATCCATGTTAGGCGATGAGAACGGCGAGCTCTGAAGTTCAATAGGGATATTGCATCAAATCATTCAATATTTTTCAAGCAAAGTTTCGAGGTGGGGTTTGTTTTCTTAACATTATTGTCCTTATTAAATATTTAGATTATTTTGCATGATTGTGTAGTATGATTTCTTTAGAAACCCATGAGCCAGGGACTCAAGAGGTCCGGGGTCGATATATCCCTTAGGTGGAACTCCTGCAGTGCAATCTATGTCTATGTCTATGGTTTTCAAAGAATCTATGCTATGTTCTATTGGATCGTATTTGCATGTTAATGTGACATATCTGTGTATTTAGCTTGGACAATTTTGACTCTACTGAGCTGTGTCGGTCACCCCATATATAATCAAACTTTTTAGGTTAAGGAGTCGGCGATGGTTATTAGCGGTGGATAGTTGGTGGCCTATGAAACTACTGCAGTAATGTCTTTTTATTTTTAAATATTGTTTTCAATTAAATAAGAAATTATTATACGAATTTATGATTTTTCTATGCAACTACTAGAGTGATGTCTTTTTCTAAATGTAAATTTTCAATTGAATAAGATATACCACCACTAATGTGTTTCTTTCCATTGATGCTATCTGGTTCAACTGGACCAAATAAATCCATATGCAACAGATGTAATATCCTTGTTGAAGAATGACTTGGCTTATCCTTGAATGAGGATTTGATTTGCTTTCCCATCTGGCATGCATAACATATACTTTCTTTCTTGTACACTGAGTCTGACAATCCTTTCACAAGATGACTCCTTGCAAGCTTGTTGATTGTCTTGAAATTCGGGTGACTCAAATTTCACGTGCCACAACCAACTTGATTCGGCTGCTTTGCCTAGCTATAGACATATGTTTGGTGTGAAGAGACCAATCTACCACATACATATTCTTTTGCCTTGTACCTTGCAGCACTATTTCATTGGACTCAGCATCTTTGATTTGGAATATCCCCATGTTGAATCCTACATTGTAGCCTTTATCACAGAGTTGGTTGATACTTAGCAGGTTGAAGTTGAGGGGTTAGTGCCGTAAGATGGGTCAGCGTCTGTGATTTCCAATCCATTTTTCTTGATGGATCTTGTGCCTTTAATCTCCCCTGGAGCTTTTTACCTCCAAATATGACTTTTGCACCTCTAATCTCCTTGAACCTTGACAGATTTTTCTTGTTTCCTGTCATATGTCTGGAACAACCACTATCCATGTACCAGGTTCCTTGGCACTCGATGTTCCTTGAACCTGCAATCAAGGAAATCGGTTTTAAGTACCCATACTTGTTTGGGTCCCGAGGGGTTAGTCTTAGTAAGATGTTCCAACCAACTTATAACCGGATGATCTAACTCTAAGAGGTTGCCATCTACCGATGCCATAATCTAGTGCACATTAGCGAATTGCTTGGCGGTTTTTAGGATCATACGATTGTCTCTTTTGTCTCGTATGCTTGTGTGTGTGTTTTAGCAATTGCTTTCTTGGAATAATTGTGGTATTTAAAGTGCGATGCTTGGGTGCATATGTGTCTTGATGATAGCTCTTCTGCCTTTGGAATGACCTTTGTTGACGTTTAGGTTTTTGCCATTTTGGCTTATATTCCATAGGTCTTTGCTGATGTTTCACATTATTCCAATCAGCTTGGTTTGGATAGTTTCTACCATTCCCATCATATGTATTTCTCTGATGAATTTTCTGGAGTTTTTGGTAGTTCTGTTTGCTTCTTATAGAGTATTTTGTATTTGGAGTCTGCTGAGGGACCATCTGAATTTCTTCTCAGATGTTCTTTCAGCATACTCAACTGGCTTCTTTCATTTCCCTTTTTAACCATAAGGGCAATCTCCTCCTTGTCAATGGTATCCTTTGGCTCAACTCTTTCCCATCACTGGTCAACAATGCAACTGTCTTGGGTACAACTGTTTCCTCCTGCTCTTTCCTTCTTAGTTCAAACTCATAAGGTTTGAGGTCTGAGAAAAGCTCATGGTTGGATGTCTTTGATAGGTCCATTGAATGTCTCAGGGCCATGACCTTCATTTCCCATTCAGCTGGGAGGGCTCTTAAAATATTCATACACATTTCTTTCTATGTATACTCTTTCCCAAGAGCTGAAAGCTCATTTGTTATTTCAGTAAATCTGGCATCCAGCTGATCCAGAGTTTCACCTACAAGCTGTCACGCCCCAAACGGGACGCGACGACGATCCACAACTTAAATACAAATAACCAAACAGTCTAAACGAATATCAATGAAAACCCAATGAAATAGAGTCAAATAGCAGTGGAAATAAAGAACAAGTACGAGTTACAACTTACAGTCCACAATATCCAAATTACATCCCCGAAATCAATTAAAGATAACAACTTAAAAGTCAAAGGGCCCTACGCCCTTCAGTTACAGACCGAAATGAAAAGAGAATAAAAGAGTCCAACAACAATAAAAGAAACAAGTCTAGCAACATCAACAACAGAAAATAGTAAGTCTAACAAGCGGAGTACGGAGGCTCAGTCCGTGGTTGGTTCAACATCCTCGACAAAGTCCTCATCTAAAGGTTAGAAAACAAGAGGGGATGAGATAGAAATTTCAGTGGATGGTGTGATCGTGTTCAAGTGTGGCGATATATAGTTAATGCGAGAAACAGTTGTATGAAAACGCGTGAGATATGATGCATGAATTCACACACAGTCCACAAGCGTCGTGATAAAATATTTAAGTAATATATTTATACAGTTTAAGAAACAGTTCGTGGTCACACAAACACTATGTGATTCAGGCAAGACAGCCAGGATTGCGTACGGAATGTAACGCCAATCCTATGCAAGACAATTAATGGTTGCGTACGAATTTATAGCGCCAACCAATGCAATACAAGTAGCGGTTGCGTACGGATTTGTAGCGCCAACCAAATGGGTCCGATTAACTCCGGAATCGTGTTGATCAAACATCGATTTCTTTGTTCTTTCTTGTAACTCCCCGAGCAAGATGGTCCAAGACCTGATATCTTGAAAGATTAGATGGAACATAAGTCCCATTATAAAATTGAAATCGCAAGACGAGGAAGTCGTCCTGCGATCGGGTACTAATCGGTCAAGACGATCCAATAAGTCAAGGGATTTTTTTGAGAAAACAAAATAATTAAAGTCATAGGTTCCAGGGCTGTTTTAGTAAAAGGAAAATAATTTGAGTTAGGTCCTTGATGAAAAGAAAATTTACAATTAGCCCCGTTTTGTAAAAACCAATACTTTTGGGGTTAAAAATTAAATAAATAAATATCCCGACCTTGAAAAATTATTTGGTCAGTTCCTAAATTCTCTAAATTGTTCAGAGATTCGGGTTTTTAAAGTTTTGAGGTCGAGTTTTTATAAAATTCTCACATTGGCCCCAAATTTGCTAAAATTGTCATTTCGGGCCCTAAGTTTAAAATAATTGGAACTCACAAACCGGAAGGGCTTTTAAGGTGATTCTAGTTGGAAAATGTCACTAAGGTTAGTAGGATATTGGGACAAAATAATTTGTTAAATGAAATAAGTGTAGGTCCTTTAACTTTTGAAAATCTCATTTTTGTCCCATTTTGAAATAATTGGCTTTAAGGTTTTTAGGGGTCCAATTGTTATGAAATTTGAACATTGGGTCCAAAATATAATTAAGTCATAGTTAAATTAGTAATTCCAGGTACATGGGCTGTATAAGTCCTGGAAATTTCATTTGGGTCCTCAAGTTTATTCTTTTACAATTCGGTCCCTCAATTTTAGTAAAACTACTTTCCAAGCTCTAAACACTTGGATTTTTGGAATACATTTAAAATATGTAATTTCCAGTCCCTTAAGAATTAAAATTCCAAATTTTAAAATTAAGGTCTGGTACAGTTTCAAAAATTACAAAGTAGCCCTTAAACTTCTAAAATTTTACAATCTAGTCCTTGGGCTTTTAAAGGTTGATTTTATTTATCTTAAAACTCTTAAACTTTATTAAAATGTCCAAAAGTCATTTTTGAACCTGTGTACAGTACTAAAATTCGAAATTTGTAGAGGGGTCACTTAAGTTATATTTTCTTGCAATTAAGTCCACCAACTTTCCATTTTTGTATTTTAAGTCCAAAAATTGAAATTTAATCAATTATGCTCGACTTGTCCAGGTCATAAGTCATACAAAACATGGATTTCAAGGATCATACACATGCATGTTCATTTCATACAATAATTAATCAAATAGAACATTAAATTGTACATGCATGCACCTAAATTTCAATAAATAGCATTTTTGAGCAACACTTGAGAAATTTCATAACTTGATACATAAAATTAACATGCAATATATAAAATATACATATCTCAAGTGCTCATGATCAAAACACTACATGCATTTAACAAAAGCACCTAGAAGTTGAAAGGATTTTTCCACCCACCTTAAATTTGGAAAATTGTGGAATAAAAAGGATAATTTCACAACTTGGTTTGAGGTCACTTAGGTCAGTCTCTAAGTTAAGAAATATAAAAAATTTAGAGTTAGGAAAAATGAGTGAAAAATTAAGAAAAAAAAAAAGATAACAAAATTGGAAATACTACACTTTAACTTGTGTAGTAAGTGATTTGAAACTAGTTGAAGCTTCAAAATTGGGATTTTTGGTTCACCTTCAAAATCACCTAAGGTCAGCCCCTATTTCTCAAAAATGAAAAAGGGGTGTTAAAATTTGAAGAAAATAGGAAGAAAAAGAAAGAAGGGCTCTAGTGTCCAAATCTTACCTTGTTGTCCAATTTCTCTAACACTTATTCTTCAAGTCTTCTAAATTGGCCGCCATGCATGGATGTCTTCAAGTAGTCTTCTAAGTACCTCAAAATCAAAATTTCAACTTAAATTAAGAAGAGAATGTGATGAGTAGTAAGATATCAAGTTGAATTGAGTAATGAAATTTCTTACCTTTGAGATAGGGGGGTTCGAATTTTATGGTTTTAAGTAGGAAGAATGTTTGTTTTGGTTCAGTTGTTTGAAGAAAGAAGGAGTGTTTGATGATAGGAAGAATGTGTTCTTGAAGGTATGAAGGTATGCTTGAAGATGTGAAGGTCTTATGTTTGAAGCTATGAGGATGTGAAGGAATGGTACTTGAAGGTTTGAAGATATGAAGAACTTGTGTTTGAAGATTTGAAGATATGAAGAGTTTGTGTTTGAAGATTTGAAGATGTGAATGATTTTTAGAGAGAGATTAGAGTGAATGAGGAGAATTTTGCTTGGAGATCAAAATGTGTTGGATCAAATGAACAAATTTGTTCATTTTTTGCCATATTGGCCGTCCACTTTGAGTGAGAGAGGGGAGAAATTTTTTGTTTAATTTGTGTCTTGAATTTTGCTTCTTTCATAGGAGACAAAATGCAAGTCAAAGTATGGGCTTGAATGGTGTTGGGGAATATTGAGAAGAATGTTGGTTAAGTGGAAGAATGTTGGGAAAAATAGTAATAAAGAATTGGTGTATAATGTTTGAATTAATGGTGTAATTATACACAAGATGATTAATATAAGGTGTAAGTGTACAAGAGTTGGAAGATATTTCTACTCCAAAAATCTCATCATTGCCGTCCACTATAGGGGTATTGTGGTAATTCCATATATTTTTCTTTTGTCCCAAATTTGATGATAATAGATGAATAATATCAATCTACAAATTAATTAGTGATTTCCTTGATCACTTATAAGTCTCAAAATCACTTAATCTAAATCAAATTCTTAATTCTATAAGGTAAAGTCTCTAAAATAAATAGTCTCTTAAAATTCTAAGGTGACTAATAAATACAAAAATAGTAATAATGATCAATCAAGTGATCATAAATGTAAAATAGAATTAATAAATGATCATGATTACAAGTAATAAATAAAATGAAATAAATTGCAGAATATATATATCATTAATATTTACCCGTCAAAGTGACACGGTAAAATAGTCGATCAAATACATAGATGACAAAAGGATCAATCATATGCTCGGAAAAATCGGGGGCTTCACATCCTCCCCTCCTTAAAAGAATTTGGTCCCCAAATTCTCTTCAGAATAGTTCTGGATATTGATTCCTCATGTCTTCTTCCATCTCCCATGTTGCGTCTTCGTCTCGGTTGTGGTTCTGCCACACCACTTTAACCATCGGAATCTCCCTCTTACGCAACTGACGTATCTGTTGATCAATGATCCAGATCGGCCTCTCGTTGTAGGATAAATTTTCCATTAGAGGAGGAGTATCACGACTGATGATATGTTCGGGATCTGGTTGATACTTCTTCAATCTTGATACATGGAATACATCGTGCATTCCCGCATATGGTGCTGGTAACTCGAGTCGGTAGGCTAACTTTCCGATTCTCTATAAAATGTTTTAAGGTCCAACATATCTCGGACTCAACTTGCCTCCTTTCTTCGGATTGATTAATCCTTTCCGTGGTGAGAGTCTGAGAAATACTTCATCTCCGACTTCAAATTCCAAATCGTTTCTTCTCTTGTCCGCGTAACTCTTTTGGCAGCTCTGAGCTGTGCGAATCCGCTCCTTGATCAGCTTGACCTTCTCCATGGCCTTCTGAACTAAGTCGACCTTTGGAATCGAGGGTGACGTTCGTTTCTCTTTCGGAGTCCATTGGTCATCAATCTCCCAGTGTAGCGGGGATCTACATTTTCGCCCATATAATGCCTCGTAGGGTGCCATCCCAATCGTGGCCTGATAGCTGTTATTGTAGGCGAACTCGGCTAATGGTAAGTGCGAATCCCAACTTCCTTGGAAATCCAATGTGCAGGCTCGCAACATATCTTCCAGGGTTTGAATCGTTCGCTCAGACTGTCCATCAGTTTGTGGATGTGCTGCCGCACTGAAACTTAGCGAGGTACCCAATTCCTCGTGCAAGCACTTCCAAAATCTGGAGACAAACCTCGGGTCTCTGTCTGATACTTTGTCAACAGGTACTCCATGCAGTCGAATGATCTCTCGGATATAAATCTGCTCAAGTTTCTCCAAGCTTTCAGTTTTCTTGATGGGTAAGAAGTGTGCAGATTTCGTGAGTCGGTCTACAACTACCCAAATAACATAATGGCCTCCTCTGGTCCTTGATAGATCCGTCACGAAGTCCATCGTTATGTTTTCCCATTTCCACTCGGGAATCCTCAACGGTTGTAGTAAACCAGATGGTCGTTGGTGTTCTGCCTTTACTCGTTGACAAGTCAAACATCTCGCAACGAACTCCGCTACGTGGTTCTTCATGTTTACCCACCAATAACTTGTTTGATAAATAGTTTTATTATGATTTTGATGATTTTTTTTATACCAATTAATGTTTTTAAAGGTTGTCCAAATACTCTTAAATGATTTAAAATGGTTTTAATATTTTCCGCAGTATTTCTTCAAGTTTATATTCGACAAAATTGGACAACACATTTAATGATATTGCGTCAATGGGTTTTTACATCGAAACTATGTTTCTAAATGTTGTCATAATACTCCCGTTCGATCTAAAATATTTTTACTATTTTTCGGAGTATTTCTTGAAGTTTATATCGGACAACACATTTGATGATTTTGTGGTAATGTGTTATTTCATCAAAACTATATTTCTAATGTTGTCCAAAATACCCCCGATCGAATTTAAAATGTTTTTACTATTTTTTCGGAGTATTTCTTGAGGTTTATTTTCGACAAAAATCGGACAACATTTCATTGCGGAGGTCGACCGGTCGACCAAAGAGGCGACCCGTACCTAGGAATGAGTTTCTTGAAACAGAACTCGCAGAAACCTCAAAATGGTCAGGGGTGACCGGTCTACCTAGGGGCGACCGGTCGCACCCCTGGGCGACCGGTCAACCATCCCCTGGACCGGTCCCCCTAGTATATTTTTGCTGCATTCTTTCAAACCTCTATTTGTGCGCGACCGGTCGCCCTCAAGTTTGACAGCAAAATTCTAACCGTTGTGCAGCAGACAACTTTTCCTTAAATTGTGGAATTGATTTCTAACATCTATAATCTTGATTTTAATTGCAAATTTTTAGTAGATATCAGATTCCAAGAGAAGCCTATCAAGTATTAATCATCTCCTATAAATAGAGGAAGATTTGAAGCACAACAATAAGAGAGAACAATACAACACAACAAGAAATACTCAAGCAAACACTTGGTCTTATATTGTCATTATTCTTGTTGTAATTTGCCTAGCTTATCACTTTCACATTCTTGAGGTCTAGGCTATTCTAGATTACACTTGTACTCATATTTGTATCATTCATTATCGAGTTGTAATCTTGAATTTGGGTTATCATTCAACACAAGATATCCTTGTGAGTGTTCTTGTGGTAAGAACACACTTGGGTGATCTAGGTGTTAGGTGTAAGAAGATTGTGGTAATCTTCTTGTTAAGGTGTTGAAGAATTTGGTATTCTTCAAGGTTGAAGATTGTGGTAATCTTCACAAAGTGCCGTTGGAGATTGTGGTGATCTTCAAGTGAGATTGTGGTAATCTCAAAGGTGGTGTTGAAGAAGAGTGTGGTGCTCTTCAAGGTGTTGTTGTAAGTTGAATTTGTATTAATTGTGGTAATTAATAAAATTATTTCTTATTTTCGAAACCCATCCCGGATATACTGGGGTGGTAGAGCACGTAGTCCCTAGGTGGGGTGAAGCTCTATAAATCGACGTGTGTTGTTTACATTCCGCACCTTTATTATTGCCTTGGCGTATTTGGTTCGAAAAAGAGGGCATAATCGAAAAGATGGAGATAATCTATTCACCCCCTTCTAGATTATCGTAGCCACTTGGACTTACAAGTGGTATTAGATCCAAACTCTTTGGCAAGCTCGTTTACGATCGTCAGCTACGAATGAAGCTCATCTTTCCGGCACCTCCACCACCAAGCCACCTCGATTTGATTTCAAAAATTTTGCATTTTGGAAAGAAAAAATGTAATGATATTTACAAGGTTGCGGGTTTGATATTTGGAACATCGTCATCAATGGAGAATCCATTCCGATGAAATACACACCACACACCTCCAAAGGCCTCAAAGAGCTCAATGATGAAGAGAAGAAAATCATCTCCTTAAATGGTAAAGCTCTCAATATTTTATATTGTTCACTTACCAACTTGGAATTTAATCTTATTTTAGGAAATCGATCGGCTCATGAAGTATGGCAAAAATTAGAAGCCATTCATGAAGTATATGCAAATGATAGGAGCAACTCAAAAGAATCTACTTCTCAAAGGGATACAAGGTCAAATCTAAGGAACAAGCCTTTTACAACATCCAACTATGAAGTAGTGGAACAATGTTTTATGGGCATCGAAGAAGAAAACGAGGTATGTCTTAAACCCTCTACTTCCTATGATATTGTTATACATAATGATTATAGTGATTTGCAAAATGATTTTAATGATCTTCAAAATGAATTCCAAAGCTTGCTTGTTAAATACAAAAATTTGAAAAAGGAATTCAATGCTTTGAAAAATGATAAGGATAGTTTATTTACCTCCTATGAATCACTATCATGTGCTCACACCACCACTCTTAATAAGGTTAGAAACTTTGAGAAAGAAAATAGTACTCTTGTTGAGGATATTAATTGCATGAAAAAGGATTTATCAAAATCCAACTTGAGTACTGATAAAATGACCAAGATTATTGATATTCATAATTGTGATAAAGGACTTGATCATAAGCCTAGTGTTGTTAATTATGTGAAAAGAAATCAAGTCCCTATGCATGTTGGTCATTATGCTCCAAAAATTATTACTTGCTTCTATTGCGGTAAAAAGGGTCATACGGTAAATACTTGTCGGGATAGAAATAGCTCTAATTATTTTTGGAGACCTAAAAGTCTCAAACCTAATCCCAAAGGACCCAAGCACTTGAGGGTACCACAAAACAATGTTATATTAGGTACCCGACGGAATAAAAATCAAGGAAAATTCACACCGCCTAGAAGACATCAAATGAGCGTCTCATTTGATCAAAGGAGAATATATCACAACAATGAATTTCCAAGAGAAAGACACTTTCAAAAATGGGAAGACCACAATGCTTGGAGATGGAGCAATTGGAGAAGCCATCATCAACAACTGGAACGACACAACCCATGGAAATGGCGTAATTGGTAAACCGTATCTCCTCATTTAAATATGCATTTTATTTAATTATTATGCATGACTTTATTAGTGCCTATATTTTCAAATTGAGTTTTCGAAATATTTATTTTTAAAATTAAGGTCTTCAATATATATTTGTGTTTTTAAAAAATTCCTTGAAAAGAAGACCTTGTATGATGCTTATATTAAACTCTTGTGTATTTGCTTAGACTTAACTGTTTTATCATTTCTTATGGATTTTTATGGCAAGAGCTTACTTGTCATATCTTTTATTGTTTCAGCCTACACTTGTATTATGTTCGTTTTGTGCTATAATTGTTTAAGATATGTGTAGGATATATATTTCCTCATCCTCTTCAAGAGATGATTGAACTATCGAGGTACGGTCATCATTGGTATTCATCCTATAGACTCGATATATTTTTGTCATATGCCTATGTGCTTGTTTTTCAAGTTATTTCAAAGTATTTCATATAAGTGCCATTAAGAGGATTTTTCGATTTTTGAAAGGCACTATTCTATAAAGCTTGTTTTATCCAAGACTTGTAAATGATCATATTTGTTTTGATAAAACATTTGATTTTTTTTTCTTCTCAAAACTATGCATTTGATTGCTCATTATCATTCTTGTCAAAACTCTTGTTCAAATGCTTCTTTTAAATAAGGTCTCATGCTCTCGGATTTTCAAATTTCAAAAGAGACCTTATATAGCTTTCTATAAGCTTATTTGAACTTACATGTTATATTATACTCTTGATGAATTTCTTTAAGCATAGTATGTGTTTCTTGCTATAATGTCTCTATTATTCGATATTACTATGCTCTTGTGCAAGATGTCTTGATAAGATTTTGCAGAAATTTTTGGTATTTTGGAACAAGATAAATGACCAAGACAAGGTTAGTAGCTCAATGGTAATGCCAAGAAGAAGGTATTGTTTTTGATGATACATTTGCACCCGTGGCACGTTTTTGTAGCTATTCGCATTTTACTTGCCCACTCTTGTTTCAAGAAAATTTCAAGCTTTACCAAATGGATGTTAAATCCAATTTTCTAAATGGTTTTATTCAAATAGAAGTCTATGTAAAACAACCGGGGTTTGAAAATATTTCTAGGCCAAATGATTTTTATAAAAGGCCTTGTATGTTTAAAACGAGCACCCCTTGTACGGCTTGATAAACTTAGCTATTTTTTGTAAAATGATTTTATAAGAGGTAAAGTTGACACTACTCTCTTTGTTATTGAAAAAGGGCAAGATTGCTTATTAGTGCAAATTTGAGTCGATTTGGTGCTACTAATGAAGTTTTTGTACAAGATATTTTCTAAGTTGTTACAAGGTAAATTCAAGATGACCATGATGGAGGAGCTCAATTTCTTCATTGGAATTCAAGTTCAACAATGCCAAGAATGTGGTTATATTCTACACTCAAAGTATACAAAAGAAGAAGTGAGGCATTGAAGAAGAAAGAACCAACTCAACCTCTATGACTACCATGTAAAGACTGACAAAGGTTGAGGAAGGCATATCGGTCGACAAAAAAATGGAGGTATGTTTATCTTCGTTTATTACTCTTTTAGACTCGACATTTTCTATATCTTACGTCTATATGCTCGACTTCAAAAACTATCCCAACGAATCTCATTAAAGTTCCATTAAAGGAAATCTTTAAATATTTGAAAGGCACTTTTCCTTATGACTTGTTGTATCCAAAGCCTTAAAACGTTCTTATTTTTGGGATAACTAGTCCGGTGATAATAATTTTTCAAAATATAGTTCGTCATAATCAAACTAAACATATTGAGATTCGATATTTTTTTTAAGGGATTGCATGGTTAACAAAAACTTGAGATGTGTTTAATTCCGTCTCAAGGATAACTCGCGGATTTTTTAATCGCTCACCGCCGAGTATTTTACCTCATTTCGAGCTTGATTATGACATAATGTATATTGAATGACGTCTATGTTTGTATTTTGCACGGTTTTAAAACTTAGGGGCGAAAAATCGGATATTTGGATCAAGTTTCGGAATTTCAAAACAGACGGTAATAATGCCAGTGGGCTGCGAGGGCCGACGGTCGCCCACCCACCTCGACCGGTCGCCCATACCCTGGACCGGTCGCCCTAAGAGATTTTTTGGTTAAAATCAGTTCTGTTTCCAGACTTTTGCCATTTTAGTGTTTTTCTTCTCTATTTCGACCCCTTTGACATTTTCACACACAATTCACTTCAAATGTGTTTTGTTGCATAAAATTCATATTTTGGGGATTATCTAGCTCAAATATCATCATCATTGCTCGTCTTCACCGATTAAATGGTAAGAATTCTACTCCCTTATCTCAATTGGGTTGAACCCTTGAGAACTTGGCCTATATGTATATTTCTTGATGCAATTCTTATATATTTGTGTTGAGCATGATAATTGTTGATGGATGATATTTGTAAAATTGCTTTTGGTGATGAAAAACTTGGCTTGATTACATTTACAAGGGCCATATATATCCTTTTCAATCTTTGACGCCCGCCAAGTGTTCGATAAAATGTTTCAATGAATAATTCATCGCCAACATGATTATCTCGTTTTCAAATGTCTTATATATTTATAGAGATCATGTTTTGCAAATCAAATGAGTTTTCATAAGCTTCTACAAGTCGTATGATCGACTTCTTCCTCCTATTTGGTCTATAAGCTTCAATGTTCAAATAGCTCGATACATCGGTTTAGTTACGCACTTTGATATGATTATATGATGTTTTTATCGTGCTAATATTTTTTTTGATGATTCCAAAGGGGGAGAAACAGGTTATGAGCTTATTAGCTCAAAGAAGCTAAAATAAGCTCGAGAAAGAAGCTATAAGCTACGGCTTCTAAAAGCCATAAGTTGTGCATCATACTTAGTCCAATTATTGTATTATGGACTTATATACTTGTCTAATAATGTGTTCGAATATTTTTACTCCCATCCTTGTGATTATATTGTGTGGAATGTTGTTGCTCACAACGGATAGTTCTTTTAGCTTGTGGTTGATTGCTTTTACATTACTCTTGTTCTGCTTATTGATAGGTGGAGCTTTTGCTATATGTGTTCGAATATCTTTACTCCCATCCTTGTGATTATATTGCGTGGAATGTTGTTGCTCACAACGGATAGTTCTTTTTAACTGGTAAAATTGTTTTGTTTTCAAAATCGACCTCGTGAAAATTGTTTTGGTTTGTAATCATCAAAAAGGGGAAGATTGTTTGATAAATAGTTTTATCATGATTTTGTTTTTATACCAAAACAATGTTTTTAAAGGTTGTCCAAATACTCTTAAATGTATAAAATGGTTTTAAATTTTCCGGACTATTTCTTCAAGTTTATTTTCGACAAAATTGGACAACACATTTAATGATATTGCGTCAATGGGTTTTTACATCGAAACTATGTTTCTAAATGTTGTCATAATACTCCCGATCGATCTAAAAAGTTTTTACTATTTTTCGGAGTATTTCTTGAAGTTTATATCGGACAACACTTTTGATGATTTTGTGGTAATGTGTGATTTCATCAAAACTATATTTCTAATGTTGTCCAAAATACTCCCGATCGATTTAAAATGTTTTTACTATTTTTTCGGAGTATTTCTTGAGGTTTATTTTCGACAAAAATTGGATAACATTTCATTGCGGAGGTCGACCGATCGACCAAAGAGGCGACCGATACCTGGTAACGAGTTTCTTGAAACAGAACTCGCAGAAACCTCAAAATGGTCAGGGGTGACCGATCTACCGGGTCGCCCCCCTGGGTGACCGGTCGACCACCCCCTGGACCGGTCCCCCTAGTGTATTTTTGCTTCGTTCTTTCAAACCTCTATTTGTGCACGACACGAGTTTCTTGAAAGCAGGTCGCACAAAATGGTCGGGGTGACCCTACGGGCGACCGGGCGATCCCCTGGACCGGTCCCCCTAGTATATTTTTGCTGCATTCTTTCAAACCTCTATTTGTGCGCGACCGGTCGCCCTCAAGTTTGACAGCAAAATTCTAACCGTTGTGCAGCAGACAACTTTTCCTTAAATTGTGGAATTGATTTCTAACATCTATAATCTTGATTTTAATTGCAAATTTTTAGTAGATATCAGATTCCAAGAGGAGCCTATCAAGTATTAATCATCTCCTATAAATAGAGGAAGATTTGAAGCACAACAATAAGAGAGAACAATACAACACAACAAGAAATACTCAAGCAAACACTTGGTCTTATATTGTCATTATTCTTGTTGTAATTTGCCTAGCTTATCACTTTCACATTCTTGAGGTCTAGGCTATTCTTGATTACACTTGCACTCATATTTGTATCATTCATTATCGAATTGTAATCTTGAATTTGGGTTATCATTCAACACTAGATATCCTTGTGAGTGTTCTTGTGGTAAGAACACACTTGGGTGATCTAGGTATTAGGTGTAAGAAGATTTTGGTAATCTTCTTGTTAAGGTGTTGAAGAATTTGGTATTCTTCAAGGTTGAAGATTGTGGTAATCTTCACAAAGTGCCGTTGGAGATTGTGGTGATCTTCAAATGAGATTGTGGTAATCTCAAAGGTGGTGTTGAAGAAGAGTGTGGTGCAATTCAAGGTGTTGTTGTAAGTTGAATTTGTATTAATTGTGGTAATTAATAAAATTGTTTTTCTTTTTCAAAACCCATCCCGGATATACGGGGGTGGTAGAGCACGTAGTCCCTAGGTGGGGTGAAGCTCTATAAATTGACGTGTGTTGTTTACATTCCGCACCTTTATTATTGTCTTGGCGTATTTGTTCGAAAAAGAGGGCATAATCGGAAAGATGGAGATAATCTATTCACCCCCCCTTTAGATTATCGTAGCCACTTGGACTTACATAACTCCGTTTCAAATCCTTATACATCTTGTTTCCTCCAGGATGTATAGTGTATTTCGAACAGTGTGCCTCTGCTAGGATTTTATTCCTAATCTGCTCGTCACTCAGTATGCGAACTCGATTCCAAAATCTGATAACCCCATCTTCATGTATCGAGAATTCTGATCTCTCTCCTTTAAGTATTTTCTCCTTCAGTTTTTGAAGATGCACATCTCTCCCTTGTGCTTCCTTGATCTCATTCAGCAGATCGGGTTTAACTAAAATGTTAGCACATGAAATCTGAGTATTGGTTCTCGTCAGATTTCAATTGCTCAGCTCTTCTAATGATTCCCACTCTCGAATCATAAGTCTGGCTAAGCTCGCCTTTCTGCTCAAAGCGTCAGCTACTACGTTAGCTTTCCTGGGATGGTATTGAATATCAAAGTGATAGTCCTCAATCAACTCCATCCATCTCCGTTGCCTCAGATTGAGATCTTTCTGGGAGAATAGATACTTCAAGCTCTTATGATCTGTGAAAACCGTGAATGTTGCTCCGTAGAGATAGTGTCTCCATTTCTTTAACGCGAACACTATCGCTGCCAATTCGAAGTCATGCATTGGATAATTGGCTTCATACGGCTTGAGCTTTCGTGATGCATAAGCGGTGACCTTTCCTTCCTGCATGAGCACTACTCCTAGTCCTTCCTTTGATGCATCACTGTAGACGACAAAATTTTTTGTTCCCTTTGGAAGAGCTAAGACTGGAGCTGTAGTAAGTCGTTTCTTCAGATCTTGGAAACTAACTTCGCACTTGTCATTCCACTCAAACTTTACTTGCTTCTGGGTTAGTCGAGTGAGCTGTCCGGCTATCTTGGAGAAATCCTGGATAAATCTTCGATAATATCCAGCTAGTCCTAGGAAACTCCTGATCTCCGTTATAGACTCGGGTTGTTTCCATTCAACCACTATTTGTACCTTCGAAGGATCTACGGCGATCCCATCTTTGGATACTATGTGTCCCAAGAACGCGACTTCACTAAGCCAAAATTCGCATTTCTTGCCGAATTTGGCATACAACTTATGCTCTCGTAGTGTCTCCAAAATGATTTTCAGATGACGTTCATGCTCTTCTCTACACTTAGAGTATACGAGTATGTCATCAATGAATATCACTATGAATTGATCTAAATAAGGTTAAAAGACTCGATGCATTAGGTCCATAAATGCTGCTCATGCATTCGTCAGACCGAAAGGCATCACTACAAACTCGTAGTGTCCATATCGGGTTTGAAATGCAGTTTTGGAAATATCTTCTTCGCGGATCTTCAGTTGGTAATATCCTTGCTGTAAATTGAACTTCGAGTACACCGTCACTCCTTGAAGTTGATCAAACAGTTCGTCTATCCTCGGGAGGGGATATTTGTTCTTGATGTCATGCTATTAAGACCACGATAATCTATACATAGTCTTAATGTGCCATCTTTCTTTTTGACAAATAAGATGCAGTGCTCCCCTACGAGACGCGTACTCGGTCGGATAAATCCCACATCCACCAGTTTCTGTAATTGCATTTTCAACTCTTGCAACTTAAGAGGAGCCATTCTATACGGTGTTCTGGCAATTGGGGCAGTTCTCGGTAATACCTCGATGGTGAACTCGACTTCCCTATCTGGAGGGACAGTGGTGAGTTCTTGTGGAAATACATCCATGTATTCTGATACTATAGGTACTTGGTTAATTTGTGTCTCAACCTTGGGTTTGTTAATTACAAACGCCAAGTACCCTTGTGCCCCTCTAGTGATCGCCTTCCTCGCTTTCATTGCTGAAGCAATCTTAACTCGTGCCCTTCCCGAAATTTCCACTTCGGGTTTTCTGGGTTCACATAGCTTAATGGACTTGTTATGGCAGTCCATTTGTGCATGGTGTGCAGACAACCAGTTCATTCCCAATATCACGTCGTATTCGGATATAAGTAATAAGATCAAATCGGCAGGAAAATTTATCTCATCAATCTTAACTTCGCATGCATTATAAATAATATGTGTTATCTGGCTCGCCCCCATAGGAGTTAACACTTCTAGACATATAGGCATATGTTCCATGTATGCATGCAGTTTGTGTACAAAATGCGGTGCGACAAATGAATGTTTTGATCCAGGGTCGAATAGTATTTTAGCGTAGTGGTTAGATACTAGAAGCGTACCTTCCACCACGTCTGTTGCCTCCGGAGCCTCATGTCTAGCAAATGCAAATGCTCGAGCAGGCATCCTTGCCCGATTACCCTGGCCATTGCCCAGCTTCTCCGGCTGCGCCTGTTTGGTTCGATCTTCGTATTTTGGGCAATCTTTCAGCTGGTGCTAATTACTACCACAGCGCAAACACTTTCCTTGTTTACGCCAACAATCATTGGCAGTATGTCCCAGTTTCTGGCAATGTGCACACACTTCACCTGGCTTTCCTCGTACTCCCTTTATCTATCTTATTAACTGGTCCCTTCTGAAACTTAGCAGGCTGTTTAGATGGCTGTCCAACAACTGTCCTCTTGAGACTGTTTGATGGCCTACTCTGCTGAATCTGTCCAATATGGTTCGATCCCCCGACTCGATGCGGAGAGTCGCTTTACTCACCGCTGGTGAGTAGGTTGTCGATTTAACAACAACAATTGTTTTTGAAGTTCACTTCAATCCTCGTGTGAACTTGTAAAGTTTGTCCTCTTCTGTACTGATTGTCCCCAGAACATACTTGGACAATCGATGAAATTCGGACTCATACTGAGCTACATACATGTTCCCTTGTCTCAACCTATGGAATTCATCCCGGCGCGCCTCTTTCACAACCTGTGGAATGTACTGTTCATTGAACTCGGCCAAGAAATTTCCCCATGTTCTGACTACTCGGTCCTGTTCTCACCTTCTCTCAACTGCCCTCCACCAGTTTCTAGCAGCCGATTCTAGACGAAGTACGACGAGTGTGACTTTCTGCTCATCTGAATATTGGAGAGCATTGAAGATATTCTCCAGTTTCTCTATCCATTCTTCTGCCTTTAAGTCGTCTGGCTCTCCTAAGAAAGTCGGTGGACCAAACCATAGGAAATGCTCCAAAGTGCGATCGTTCGCCTCTCTGGCGGGTTCGGGAGCTCGGTGTTGAGGTTCCGCTTGATGCCTCATGAAAACCAATATTTGTTGTAGGGCCTGTGCATTCAAGTTGTCTCTTGCAACAGGTGGATGAGGCGGTGGTAATTAAGGGGAGGGTACCCGGTCCCTGGGTACGTCGTCATTCCCTTGAGGAACTCGGCGAGGTCTCCCACGTCCATGATGTTCAGCCATTCTGTATCTTGAAGTGTTAGTTGGGATCCACGAGTAAATGAATACAATAATTATTCGCGTAAAGCAAGTTATATCGTAGGGAAAGTAACAACAAAACACAAGACACTGAATAAATTGCAAAGGCATATCCATTAATGTAAAATTTGAATACACCCATGAAGTACAACCATAGTAACACCGAGTCAAAGATACATCTGAATCTAAATACAACTGAATCTAATACAACATAAAGAAAGTACAACATAATGGAATAAGTGTCTACAACAACGAAATAACAAACTGACAATCAAGCTAACTGCTCAGTGAGATCTCCATCATCGTCACTAGCAGCTACGTCCATAATCGGGGCCTGGTCGGGCTGAGGTGGCGCCTCGACCTCAGGCCAATCAACAAAATCCAAACACTACTCGAATCTTTGTGCATCATCAAGCGGAGGAGCCTCAAGTGCCTCGGGATCTCCGATCCTCCTCGGGATCCTCCTCGGATCCTCCTCGGCGTCGGGTATGGGCTCCACCTCAAGTGGTGGCAATGGTTGTGCATTAGCTGCCAAAACAGCCTCCAAAGCAGCGTCTCGCTGGGCTAGGGCCTGTGTAAGGTCCTCTATCACGGTCATCTGCTTGATGAGGGTCTCCTCCAAGCGCTCAATGGTGTCTCGAGACATGTGGCGTCCATCTCCCACTTTTGGCGGCCGTCACTTGCTCTCTTCATTTTCTCTCGCACATTATCCAGCGCTCCGGATAATCAGATCCCATCCTCCCGCCAGGTATGGTGTTGTCGCGGTCCTTAATGATGATGGTCAACTCGTTCTTTTCTTCTTGGCTCCTCACCAAGCGCTGTGTCAAGTCCCTGTTATGATGGCGCTCCTCGGACAGCTCTGAGGTCGCTCGAATACTCTCCCAGTGTCAGTAAGTCGTAAGTTCCCAGTAGTACTCCCGCTCGGCACGAGCATGATAAACGTCCCACCAAGAAGGTGGCGCCGGCTCCATCCTTATCAAACAAAACTAAGGCGGATCAGTCAAAGGTAAAGAAAAGATAGGGAGGGAATAAAGAAAGAATGAACAAAGAAAGTCAGTCAAGAGTCAACTAAGTCAAGACAAGTATAACTATGGAACCTCAAAATATGCGTTCTAACTTAGTTTCAATCTCAATAATATGGTCTACGCCAAATTGAAATCGATTTCACACTTAATGAGTCAAGTCGCGGTACTACCCAACACAGACCGATGATCCTATCCTGGGTCAGCTCGGTGTAAGTTTCCATCTTACTAACCGAACTCCGATACCACTCTAAGTGTCACGCCCCAAACGGGACGCGACGATGATCCACAACTTAAATACAAATAACCAAACAGTGTAGACGAATATCAACGAAAACCCAATGAAACAGAGTAAAATAGCAGCGGAAATAAAGAACAAGTACGAGTTACATCTTACAGTCCACAATATCCAAATTACATCCCTGAAATGAATTAAAAGATAACAACTTAAAAGTCAAAAGGCCCAACGCCCTTGATTCTGAGACCGAAATGAAAAGAGAATAAAAGAGTCCAACAACAATAAAAGAAACAAGTCTAGCAACATCAACAACAGAAGATAGTAAGTCCAACAAGCGGAGTATGGAAGCTCAGTCCGTGGTCGGTTCAACATCCTCGACAAAGTCCTCATCTAAAGGTTAGAAAACAAGAGGGGATGAGACAGAAATCTCAGTGGATGGAGTGATCGTGTGCAAGTGTGGCGATATATAGTTAATGCGAGAAACAGTTGTATGAAAACGCGTGAGATATGATGCATGAATTCCCACACAGTCCACAAGCGTCGTGATAAAATATTTAAGTAATATACTTATACTTGTTTAAGAAACAGTTCGTAGTCATACAAACACTATGTGATTCGGCAAGACAGTAGGATTGCGTGACGAAATGTAACACCAATCCTATGCAAGATAATTAATGGTTGCGTGCGGATTTGCAGCGCCAACAATGCAATACAAGTAGCGGTTGTGTACGGATTTGTAGCACCAACCAAACGGGTCCGATTAACTCCGAATCGTGTGGATCGACAACGATTCCTTCGTTCTTCCTTGTAACTCCCCGAGCAAGATGGTCCAAGACCACACCTTATCGCTCCATGTGCAAAGACAAAATCCACAAGATGGAGCTTGCAAGGCTTGGATTTGTCATAATCATGATTATACCTCAAGTACTACGACCCGCTTCCCTTGACAAACTCCGTCCCTCGGTTGCGGGATTAGGGCGATGGGGCCGAAGAGTGGAATAGCAAGCCGCCGCCGGTTCCATCCCCAACATATCTATTCCGACCGTGAGCTCGACACACCAAGTTGACTCAGCAGAAAGTAAATACAAGTTCGTATTCAACCAGGCAATGAGTATTATTGATTCAGAAGCGATTCAGAAAATTTTCGAAAATCGCGAGTGGCAATTATGGCATTGGTGGAGTTATTTGGATGAAGATGATTATCGGGAGGATAAGCAATCTTCGATATCTTGAAAGATTAGGTGGAACATAAGTCCCGTTATAGAATTGAAATCGCAAGACGAGGAAGTCGCCCGCGATCGGGTATTAATTGGTCAAGACGATCCGATAAGTCAATGGGATTTTTGAGAAAATAAAATAATTAAAGTCGAGGGTCCAGGGCTGTTTTAGTAAAAGGAAAATGATTTGAGTTAGGTCCTTGATAAAAATTGAATAAATAAATATCCCGTCCTTGAACAATTATGAGGTCAGTTCATAAATTCTCTAAATTGTTCGGAGATTCAGGTTTTTAAAGTTTTGAGGTCGAGTGTTTATAAAATTCTCACATTGGCCCCAAATTTGCTAAAATTGTCATTTCGGCCCTAAATTTAAAATAATTAGAAATTACAAACCGGAAGGGCTTTTAAGGTGATTCCAGTTGGAAAATGTCACTAAGGTTAGTAAATATTGGGACAAAAGCAGTTTTTAAAAGAAATAAGTGTAGGTCCTTTAACCTTTGAAAATCTCCTTTTGTTCCATTTTTAAATAATTGCCTTTAAGGATTTTAGGGGTCCAATTGTTATGAAATTTTAACATTGGGTCCAAAATATAATTAAGTTATAGTTAAATTAGTAATTCCAGGAACATGGGCTGTATAAGTCCTGGAAATTCCATTTGGGTCCTCAAGTTTAATCTTTTACAATTCGGTCCCTTAATTTGAGTAAAACTACTTTCCAAGCTCTAAACACTTGGATTTTTGGAATACATTTCAATATGTCATTTCCAGTTCCTTAAGAATTAAAATTCCAAATTTTAAAATTAAGGTCTGGTACAGTTTCAAAATTACAAAGTAGCCCTTAAACTTCTAAAAATTTACAATCTAGTCCTTGGGCTTTTAAAGGTTGATTTTATTTATCTTAAAACCCTTAAACTTTATTAAAATGTACAAAAGTAATTTTTGAACCTGAGTACAGTCCCAAAATTCGAAATTTGTAGAGGGGTCCCTTAAGTTTTATTTTCTTGCAATTAAGTCCACCAACTTTCCATTTTTGCATTTTAAGTCCAAAAATTGAAATTTAATCAATTATGCTCGACTTGTCCGGGTTATAAGTCATACAAAACATGAATTTCAAGGATCATACACATGCATGTTCATTTCATACAAGAATTCATCAAATAGAACATTAAATTGTACATGCATACACCTAAATTTCAATAAATAGCATTTTTGAGAAACACTTGAGAAATTTCATAACTTGATACATAAAATTAACATGAAATATATACAATATGCATATCTCAAGTGCTCATGATCAAAACACTACATGCATTTAACAAAAGCACCTAGAAGTTGAAAGGATTTTTCCACCCACCTTAAATTTGGAAAATTGTGAAATAAAAAGGATAATTTCACAACTTGGTTTGAGGTCACTTAGGTCAGCTCCTAAGTCAAGAAATATCAAAAATTTAGATTTAGGAAAAATGAGTGAAAAATTAAGAAAAAAAAAGAAGATAAGAAAATTGGAAATACTACACTTCACTTAGGAAGCTTCAAATTCGGGATTTTTGGTTCACCTTCAAAATCACCTAAGGTCAGCCCCTATTTCTCAAAAATGAAAAAAGGGTGTTAAAATTTGAAGAAAATAGGAAGAAAAAGGAAGAAGGGCTCTAGTGTCCAAATCTTACCTTGTTGTCCAATTTCTCTAACACTTATTCTTCAAGTCTTCTAAATTGGCCACCATGCATGCATGTCTTCAAGTAGTCTTCTAAGTACCTCAAAATCAAAATTTCAACTTAAATTAAGAAGAGAAGGTGATGAGTAGTAAGATGTCAAATTGAATTGAGGAATGAAATTTCTTACCTTTGAGATAGGGGGTAGTGTTCGAATTTTATGGTTTTAAGTAGGAAGAATGTTTGTTTTGGTTTAGTTGTTTGAAGAAAGGAGTGTTTGATGATAGGAAGAAGGTGTTCTTGAAGGTATGAAGGTATGCTTGAAGATGTGAAGGTCTTATGTTTGAAGATATGAAGATGTGAATGAATGGTACTTGAAGGTTTGAAGATATGAAGAACTTGTGTTTGAAGATTTGAAGATATGAAGAGTTGGTGTTTGAAGATTTGAAGATGTGAATGATTTTTAGAGAGAGATTAGAGAGAAGGAGGATAATTTTGCTTGGAGATCAAAATGTGTTGGATAAAATGAACAAATTTGTTCATTTTTTGCCATATTGGTCGTCCACTTTGAGTGGGAGAGGGGAGAAATTTGTTGTTTAATTTGTGTCTTGAATTTTTCTTCTTGCATGGGAGACAAAATGTAAGTCAAAGTATGGGCTTGAATGGTGTTGGGGAATATTGAGAAGAATGTTGGTTAAATGGAAGAATGTTGGGAAAAATAGTAATAAATAATTGGTGTATGAGATGATGTGTATAATGTTTGAATTAATGGTGTAATTATACACAAGATGACTAATATAAGGTGTAAGTGTACAAGAGTTGGATGATATTTCTACTCCAAAATCTCATCATTGTCGTCCACTATAGGGGTATTGTTGTAATTCCATGTATTTTTTTGTCCCAAATTTGATGATAATAGATGAATAATATCAATCTCCAAATTAAGTAGTGATTTCCTTGATCACTTATAAGTCTCAAAATCACTTAATCTAAATCAAAATCTTAATTCTATAAGGTATAGTCTCTAAAATAAATAGTCTCTTAAAATTCTAAGGTGACTAATAAATACAAAAATAGTAGTAATGATCAATCAAGTGATCATAAATGCAAAATAGAATTAATAAATGATCATGATCACAAGTAATAAATAAAATGAAATAAATTGCAAAATATATATATCATTAATATTTGAACAACAACATTTAATTTGTTCTCCTTAATTTGTTCTGATCCTTCACAAATTAATGTCAGCTTATCCCAAAATTCTTTTGCATATTTGCAAGATTTGACTTTGTTGAACATGGATTTGTCCAACATTTTGTAGAGTATATCCTTAGCCACATTGTCCAAAGTTATATCTCTTTCTATCTTCATTTTGTCCATTCATCTTTGGCTTTTCAACCATGGTCGGTCTTGCTTCAAAAAGAATCTTCTTCTCCTTCACCGCAAATCGCTTTTCTTATTGTATTGACTAGCCACATTTCATCATGTAATGCCGATTGATGAGCTTGCATTCAAATTTTCCAAATCCAAACCTCTTCCACAAAGAAACATAGGAATACGAGTTAGATTTGCTTCCATGGTAATAACTTTGCTTTAAAACCGAAAGACATTGTAAAAACACAAGTGTTAAAACCTTTTGAAAATATAGAGATCTAGTTCAAGAACTAACCGAAAGGCTCAATGAACCAACCGCTCGGATACCACTTGTAGCTCCTAAGGGTTGTAGTGTAAGGTTTAGAAGGGGAGTTTGAATAAACCTTACCAAATTTCGATTTTAGTCCTTTTAAATAGTTCAATAGACTTGACTCAAATCACCAGTGTCCTTGGGGGACAGACTAAGTTGGCTATTCATCTAAGTTAGTCACTCAATGCACTGATAGAGTCATGATAGTACAATTCTAAATTTGCTTTAGACAAATATTTAACTTGGCTGATTTGGTTTTTAACAACGGAAGACTTAACACCCTTTGATTGGTTTAAATCTTGTTTTCAACACTTGTTTCAGCACAAAGTTATTTATCAGATGGATAGCAAATATAAACAAACAGCAGATATAAAATAGATATGCAGGAAAGTAAATATTGAAAGTAAATTGACACAAGTATTTTTATAGAGGTTCGAAGATGGGGTAATTCTTCTAGTCCTCTTTCTCCAACTCCTGGAGGAATCCACTAAGTAATAGATCAGATTACAAAGCGGTTATCAGTCTAGAGACAGCCTTGATCACATAGCTGGCTTCTCTTGCAACTCAGCTTCTTCACAAAGCTGTTGCCTGGCTACTATAGCTCACTTCTCAAGCTCTTGGATTTGATCACGAAGCCCTCCAACAAACTTGATACTTAGTTCGACCTTCAACCTTTCTACAATACTTCAACTTGGAAAGTAGACCACTTTTGTTTCTTCAAATGTTTTTCCCTCTTCAACTGATTGAAGTTATCTCTCCTTCACAACTTGTGTTGGATTGAGTTTCTTCGAGGTTTATACTTGAGGAATTTCATGAAAAGCTTTGAGAACTTGCAGGTTAATTGCTTGAATATTGCTTAAAAGATTAGTGTCATTCATTACCTTTTATCAAATGCTTCCTCAGCCTTTTATAGTGAACATTTGAAATTTGCCCGTTGAAGAGATAGGCTAGTTTCAAATGTCACTTTGTGTTTGTTGGCTGTCTTGTCTTGGGCTGCAGCCTTTGTGATATTGACCTTTCCTCATATTAAATGGCATTTCAGCTTTGCAGGTTCTGACACAAGATGCAGTGTTTCCCATTGGCTCATTCCTTTTGCACAATTCTGGGCCAAACACTTTAAGACCTGACAGCTTGACATATTACTATATCGAGTAATATTCTTGACTTTATTCCAACGGATCTGAGTTAGTTGTCTTCACTTGACCGTTGCCTTTACCCCAAGTGACTTGAGTCTGCTCCAATCATGGGATTGACTCAACTATCACTTCAACTGATAGACTTGGCTTCTTGAGTTGACTTGATGAGACACTTCTCACACTGCCTCGCCTTGATTCTCCTTGACCGAGTCCTTGACTTCCTTCTAGGCCATACTTAGCGACACACAACAGAGTCTTCATTCCAAATTCCCTTGACTTTTTGTAATCCCGACTTAGCCGACTTAACTCACTCTTTTTCTTCCTATCTATTACATTGCAGAATTACAAGAAAAAATGGGGTGCCAACTTCCTAGTCTAACTTTTACATGGTATCATCAAAATCTAACAAATAAATTTCCTAACACTATCAACCATTCAAGCAAGCAATAACCTGCAAATTTTCTCAAGCTTTTGAAGGAAATCCTTAAGCTTAATTTCGAAGGAATTCAATCCAACACATTCGAAAGGAAAGATTACTTCATCGGTTGAAGAGGAAAATCTGTTTAAAGAACAAAGGGGCTCTACTCTCCAATTTTGAAGGAGAAGTAGTAAGGTTCAAGTTCGAACAAGATGCTTTAGACTTGTTGGATGGTTGTGTGAACAATTCCAATAGTTTGAAGGAGTTGAAGTAGCACGGATTGTTTTGTGAAGAAGGTTTCGAGTCCCAAGAATAGTTGGTTATGTGATCGAAGCGACTCGGATCGTGGACCGCTTTGTAACAAAGATCTTGTTACTTAGTGGATTCCTTTCTTGGAGAATAGTGGATTAGAGGAATTACCCCATCCTCGAACCACTATAAAAATTACTTGTCTCTTATCTACTTTACAACAAATTTAATTCTTGCATTTATTTTATATCTCGCTTCTAAGTTAAAACCGCTAAACTTTCTTTGTAATAATCTACCGCTAAAACAAATGTTGCAAAAAGTGTTTAAAAATTATAAGGGTGAAAAGTCATCCACCGACAAAACCGAATCAATCAGAAATCTAAATTTTAGCTTAGAGCAACTAAGTTATACTATCAACAAATTCGATCGAAAGGTCATTGAGTGGGTAACTTTGATGTGTAAGTCAACCTAGCTATCTCTTGGGGACTTAGCCGATTTGTGTAAAACTCAAAACATGTTAAAAAGACTAAATCGAAAAGTTGGTAAGGTTTATTCAACCCCTCCCCTTCTAAACTTTACACATCACCCTCGGGACCTACACAATTGCAAATACAAATTTTGAGCATTTGCTAAGACTATTTGTAACGCCCCAAATTTAATAAACCAAAATAATCACAAAGATCTCGATTAACGAATAACATACCCGAATAATTACTAACTTAAGCTCACAAGAGTATTTGTCCAAAAGTACGATAATTTAAAACTTATAATACTACCTGGTTTTAGTCTACCAAGAAAAAAATTATAGAGTAAACGCAATTACATAAAACTAAGCATATTACAAATATTATCATAAGTCTTAATTTACAAAAACTTTATAATGAGAATTAGTACATCAAAAAAATAGAAACCAGAATAATATAATATAAAAATTAAGTCATTATAATGAATCGTAAGGTCAAATACTTATTTAAAGTATTTTAATTTAATAAATATTAGAAACATAATATATTAATTATCTCAAATAAAATTATAGGTTTATTGAATATGGGGTATCACACAATTGTTCAACAAGATAATTGGCATCCAACGGAAATCAAAAACAAACCATATATAAATTTTGGAAAACTAAGAAAACACTAACACAAAATGCAAATCGTCTTTGATCCAAATAATCTTACAATCTCATCACCATCTATATATACACACACGCACCATATTAGAGTATTGTGGTTGCTTAGTTGTAACAATATCTAGTAGTTAGTTAGCCATCTTTTAATCAAGTTATTAGTAGCAATACTACCATTAATTTCATATGTATATATACTCATCTCACAAATAATGAAAGCTAAGCCGTCATTATCTTCTCCATCTCTTTGTTCTTCATGTATTGTTTCTCTCAACTCAAATATGGTATCTAGAGCTTGCTAATTTTTTTCTCTCATGGTTGCTCCCTAGTCTTCTCCATTTCCAACGTTTCATCCGATTTCGACCTCACTCATCTTCTTTTACTCCTCTTACTCATGATTTTGTTTCTTCACACCTCTCCTCGCCATTACTCGCCCATCCCTCTTCTTCTTATATTTTTCCTTTCTTGTCTCATGCACTCATTTCCACACATCCCATGATCGTAGGTCCAAACTAGGTATTTCCAAACCAAAAACCTTCATCTGTTCGCTTATATCCCCGACCAAAATCTGCTAGTGATGTTTTCTCTTATTCTAATTGGAAAGAAGCAATGGACTCTGAATTTGTAGATTTGGTTAAAAATAAAACTTGGGAGTTGGTTCCTTATGAAGAAGGCATGAATGTGCTTCAAGACAAGTGGATTTTTAAAGTGAAATATAATGCGGATGGTAGTATTGAAGGTAGGCCCATCTTGAAAAGGTTTCAATAAGCGCCTTGTGTGGATTATTTTAACACTTCCACTCCTGTTATTAAGCCTATTACATTAGGTCAAGTGCCCTTATCTTGCTATTTGTTTGGAAACTTGTAAAGCACTTTACTTTTGTAAAATAGGTGCCTAAGGTTTGGATTATTTTAACACTTCACAATTCACTATTTTTTTCCATTACTCAAGGGAAGTTGTTTCTTATTCTTGTGTATATAGACGGCATACATTTGATCAAAAACGCGGATATTTTCAAGCCTCTTGGAATTCACTATTTGTTAGGCATTGAAGTACACCACATCGATCCGGTATTGCTCAATCAAACTAAATATGTCAGCGATTGATTGATCAAAACAAACATGAAGGATCTGTAATCCCTACAAAGACACCATATTGCCCCTCTCTCGAAAGTTTCGATAATAGACATTGTTTTTTTTTAACATCCATCCATTTATCGCAAAGACAATAGGTGTCTTACAATATTTGTCAATGACTCGTCTTGACATCGCTTTGCAATTAATAAGCTCACTCAAATTCTTCATTCTCTCACCATCAACCATTTGACCGCTTGTAATAGAATCTTGAGAGACTTAAGGGTACTCTGCATCATGGCATTGTTTTTACATTAGTTTCTCGTTTCATCTTAGAAGGCTTTTGTAATGTCGATTGGGCCAACTCTTTGGATGATAAGAAGTCCACCACGGGTTATTTTATTTCCCTAGGCAACAATCTCATTTCTTGGAGTAGCAAAAAGTAATTTGTTATAGCTCGCAACAACATAGAATCGTAATATCGCTCCTTGTCACAGCCAACACATATATTATTTATGCGCACTCTTTATTTGCCGAGTTGGGATTACACTTGTACAACAATCTATCCTTTGGTGCGACAATGAGAGTTCTTTGGCCCCCGCTTCTAATCCATTTTTTCACGTTCGAACCAAACACATCGAGGTCGATGTTCATTACATAAGAGAAAACTTCAAAATAAGGAACTTGATGTCGATATGTTCCCACTCATGATCGTCGTGGTGAAGTTTTGATAAAACCACCATCCCGAAGTCATTTTCAAATGTTGTCTTCTAAAATTTCATTGTGTGCACCCCTGGTTTCGTTTGAGTGGTCGATCAAGAAGGTTAGCGAGCTAGCTACCCTTTGCGTGGAGGCTTATGCCATTATCTACAGCCCATACGAGCCCAAGCTAGATGTTTGGCCATCCCCTCGAGGCGATGGCCATGCTAACTCATTTCAAAATTTGTCGAGTTGGGCAGTCCAAAAAATGGTGAACCATGAGAGCTTAACCTACCAAATGGGCAAGAAGGTGGAGATGGTCCGGTTATCAACCAAAACATGAGGGAAGTCACTTCGAGAATGGAGACAATGATGATAAATGGCAAGGTTCCTTCTACTACTCGGCTTGACGGAGAGACCGACCGGAGCCGTGGAAGGGGTCATGAATGGGAAAAAGCGGCGGCATTGCCGTATCCGTATACATTCAACCATTCTCGAAATGAACCCGGAAATGGACATGGAGGAGCGTAATAATTTCAAGTATATAATATTTCACCTGATTGGTTCATATATTTTGATTAACAATATCCATGGGTAACATTGCTCCTAATATTTCATTTTATGGTGAAACTATTTGATATTTTGAAGAATTATATTTAGAGCCTCACTAAGGGTTTCAAATCAATTTAATTTGTCTCTAGGGAATTATCATATAAATATTAGTTCATTTTAAAATGGGGATGGCTAAATTAATGACACAAAGACAAATCCAATATTTCAAAATGTGTCTTAATTATATGACATTCAAATTTTAAAAATTGTTCAAAATAATAATTGTCAAATCCTAGAAATGAAATCCTTTGATTATAGAAATATGTAACTTCGTAATATCATTACCTTTTTTACCACTAATTAAATATCATGCATATGAGAAAACAATCAGAAAAATATTAATAAGTCCTCTAAGTAATTTTTTTGACAACTGTCCTATAAGAAATTTTTATGTTGTAAAGTTTGGTAACTAACATAATATTAAAGAAAATATAGATATTTGAGTGTTTATTCCCAAATGGATGGTATCTTTTATATTTAGAACTTTTTCCACGTGTATGACATGTAGACATATAATAACTAGAAAATAGTATTATGTGTGATTACGCTCAATAATTCAAAAATTAGCAAATATTAAACCGCTAAGGTATAATTACATATTGAGTTGGATTATTACTCCTTGTCACTAAAATAAATAATGCATGCACATTCCATATGTACGACATGTAGACGTATAATAACTAGAAAATAGTTTTATTTGCAATTACATCAATATTTCAAAATTAACAAATATTAAACCGTTAAGGTATAATTGGATATTTGAGTTAGATTATTACTTGTCACCAAATAAATAATGCTTGTAGAGCTACGTATTGTTGAATGATAGAAATATAAACTAATTAATATTAATGGCAATATAGATATTCGAGCGTTTATTCAAAAAAATAGTATATCTCGTTTTTTTGAACTTTTTCCACGTGTATGACATGCATGTTGACATGTATTAATAACTATTTCCTATATAGGAAAAAAACTTATGTGCGATTACGTCAATGATTCAAAAAGTAATAAATATCCAACCTTTATGTTAAAATTGCATATTGAGTTAAATTACCACTCGTGTCAACCTAAATAATGATGAAATAATGATGGATATACGTAAAAGTTGTTCTTCTCTACATTTCACCAAATGTGAATATTATAATTGATTAACATTTCCATCATTATTAACAATCGATCAAATTCCATCTTCACCGATATAGGAAAATATAGATAGTAAGTGGTTTTGCGTATTAATAATATAAAAATAATTGATAATCACAATCATAAATAAGATCAAATTGTATCATTGTTCATTCATCATGAAACTTATGAATAAATAAACTTTGGCATTAAAATTTAACCATATTCTCCATTTTTTTATTAGCAATGAAGCCATCGTACTTTGTGTATTTAGAATCATGGAATATATATTGGATAACATCATGATAATTAAACTTATGAACCAAATAAAACGTACTATCGTATCGCATCAACTCGTTAGTAAAGGGAAAATAATTTATTGGATCTTGTAACTTGGACAATTTGGAGTCTCACCAACATGTCCTAGTTATTTCGCACATAAGTACTATCGCACCAACATTATTTAAAATTTTGGACACTTAGTCCTATTTTGACCAAAATTGTAAAAAAAAAAAAAAAAATCAAAATTGCCGACTATGACAGAAGGAGCAAACATGTCAAAAATATGGATTTTTGGTGATTTCGCAAAAATTGCCACCTAAACATTAAAAATCCTCAAACTTTATATGCCAATTTTTGGTAATTTGATGAGTCAATTGTTTTGTCAAATCACCAAAATCCTAAATCTCTTAGGCAAATTAGCACCCATCGGTCCTAGTTAGAAATTATGGTACAATTACACAATTACGGTTAACATAGGGCTAATCATTCAAAATATCAAAAGATATTGGATCAAAATTTAGAGGTGACTACTTGGAGGATTAAATCTACAAGTAACCCGTGTAACAGACCAAAAAACTATTTTCCCGATTGCTAAGTAATATCCCATTACTTTATTTATAATTACGATGGTGAAATCATTTGTTTGTCTTATCCTTTGCTATACCTAAATTCTTTTTTTCTTTTCCCGTAGTTCTAAAGAATAAATACGATATTAGCAAAAATCTTTTGCTCTTTCTTACAAGTCACTACCAAACTCGTGGAATATCGAGGGGCGATAAGCCATTTGTTTTCTTGACCGGTCACCGATAGGTTTCCATCAAAATTTATTTATAAACTATTAAAATAAAATACTAACAAAATACCAACGGACTCCCGACAGATTTTGTGACGGACAATGTATCCGCTCGGAAAATCGGGTATCATAATTTGGCGTTAAATTGTTCCATCCGATCACATACGCATTATTGATGGATGATAAATATAGCCCCAAACCCCAAATTAGGTCCAAAGTGCATCATTGCGAAACTTTATTCCTTTGAATATAACATTTTTGTTTAATAAAATATTTCGTGGCGAAAATAACATAATATGATGCAACCTATTTTTATTTATTTAAAGTCCATGCTATAAATTCTTGAAATCATATTTTTACAATTCCAAAGTCAAGAAGGATATTAAAAACATACTTATGAAAAGCTTTGCGTAAGCATAAGATTAAAAATTGAGTTTAAATAGAAAAAAAGGATCTAAATTTTTTAAATAGCATCACAACAACTTAAACAATTCGAGATAGTAGCTAAGTCATAAAATGCTGAAATTTACGACACGCAAAAATTTAAATATTGTCTCAAGTTCTTAATAAGTACATAATAAAAAGTTTATAAATGTACAAGATGAAAAATAGCGATGTCACGTGGGAATCCCCTACGCCGACTCCTCCGTCATCGTTTGCAAAGAATTTAATAAACGCATGAGTTTTGACACTAATCGGGTAATAAATAGTTATAATATCAATGGAAACAATAAAACATTCACATATCTTTAGTCAATTAATGTGCATTGTGATATTACGAGCAAGGACCCAATTTCGATCTCGACCTATTCACGGCCCTAACAACTTTCTTTCATTCTTTGCACGGTGGTCTTAAAACCAAGGACCCAATTTTGATCCTGGACCTATTCATGGCCAATAGAAACTTGACTTGAAATATTACGTTTAAAGTTCAAATAATAGTATAACAAAGACAACAAACTTGCGTTCGTAGTTACCCACTTGTGAAGTTTAAAAGTTTCTAGTGATGCACATTTTATTTATCTTAAAGATTCGAGTTTGATTAAGTCCGCACCTAACACATTGTTTCTTAAAGGATTAATGATCATTAGTTCACGTGCAATGCACGTGCACCTTACTCGTAAAATAAATATGTTGCTACTCACAAAGCTACGTAGCCAACTGAAGTACCAAGTAATATATGGTCACGAGCCAGCCACATAGCTAAATTTAGGCCTCAATAAAACCCATACAGAGACCAAAATGAACATGATCTAAACCTTTGCATGGGAATAAGAGTACCCCCGAATGAACGTAAAATCGAAGAAAAACATTTTTAATGATGAAAACGATCATGATTTAAAGCTTCTACAATCAAGGAGCCACAACGATTACGTAGTAACCAAAAATAACTCAACAATGCAATTTAAATGGAGGGCTTCTATTTTCGATGATTTTCTAATGATATCTTCATTTGCTTGTACATCAATCAATCATTGCGGGTGCCCAAATATCTTCACAATTGATGAGGAATTGACGCATAAGATGCGTGGGTGCGTCTTGTGTATTTAAGCCGTACTTGCATTGATTTGGTTGGATTGATCGTAGGATGCACTTTCATGAAAGTCACCTCATACTCTTAGGCACGTCCATACGAATCATGCACTACTATGAAATGTTTAGATAGAGTTATAGTTATTCTTCAAAGGCCTACTTGTTGCCATAATACTACCAAGATATAGGTCAGAATGAATCATGTTTGTACATATAAGCAATTTGTTCTTGGACTACTATTTAATCATATGTAAATTCACAATCTTATGAAAAGTAACAAGTCAAAATAATTGGAATACATATATAAAGACATTCTATACATATATTAACTCCATTTATATAATTGTTTTCCCGTCACCTCTATTCCTCTGAAAGTAACTATTTTCTTTAAATGAGAGAGGAAATATTTGGTTATAAGCAGAGACAATTAGTGTAGAGAGCATTTTCTCTTTCTACAAAATGTGAAAAGGAAAAAAAGTTTAAAAACAACTTACCTCAAAATACACTCTATTTATGAAAATATCTAGGGAATCCACAAAGCATAATTGAATTAACCATTTCTAAAAAACAATCTTCATAATTACTAAGATCCAATAATAAGATATTGGAAATTGGAAATACAACAAAAATAATAATATTGACAGCTTACTAACAGATACAATTCATTCAAGGTGTCCTATCAATTGCAATCTCCTAATGATTGCTAAACCAATATTATTTATGCATTAAACACCATCTATATTTAAAAATTCAAGTTTTTGCACCATGACAAATTGGTTATATAATATTATATAAAGCATTATGTATGCAAGAAAAATAGTTGAAAAAAAGAACACAACAAGTACCGTACTACGGATGAAATTAATTAGCTTTTGCCGCAATTTCTTATGGTCTCGATTTATAATATTTAATTATATTCATTTATAATATAATTTGTTATTTTTTATGGATATTATGGTCTCAACTAATATGGCCATTTGTTCCCCTCTTAGTATTCGGATTTTTGATTGATCAAGTTTTGTGTTTTATCTTTCATATTTCCACGTCATGCATTTACAATTAATTTTCAAATATCATGTTTTACACGTAATATGTGAATAATGTACATTATTAAAAAATATCAAAGTGGCTTATATATTTAGACGAGTCCCGAGTTCAAACAATTCCACATGTAACAAGTATTCTTATTATTGTAGTCGTGTAATGCGTTATTATCGTTATTATTGTAAAATTTTAAATTTGTAATTGGACATTCCTTACAATCGTTGGAAAATAATGAAATGGCCAAAAAAAAAAACATCTGTCCTCACCACATAAGCACTCGCAATCCAACAAATAAAAGTTGGATCCACACAATAAGGTAAGTGCATTAATACAAAATCCAAAACATACAATTACATATACAAAATCGAGCATTTATTAAGACAAATCTTCCACAAAATAATGGGCATCCAAGGGGTATTACCAAACACAAACCATATATAAATTTTTGACAACTAAGAAAACACTAGGACAAAATTCAAATCATGCTAATCCAAAATAACCTCGACAATCTCATCACCATCTATATATGCACACCATAACAAGTACCTATTCTATATACTTCAAAGAAAAGAGACAAAAAAAATCGAAGAAATTTTATTCTACAAAGAAAGAAAAAAACAAGTAAAAATGACAAGAAAGAAAGTAACTTTAGCTTATATTATGAATGAGACAGAAAGGAGGGCTTCTTTCAAGAAAAGGAAGACGGATCGATAAAAAGGTGACCGAGCTAGCTACCCTTTGCGGGCGTGGAGGCTTGTGCAATTATCTACAGCTAAATGCACGAGCCCGAGCCAGAGGTTTGGCCATCCCCGATCGAGGCAATGGCCGTGTTAACGCGTTTCCGAAATTTGTCGAGTTGGACCGGTCCAAAAAATGGTGAACCATGAGAGCTTCACCTACCAAATGGGATCAAGAAGGTGGAGGACAAGCTCACGCATCGAGAAGGAGGAAAAGAAGAAAGAGATGGAGAGTTTTCTCTCCAGTTCATTGCCGAGTGGTGGGCCTCGAGCACTTTGATATGCGGAATGCGGCGGAGTATGGTCAAGTTATCAACCGAACATCGGGAAGTCCTTTCCCGAGAATGGAGGCGATGAAGATAAATGGCCAGGCGCCTTCCACTTCCACAGTGCGCAAAGACCTCCTCCTTCTCCTCCACCTCCACCTCCACCTCCGACCGGAGCCGGTGGGAAGTGGTCTTGGTTGGGAAATGCCGGTTGTGTTGCCGTATCCGTATACCTTCAACTACTCAGAAATGAACCTGGAAATGGACTTGGAGGAGTCAATTAATTTCAAGAATTTATTAGTTATCGAGATTAGAAATCTATCTTTGTTTTATTTGTGGGATTTCGTTTTCACTTCGGATCAATGTAATAACCTACACACACATATATATTAAATATGTGTGTGTATATTTGGTTGGCTTATTTTATTTGTCGGCACTTGTTTAATATGTCTTAAGTTCTTATTTTTCTCTGTTTTCTCTCTTTCTCGTCGGTGGTGATTAGGTTATTGATAAATGATTTTTTACTGATAAGACCTTTATACAACATAATTAGCAATAACTCGATCTTAGGAATAATAGTGAATTGATTTTGCAGGTAAGATGATACATAAATTGTTCTTTTTTCGGCGTAAAAACGATGTTTATATCAACTAATGTAGAGGATATAATCATTTTTTTTTTTTTTCGAACATGTTTCTATGTTCTTAATTAGAGAATAATATTATAGCATAGTATACTATATGACTATCTCTACCCAAAAAATTTGGATTAATATATATTTATCTATTATCACAATTCCAAGACGTGTAAATAAAAGGAGACATTCAACAAATAACATGATTTGAAATGATGTTGAGTTCATTCATATATTTTGTTGGTAAAATTGCAAAATTAGTCATATAACTATAGGACGGTAGTAAAAAGGTCCTGTAAAAATTACCTTTTGCAAAAACATCATGCAACTATATAAATAACTCAATTTTGATCCTCTAAAATGCATGTACTGAACTACGATATAAAAATCTCAATTTTTGTCCTAATGTCATCGAAAATTGGTACATGTGCCATTTATATGATTGAAATCCAATGAAATTAGAACTAAAATTGAGAACCGTTTACGTGATTGAGAACTAGGAAAATTAGTACCAAAATTGAGATTTTCATATAATTACATGACTATTTTTCAACCACGCGTGCATTTTGCAGATCAAAATCGAGAGGTTGCGATAGTTGCGATGACGTTTATGCAAAATGTGATTTTTACAGACCTTTTTGCTACCGTCATCTAGTTAGAGGACCAATTCGCAATTTTTCCCATTTTGTTTTATAATATCATTGGATAACATTGCTCCTAATAAATTTCATCGATATGGTGAATCTATTTTGACATTTTGATGAATATTGTTTAGAGCCTCACTAGTGGTGTGAATTCAATTTAATTTGTCTTTAGGGAATTCTCATATAAATATTGGTTCATTTTAAAATGTGGAATGATTTATTTAATACAATTGCCCAATTCAATATTTCAAAACAAAGCTAATTAATTGACATTCAAATTTCAAAAGTGTTAAATATAATACTTTCAAAGTCATAGAAACAAAATCCTCTTATTACAAAAATTTGTAATTTGTAATATAATTACCTATTTGACCACTAAATAATATATCATCCATACAAGAAATCACATACAAAAAAATTAATAAAAATTTAATGTATATTTAGTTGGTTATATATATATATATATATACACATATATATATATATATATATCAAAACTACCATTGAAGAATAGAAATAAAACTTAATATTAAAGAAAATATTGATATTCTAGTATTTTTCCCAAAAGGATGGTATCTTTTATCTTTTGAACTTTTTCCACGTGTACGACATGTAGATGTGTAATAACTAGAATTATAGTTTTATGTGCAATTACGTCAATAATTCAAAAATTAACAAATACTACATGTTGATATAATTACTTTGAAGTGTAGAATTACATATTAAGTTAGATTATAACTCGTGTTGTCATTGAAATAATGCTTGTATAAATACTTTTGAAGGGTAGAAATAAAAATCAATTAATATTAAAGACAATATAGATATCCGAGTGTTTATTCAAAAAAGATAATATATCTTCTTTTTTTGAATTTTTTTCCACGTGTATGACAGTAGACGTGTAATAATAACTAGTTCCTATATAGGAAATAATTTTATGTGCGACTATGTAAATGATTCAGAAAGTAATAGATATCAAACCTTTTTAAGTTAAAACTAACATATTGAGTTAGATTATTACTCGTGTCACCATTGAAATAAAGATGCATGTAAAAGTCATTCTTCTCTCCATCATACTAAATGTGAATATTATAATTGATTAACATTTCCATCATTATTAACAATCGATCAAATTCCATCTTCACCGATATAGGAAAATATAGATAGTAAGTGGTTTTGCGTATTAATAATATAAAAATAATTGATAATCACAATCATAAATAAGATCAAATTGCAGCATTGTTCATTCATCATGAAACTTATGAATAAGTAAACTTTGGCATTAAAATTTAACCATATTCTCGATTTTTTTATTAGCAATGAAGTCATCGTACTTTGTGTATTTAGAATCATGGAATATATATTGGATAACATCATGATAAGTTAAACTTATGAACCAAATAAAACGTACTATCGTACCAACTCAGATTAGTAAAGGGAAAATAATTTATTAGATCTTGTAACTTGGACAATTTGGAGTCTCACCAAACATGTCCTAGTTATTTCGCACATAAGTACTATCGTACCAACATTATTTAAAATTTGGACACTTAGTCCTATTTTGACCAACATTGTAAAAAACAAATTCGAAAATTGCTTTGACTATGACGGGTAAGGAGCAAACATGTCAAAAAAATATGGATTTTTGGTGATTTCTGCAAAAAAATTGCCACCTAAACATTAAAAATCCTCAAACTTTATATGCCAATTTTTGTAATTTGATGAGTCAATTGTTTTGTCAAATCACCAAAATCCTAAATCTCTTAGACAAATTAGCACCCATCGGTCCTAGTTAGAAATTATGGTACAATTACACAATTATGGTTAACATAGGGCTAATCATGTCAAAATATCAAAAGATATTGGATCAAAATTTAGAGGTGACTACTTGGAGGATTAAATCTCCGAGTAAACCGTGTAACAGGCCGTAAAGACTATTTTCCCGATTGTTAAGTAATATCCCATTACTTTATTTATAATTACGATGGTGAAATCATTTGTTTGTCTTATCCTTTGCTATACCTAAATTCTTTTTCTTTTCCCGTAGTTCTAAAGAATAAATACGATATTAGCAAAATCTTTTGCTCTTTCTTACAAGTCACTACTGTAAACTCGTGGAATATCGAGGGGCGATAAGCCATTTGTTTTCTTGACCGGTCACCGATAGGTTTCCATCAAAATTTATTTATAAACTATTAAAATAAAATACTAACAAAATACCAACGGACTCCTGACAGATTTTGTGACGGACAATGTATCCGTCGAATACTGGTATCATAATTTGGCGTTAAATTGTTCCATCCGATCACATACGCATTATTGATGGATGATAAATTTAGCGCCCCAAACCCCAAATTAGGTCCAAAGTGCACCATTGCAAAACTTTATTCCTTTGAATATAACATTTTTGTTTAATAAAATATTTCCGTGCGAAATAAGATAATATGATGCAACCCTTGTTTTTTATTTATTTAAAGTCCATGCTATAAATTCTTGAAATCATATTTTACAATTCCAAAGTCAAGAAGGATATTAAAAACATACTTATGAAAAGCCTTGCGAGAAGCATAAGATTAAAAATTGAGTTTAAATAGAAAAAAAGGATCTAAATTTTTTTAAATAGCATCACAACAACTTAAACAATTCGAGATAGTAGCTAAGTCATAAAATGCTGAAATTTACGACACGCAAAAATTTAAATATTGTCTCAAGTTCTTAATAAGTACATAATAAAAAGTTTATAAATGTACAAGATGAAAAATAGCGATGTCACGTGGGAATCCCCTACGCCGACTCCTCCGTCATCGTTTGCAAAGAATTTAATAAACGCATGAGTTTTGACACTAAGTGGGTAATAAATAGTTATAATATCAATGGAAACAATAAAACATTCACATATCTTTAGTCAATTAATGTGCATTGTGATATTACTAGCAAGGACCCAATTTCGATCCCGACCTATTCACTACTTCCTAACAACTTTCTTTCATTCTTTGCACGGTGGTCTTAAAACCAAGGACCCAATTTTGATCCTGGACCTATTCATGGCCAATAGAAACTTGACTTGACATATTACGGTTTAAAGTTCAAATAATAGTATAACAAAGACAACAAACTTGCATTCGTAGTTACCCACTTGTGAAGTTTAAAAGTTTCTAGTGATGCACATTTTATTTATCTTAAAGATTCGAGTTTGATTGCGTCGCACCTAACACATTGTTTCTTAAAGGATTAATGATCATTAGTTCACGTGCAATGCACGTGCACCTTACTCGTAAAATAAATATGTTGCTACTCACAAAGCTACGTAGCCAACTGAAGTACCAAGTAATATATGGTCACGAGCCACCACATAGCTAAATTTAGGCCTCAATAAAACCCATACAAAGACCAAAATGAACATGATCTAAACCTTTGCATGGGAATAAGAGTACCCCGAATGAACGTAAAATCGAAGAAAAACATTTTTAATGATGAAAACGATCATGATTTAAAGCTTCTACAATCAAGAGGAACCACAACGATTACGTAGTAACCAAAAATAACTCAACAATGCAATTTAAATGGAGGGCTTCTATTTTCGGATGATTTTCTAATGATATCTTCATTTGCTTGTACATCAATCAATCATGGGGTGCCCAAATATCTTCACGATTGACAGAGGAATTGAACGCATAAGATGCGTGGGTGAGTCTTGTGTATTTAAGCCGTACTTGCATTGATTTGGTTGGATTGATCGTAGGATGCACTTTCATGAAAGTCACCTCATACTCTTAGGCACGTCCATACGAATCATGCACTACTATGAAATGTTTAGATAGAGTTATAGTTATTCTTCAAAGGCCTACTTGTTGCCATAATACTACCAAGATATAGGTCAGAATGAATCAGTTCTGTTGTACATATAAGCAATTTGTTCTTGGACTACTATTTAATCATATGTAAATTCACAATCTTATGAAAAGTAACAAGTCAAAATAATTGGAATACATATATAAAGACATTCTATACATATATTAACTCCATTTATATAATTGTTTTCCCGTCACCTCTATTCCTCTGAAAGTAACTATTTTCTTTAAATGAGAGAGGAAATATTTGGTTATAAACAGAGACAATTAGTGTAGAGAGCATTTTCTCTTTCTACAAAATGTGAAAAGGAAAAAAGTTTAAAAACAACTTACCTCAAAATATACTCTATTTATGAAAATATCTAGGAATCCACAAAGCAAAATTGAATTAACCATTTCTAAAAAACAATCTTCATAATTACTAAGATCCAATAATAAGATATTGAAATTGGAAATACAACAAAAATAATAATATTGACACTTACTAACAGATACAATTCATTCAAGGTGTCCTATCAATTGCAATCTCCTAATGATTGCTAAACCAATATTATTTATGCATTAAACACCATCTATATTTAAAAATTCAAGTTTTTGCACCATGACAAATGGTTATATAATATTATATAAAGCATTATGTATGCAAGAAAAATAGTTGAAAAAGAACACAACAAGATCAGACTACGGATGAAATTAATTAGCTTTTGCCGCAATTTCTTATGGTCTCGATTTATAATATTTAATTATATTCATTTATAATATAATTTGTTATTTTTATGGATATTATGGTCTCACCTAATGTGGCCATTTGTTCCCCTCTCTTAGTATTCGGATTTTTGATTGATCAAGTTTTGTGTTTTATCTTTCATATTTCCACGTCATGCATTTACAATTAATTTTCAAATATCATGTTTTACACGTAATATGTGAATAATGTACATTATTAAAAAATATCAAAGTGGCTTATATATTTAGACGAGAGTCCCGAGTTCAAACAATTCCACATGTAACAAGTATTCTTATTATTGTAGTCGTTGTAATGCTATTATCGTTATTATTGTAAAATTTTAAATTTGTAATTGGACATTCCTTACAATCTGTTGGAAAATAATGAAATGGCCAAAAAAAAAAACATCTGTCCTCACCACATAAGCACTTTCGCAATCCAACAAATAAAAGTTGGATCCACACAATAAGGTAAGTGCATTAATACAAAATCCAAAACATACAATTACATATACAAAATCTGAGCATTTATTAAGACAAATCTTCCACAAAATAATGGGCATCCAAGGGTATTACCAAACACAAACCATATATAAATTTTTGACAACTAAGAAAACACTAGACAAAATTCAAATCATGCTAATCCAAAATAACCTCGACAATCTCATCACCATCTATATATACACACCATAACAAGTACCTATTCTATATACTTGTAAAGAAAAGAGACGAAATAAAAATCAAGAAATTTTATTCTACAAAGAAAGAAAAAAAAACAAGTAAAAAATGACAAGAAAGAAAGTAACTTTAGCTTATATTATGAATGAGACAGAAAGGAGGGCTTCTTTCAAGAAAAGGAAGACGGATGATAAAAAAGGTGACCGAGCTAGCTACCCTTTATGCGGCGTGGAGGCTTGTGCAATTATCTACAGCTGCACGAGCCCGAGCCGCAGGTTTGGCCATCCCCGATCGAGGCAATGGTTGTGCTAACGCGTTTCCGAAATTTGTCGAGTTGGACCGGTCCAAAAAATGGTGAACCATGAGAGCTTCACCTACCAAATGGATCAAGAAGGTGGAGGACAAGCTCACGATCGAGAATGAGGAAAAGAAGAAAGAGATGGAGAGTTTTCTGCTCCAGTTCATTGCCGGAGTGGTGGGCCTCGAGCACTTTGATATGCGGAATGCGGCGAGTATGGTCAAGGGTTATCAACCGTAACATCGTGGAAGTCCTTTCCGAAATGGAGGCGATGAAGATAAATGGCCAGCGCGCCTTCCACTTCTCAGTGCGGCAAAGACTCTCCTCCTTCTCCTCCACCTCCACCTCCACCTCCGATCGGAGCTGGTGGAAGTGGTCTTGGTTGGGAAATGCCTATTGTGTTGCCGTATCCGTATACCTTCAACTACTCGAAATGAACTTGGAGGAGTCAATTAATTTCAAGAATTTATTAGTTATCGTATTAGAAATCTATCTTTGTTTTATTTGTGGGATTTCGTTTTCACTTCGGATCAATGTAATAACCTACACACACATATATATTAAATATGTGTGTGTATATTTGGTTGGCTTATTTTATTTGTCGGCACTTGTTTAATATGTCTTAAGTTCTTATTTTTCTCTGTTTTCTCTCTTTCTCGTCAGGTGGTGATTAGGTTATTGATAAATGATTTTTTACCGATAAGACCTTTATACAACATAATTAGCAATAACTCGATCTTAGGAATAATAGTGAATTGATTTTGCGGTAAGATGATACATAAATTGTTATTTTTTCTACGAAAAACGATGTTTATATCAACTAATGTAGAGGATATAATCATTTTTTTTTTTGCGAACATGTTTCTATGTTCTTAATTAGAGAATAATATTATAGCATAGTATACTATATGACTATCTCTACCCAAAAAATTTGGATTAATTTATATTTATCTATTATCACAATTCCAAGACGTGTAAATAAAAGGGAGACATTCAACAAATAACATGATTTGAAATGATGTTGAGTTCATTCATATATTTTGTTGGTAAAATTGCAAAATTAGTCATATAACTATAAAATTGTAAAAATTTTGTTCACACCAGTTCATATCTAGTTAGAGGACCAATTCGCAATTTTTCCCATTTTGTTTTATAATATCATTGGATAACATTGCTCCTAATAAATTTCATCGATATGGTGAATCTATTTTGACATTTTGATGAATATTGTTTAGAGCCTCACTAGTGGTGTGAATTCAATTTAATTTGTCTTTAGGAATTGTCATATAAATATTGGTTCATTTTAAAATGTGGAATGATTTATTTAATACAAAGGCCCAATTCAATATTTCTAAACAAAAAGCTAATTAATTGAAATTCAAATTTAAAAAGTGTTAAATATAATATTGTCAAGTCATAGAAACAAAATCCTCTTATTACAAAAATTTGTAATTTGTAACATCATTACCTATTTGACCACTAAATAATATATCATGCATACAAGAAATCACATACAAAAAAAATTAATAAAAATTTAATATATATTTAGTTGGTTATATATATATGCATATATATATATATATATATATATATATATATCAAAACTACCATTGAAGAATAGAAATAACACTTAATATTAAAGAAAATATTGATATTCTAGTATTTTTCCCAAAAGGATGGTATCTTTTATCTTTTGAACTTTTTCCACGTGTACGGCATGTAGATGTGTAATAACTAGAATTATAGTTTTGTGTGCAATTACGTCAATAATTCAAAAATTAACAAATACTACATGTTCATATAATTACTTTTGAAGGGTAGAATTACATATTAAGTTAGATTATAACTCGTGTTGTCATTGAAATAATGCTTGTATAAATACTTTTGAAGGGTAGAAATAAAAATCAATTAATACTAAAGACAATATAGATATCCGAGTGTTTATTCAAAAAAGATAATATATCTTCTTTTTTTTTAATTTTTTTCCCATGTGTATGACAAGTAGACGTGTAATAATAACTAGTTCCTATATAGGAAATAATTTTATGTGCGACTATGTAAATGATTCGAAAGTAATAGATATCAAACCTTTTTAAGTTAAAACTAACATATTGAGTTAGATTATTACTCGTGTCACCATTGAAATAAAGATGCATGTAAAAGTCATTCTTCTCTCCATCATACTAAATGTGAATATTACAATTGATGAATTTTTCCATCATAATTAACCATCGATCAAATTTCATCATCATTGATTTAGGAAAATTACAAATGATAAGTTATTTTTTCATACTAATAGTATAAAAATAATTAATAATCACAATCTTAAATAATATCAAATTGTATCATTGTTGATTTATGAAACTTAAGAATAAGTAAATGTTTGCATTAAAATTTAACCATATTCACCATTTTATTCTTTACTATCATTGAAGTCATCGTATTTTGAATCATGAAATTTATATTGATAATTTCACGATAAGTTAAACATATGAACAAATTAAAACATATTATTGTACCAAATTGAGAATAGTAACGGAAAATAATTTATTTGGTCATGTAACTTGGACCATTGAGTCTCAAATCCTCTTAGTAGTAATTTTTTCAATCTAATATCTATTAAAAATTTGAACATTTAGTCCTATTTTGACCAAGATTGTGTAATTTTATCGGCACTTGCTATCTACGACTAGTTAGGTGCAAAAATATCAAAACAAAATGTGGAATTTTAGTGATTTTGGCGCAAAGATTGCCACAAAAATATTAAAAATCCTCAAACTTCGTGTGTCAATTTCTGGTGATTTGACAAGTCGATTTTATGTCAAATGACCAAAATCCCTAAATCTCTTAGACAAGTTAGCACCCATCGGTCCTAGTTAGCAATTACGGTACAATTACACGATTGCCAAAAATAGGACTAAATATCCCAAATTTTGAAAGATATTTGACAAAAATTAAAAGGTGACTAATTGAAGGACGAAATCTCCAAGTAGTTGAAGTTCGGGATCGATAAAACTATTTTCCCGATTATTAAATAATGACACTACAAGAAAATTGTTCATTAACTACAACACTAAAAATACAACAGCTTTTTTGGTAATTTATGTTGTCTTTCACTCTAAAACTACGGTTTTTTCAAAAATACTTGTATATTAGCCGATTTTTTATGCTCATAGACACGAGTAATTCCATAATAGACAATGATTTTTGCATAAGGTTGTCTATTAGCCGATTTTTGCTCTAATTGACAAAATTTCTTACAACGGTTCTTGAATCGTTGTATATTATAGATAAACATGTGCTAATTGACAACCAGGTTTTACAACAAAGTATACAACTGTTGGCTAAAAGCAAAAAACTTCGATAATAGACAATAGTTTTATCAACAATTTCAACACCCGTTGTCTATTAGCGGAAAAAATATAATATTTTTTTTGTTTATTATTTATTTAAAATCCCACCTAGATGAAGCTAGGTGGATGTGCCGCCAATCATCAATCCTCTCCGCAAAGACAAAACCCTAGTCCCAATTTTTTGATCTGTCATTTTTCTCAATCAATTCACACACACACACACACAACCACCGCCTTGCGCTCATGTACTCAAACAAACATTTGAACGCTCACCACTGCTCCACTATCACCTCACTCATGACACACTGTTTCATATGGGTAATATCATTCTTTCACCGTTTTCATTACGATTTACATGCTCATTAAGGCTAAAGACAGTTTGTAATCGTGAAGCGTAACAAATTCTTGATATTGATAAACTTATTTGGTATGTAATTTCAATATGCACTACGAAGTGTTGAGACCTTTGTTGTTAGCTTAGTTTCGCTGAATATTGATTTTTTTTTGTGTTTAAGCGATTGTCTAATGATTGAACTGGGGGAGAATTAATGTTTCAATTTACCTTGTTGAATTAATTTTTTGTGTGTGTGTTTAAGCATTTGTCTAATGATTGAGTTGGGAAAGAATTGATGTTTCAATTAACTTGAAACTCGAAATAGGATTTTTCGGACATAATGTCGCATATAAATTGGCAAACATTTGGTATGCATACGACATTTTTGATAAAAAAATACTATGAATCTGCATGCATATTTAAGTTTAAATTGTTTGGCATGTTGTTTCTCTACTCCTTTATTCTTGTTTCTTATATGTACTATGATGCTTTAACACTCTTGTTTAATTTTAACCCTCCATTGTTACATACTTTGAGTGGAACTTTAACTTTTGTTTGTTAGTGATAAAGTGAGTTCTAATGGTTGTATATTTAGCTTCCAATGTTGTTCCTTTGTTTCCTTATACGTGTAACATAAAGATGTTTTTTCTCAATTTTTGGTTTATTCTATCATGTTAATTAGTGAATATTTCTCTTTGGGGGAGCATTTGAAATGAAGTAAAATTTATGGTATCTTTGAAATATAAGTTCAATGTAAGCACATAAATTGAATCTTAAGGCATCTTTTAGCAACAATATATTCTCAACTCTTGGAGAATTTAAGACAAATTACCACAAGAATCTCATCTGAAGAAGACTAGACCAATAGATCTCTCTATGACACTTCTTGTGACGACCCAACTGTTTTTAAATTACTCGAGCTTTTAATTATTTATAATGTTGCATCAAATATCTAATTTATATTTTAATGAGCAATTTACTCGCTTTATGAATTTTATATATATTTTGAGCATCCGAGAACTGATTGCGCCCCTAACTACAGTAATGGAAATGTATAGATATCGCGATGACATAACAAAGATATTATTTTGGAATTTCGAATTTAATATTAGGATTGAGATTTTTGTCTTAGAATAAGTGATTTTCGAGATTTATACAAAAGAGCTTATTTATACTTTGGGAATTCGAGTTTAGTTTCTACCTTATATTTTATTAATAATGACCATAAAATTTATGAAAATCGAGTTTTACTAACTCTCGGGATTTTAAAGAAAATTAATAGCTTTTATGAGTATTTTAAAAATAATAACTCTTTCTATTATTTTCTTTTTATATTTTCTTTTACCCCAAACTATTAGTTTTTTTTTATAAAAACCCCAACACTTACTCATCTCCTTCACACCTCCAAACTCATCCAAAAATCACCATTGTTGAAAAAAAGCTCCAAAGGTAACTTTTTCTTCATCTTTTCTTTAATTTTTGTCATTTCTTTAAATCCTTTTAGGAAAATGATCCTATGAAATTGTAGAGCATAGAAATCAACTTTGATATTGAATATATGAAGTTTTGAACCCCATTTTTAGCCCCATAATTTTTGGCCCTTTTATAAGAATTTTTAAATAATTTTTTTGTTCAAATTTTAAGTGTAGATTATGTATTAACTAACTATTAGAAGCTTGTTTAGATGTTTTAATCTTGATTTTGAAAATGAAAAATTTATCCCTAATCATCTAGAAGTGGACGGCCACTTCAAGAAATTTTAGAAAATTGATTTGTTGAGTTTTAAGCTTGATTATGATAAAAGGATGATTAAATGTGATGATTATAATTTTTGTTTTTAATTTGGAGTTATATATGATTTTTGGTGATTTAATCTTGATATTAGTGACTTAAGAAGGTTTCAAGAAATTTCATAAGTGATTGTTGGAGAAGAACTTAAGCTAGTTGATGAACTTTAATCAATTTGGAATTTTTGGTCTCATTATTTCAATGTTGTTAAAATTAGAAGCTTAAAGTCTTAAGGATAAATTGATGAGAGCTTTTAGTTTCTAAAAGTGATTTTAAGGATAATTTGATGAGAGGTTTTAGTTTCTAAAAGTGATTTTAAGGATAATTTGATGAGAGCTTTTAGTTTCTAAAAAGTGATTTTGAGAATAATTTGATGAAAGCCTTTAGTTTGTAAAAGTGATTTTAGGATAATTTTGGATGAAATCATTTAAGTTTCTAAAAGTGATTTTGAGGATAAAAAGTTGATAAGATTTAGTGTTTAAAAATATGAGAACCGGAAAAATTAAATAGAGCACGAAAAATGGAGAAATACGTTCCACCGTCCGACTACTCTTGTTCACCGTAGAGGTGGCGGTGCCGAGCGAGCCACTAAGGTTATCCTAATTGAGGATAAGGATGATGACTAGTACGAAATTTAATGCTAGGGTAGTAGGCTAGTAGAGTAGGTTATAGGTACGTAAGATGAATAGTGACCGATTTGACAAAAAGAATGATGTGATGTGACTTGGTGACTTGATGTGATTGGTGTAAGTGATTTGATGTGATGTGAGTTGTACTTTGGCACGCAAACCAATGCTATCTTATCGGGTTATTTAACGTTAAGTGTTAAGTCGAAAAATTCGGGTTTTGTGATTTAAGCTATTTTCGGGATTTTTCCGGATGATACGTCATTTTTAAGAAAATCGAGAATTTTAGTCGAAATAAGATTTTATAAATTTAGGGTTCGATTAATTGGAAATTTTATGAAAAACGAGTCGTTAGACGAATTAATTGAATTAGGTGATTAATTAAGGATTAATTGAATTTATGTTGACTTTGACTTTAAGTTGACTTATGACTTTAAATTGATTTTGACTTATTGTTGACTTTGACTTTATGTTGACCCTTGACTTTGACTTTTAACTTTGGTCACTATTATTTTTAAAGCTCTTTAAAAGGGTACCGAACACCCGATTATGCAATAATTGACTTTAGAACTTTTAGATTTTACTTAGCTCAAGAGAATAAGTTATTTGATGATTATTACATTGTCTATGTCATTTAAGTAGAAGAATTAACTATGTTAGGTGCGGCGCAATCCAATACGGACTCATTCAAACAAATACATCACTAGCTTTCATTAAACTTCAAAGGTGGATAAACTTTTGATTTTGTAAGCATGTTTCTTCATTATACTAATGTTTATATGCAAAACTCTTTTTACGCTCCGTATCATGTGAGGAGCAAGACGGAGCGAGGCATCGGTGTGGCCCACGAGACATGAATTAGTCCTTATAATGAACTAGAGTCAATAACATGTGAGGTGCAAGCACGGACCGAGGCATCGGCCGTGGCCCGCGAGACATGAAGGTGACTCACCAAGTGAAAAGTGGTTAATAGCATGTGAGGCGGTGCAGTCTCAAACGTTTGACTTGGGGCCCGTGAGACATGAAAGCAACTCACCAAGGAAAAATATTTTATTAAATGTTGCTAAATTCATTAGTGTAATCACATGTTTCCCATCGAGTTTCACAACTCACGTCTTCAAATGTTTATTACATTTACGATAATGATGATGAGCCTGGAGCCGAGGTATAGGGGCTTGTCTACGTGGGCGTCATTCATTATTCCCAAAATAATTTAAGTACCTGTTTTGATGAAACAAACTTTAAAGCTTTTGTAATAAGAATTTTAATAATGTGTAACTCTTATTATCCTTATTAGTTTTTGATAACTTTCAAGTTTATGTTAAGAAATTTTTAAGCCCACATTTTAGTAATTAAAGTAATATATTTATGCTTCCACAAATTATTTATAAATACTCAAGTGTACCACAAGAATATTCCTAATCGAAATGGTTCGGAGCGCGTTACAAGTGGTACTGAGCGGGTCTACGTTTTACGTAGACTATAAATATTTTTCTTTAAAAACTTTATTTTATTTTAAGGACTTGATTACTGAAAAATTGAGAAAGACGACCACATTAGCAAAACATATACTCGCTCCGAGGTATGATTTAATAAATGCTTTGATTTTATTGCATATTACTTCAATTAAAATTTTATGAAATGAACTTGTTCCTCAAAACAAGAATGATTATGAACTATGATGAACTTTTGAGGAACTTTACAAGAACTTTATGAGAACGTAATGAAAACTAGTACGACAAAATCTTGAAAACTTAGTGATGCTTTTAAGAACTTCACGAATAAATGAACATTGAACTTAGATCATTTGATGCTTTATGAACTTAGACTTTTGAACTTAGTTCTCGAATAAGACTGCCAATTAGTTGACTTTTTAGATAGATGATAAAACCTTCATATATTCGAGATGACTCCAAAAAGAATGTATGGCGACTACCAATGTGCCACTATAAACATGGGTGAACCTTTCGAAAACTACGTGTACCGCTTAGGATATCTCCTAACCAAGCCATAACAAAGAGGCTATGAAGCACCGACTACCAGGCCGCATTACATTTCATCACGACTATAAGGCCCATTGATAGCGAGCTTGCTCAAGCTATCCTCAATCGATGTGTTTTGCGAAAAACACAGGATAGGAGGAGGTTTCAACAACATCCGTTTTAGTCATCGCTGATTTCGCCTGGAAGAGGCAAAGACCAAGGCTATGAGAAGAGCAACCAACTATTTCACCAATTTGCCACCCAGCGAAGGGAGGCAGTGGATCTCCGGAGACGTGCAGAACTTGCGATACCCAAGTAGATAGGTCACATAAAGAAGCTATGAGGACTTTAGAGATAGCAGGAAGGAAGAAATTATTTTCTCCACAAAAAGGGAAGTTTGTTCCACTGAACAAAAGGCTCAAACCAACAGGGAACCTAGCCCCAACACGTGGAAAGATACCACAATGCCCTACTTGCCAGAGGTATAACTACGGTGAGTGTCTAGACGGGAGAGGGCTATGCTTTAGGTGCCATAAACCAGGACACAATATCGAGAATTGCCCATCTAAGCATTCAGGCCCACATGGAATGAGGGTAGAAGACCCCAAGCAAGGCCATGGACATTCCCAAGACAGAAAGGGGAAGGCTCAGGTTTTCGTCATGACTAACTAAGAGGCACCAGAGGAAAGCGATACCATGACAGGTACACTACTTGTATCTCATTTTCTCGCGGTTGTATTATTTCATACTAGAGCTTTACATTTATTCATGTCCAAGAACTTTAGAAGAAAACTTAGTTTAGACTGTTGCGATAACAATGAAGAACTAGAAGTAAGTATCCCCTCAAGAGAAACTGTTAAAACTAAGAAAAACTGCGAGAGGAGTGGAATTTACTATTAGTGGTCAACAAATGAAAGTTGATCTGTATGTGCTAGAAATGAGAGACTTTGATGTTATATTGGGTATAGATTTATTAAGTAAGAACCGAGCCACCATTAAATGTTATGATAGAGAAATTAAATTTGAAGGATCAAATAGGAATCGAATTGTCTTTCATGGAGCAAAGACCAACACTAGAGTAAAGATAGTGTCAGCAATAAAAGCTATCAGGATGCTTCGAAAGAGAGATTACCAAGGAATTTTGGTGAACGTAATGGGGAAAGAGACAATGGAAAGGAAGGCAACAGATGAAGCAGTGGTTAAAGAATTTTTAGACGTATTCCCCGATGATTTATCGGGGATTTCCCCAGATCGTCAAATTGAATTCACCATAGATTTAGTGCCGGAGCGACCGGTATCTAAGGCACCATACAAGAATGGGGCCCAAGGAATTACAAGAACTAAAGATCTAAATCCAAGAGTTGTTGGATAAGAAATTTATCCGACCTAGTGTTTCACCTTGGGAGGCCAGTGCTATTTGTGAAGAAGAAGGATGGATCTTTTAAAATCGCATTGATCATCGAGACTTGAATCGGTGACTATCAAGAACAAATATCCTTTGCCTAGGATAGAAGATCTTTTGATCAATTGAAGGGAGCCAAAGCATTCTCCAAAATTGACTTGAGATCGAGATACCACCAATTGAAGATCAATGATTGAGATATCCCTAAAACCGCATTCGGGACAAGATACGGTCATTTCGAGTTTACCGTTATGCCTTTTGGTTTGTCAAATGCACCAACAGTATTTATGGATTTGATGAACAAGGTGTTCCATCCTTATCTAGATAAATTTGTTATCGTCTTCATAGATGACATTTTGGTTTTCTCACAAGACAAAGAACAACATGAAGGACACCTTCGCATTGTATTAGAGACCTTGCGACAAGAAAAACTATATGCCAAGTTCAGCATGTGGAGGTTTTGGCTAGACAGAGTTGTGTTTTTTAGGACACATTGTCACTACCAGTGGAATTGAAATAGACCCATCCAAAGTAGATGTAGTGTTGGATTGGAAAGCACCGACTAACGCAGGAGATGTGCGAAGTTTCCTAGGTTTAGTCAATATTACACAGAGATTTATCAAGGATTTCTCGAAGAATGAGAAATTTCAATGGACGGACCAAAGTGTGAAAACAACTTTCATGAACTTAAGCGAGATTAGTGATAGCTCCTATTTTGACAATTCCAAAAGGAAGTGAAGGATTTGTAATTTATATAGATGCGTCAAAAATTAGGATTGATGTGTGCTAATGCAAAATGGCAAGGTTATCATATGCATCGACACGCTTAAAGACGCATGAATGAAACAATCCCACTCATGACTTGGAGTTAGGACTTGAAATAATCCCACTCATGACTTGGAGTTAGCATCCCTAGTTCATGCCTTAAATATTTGGCGTCACTACCTTTATGGTGGGAAGTGTGAGATCTTCACGGATCACAAGAGCTTGAAGTACTTTTTCACACAGAAGGAGTTGAATATGCGTCAGAGGAGGTGGTTAGAATTGGTGAAAGATTATGATTGCACCATTCAATATCGTCCAAGAAAGGCAAATGTTGTGGCAGATGCGCTCAGTAGAAAGAACAATGGACGGATTGCAACTTTGCTCACACAACAAGAATCTCTATTAAGGGATTTTTCCAATCTGAGGTCGGAAATTTTGAGACCACCTAATCAGGCAACTGCCTTGGTTGCAGCATTGACAGTACAGCCTACTCTGAGGTAATGAATCAAAGATGCTCAGAAGACAGATATTTTCCTCAACAAGATGAAGCAACGAGTACTCGCAGGAAACATCCAAAGATTTGCAATTGCACCAGATGAAACGCTAGTCTATGATGGAAGATTATGCTTACCTAAGGATGAAGAGTAGGAAGGAAATTCATGATGAGACCCATAACACACCTTATACAGCCCATCCGGGAGGAACAAAAATGTATAGGGACTTAAGAGAAATTTTCTAATGGAGAAATATGAAACGGACCATAGTAAGTTGAAAAATGTCTCATTTGCCAGCAAGTGAAGGCCGAACACCAAAGGCCATCGATTATTAAACCCACTTGATATTCCCGAATGGAAATGGGAACACATTACTATGGATTTTGTAACAGACTACCCGATCAATAAGAAAGAATGAAGCTATTTGGGTTATTGTGGACATACGCACATTTTATACAGTAAGAATGACTTTCAAGACGGATTGTTTCACTCGGTTGTACATTGAGAAGATTGTTAGCCTTCACGAGTGCCGTCAATTGTGTCGATCGTGATCCCCGTTTTACATCGAAATTTTGGGGAAGTTTGCATGCACTATGAAGACAAAACTTAAGTTCAGCACTGCATATCATCCACAAACGGATGGTTAGTCAGAAAGGACAATTCAGACATTGGAAGACATGCTCAGAACAGTTGTGTTGGATCTCGATGGAAGTTGGGAGACTTATCTACCGCTAGTTGAATTTGCCTACAATAATAGCTATCAAGCTACTATCCAAATGGCACTATACGAAGCATTGTATGGAAGAAAGTGCCGATCACCACTCATCATTGGGACGAAGTTGGTGAACAAAAAATTTTCGGACCAGAGATCATCAAAAGAACGGTGAGAGTGATTGCTAAGATTCGAGATAGAATCAAGGCAGCACAAGACCGACAAAAAAAAGTTATGCCGATAGAAGAAGAAAAGACTTACAATTTGAGGTGTTAGATAAGGTATTTCTCAAGGTAGCACCTTTGAAGGAGTAGTTCGTTTCGGGAAGAAGGGAAAATTGAGACCATGATACATTGGACCATTTGAAATTTTGGATAGGATTGGGGATGTCGCATATGTTTAGCACTACCTCCGAACTTGCAAAAGAATACATAATGTGTTTCATATATCTATGCTTAGGAAGTATATTTCCGACCCAAGCCACATCATAAACCATGAGGAATTTGATGTCGGAATAACCTTGCCTACGAAGAAAGCCCTCCGTTGCTATTTTGGGAAAAAAAAAAGGTACATAAGTTGAGAAATCGGGAAGTGCCCTAGTATTAGTTCGGTCACGGCCGACATGGTAGGGAAGATGCTACTTGGGAGAGAGAGCAAGAGATCCTAGCTAAGTATCCAAATATTCTTAACTAAGTAAGTCGATTTCGAGGACGTAATTTTTTTAGTAGGGGAGGTTGTGACGACTCCAACCCTTTTTAAATTACTCGAGCTTTTAATTATTTATAATGTTGCATCAAATATCTAATTTATATTTTAATGAGCAATTTACTCGCTTTTTGAAATTTATATATTTTTTAGCATCCGAGAACCGATTGCGCCCTAACTACAATAATGGAAATGTATAGATATCGCGATGACATAACAAGATATTATTTTGGAATTTCGAATTTAATATTAGGATTGAGATTTTTGTACCGAATAAGTGATTTTCGGAGATTTATACAAAAGTGCTTATTTATACTTTTGGGAATTCGAGTTTAGTTTCTACCTTATATTTTATTAATAACGACCATCAAATTTATGAAAATTGAGTTTTACTAACTCTTGGGATTTTAAAAAATTAGTAGCTTTTATGAGTATTTTAAAAATAATAACTCTTTCTATTATTTTCTTTTTTTATATTTTCTTTTACCCCAAACTATTACATTTTTTTATAAAAACCCCAACACTTACTCATCTCCTTCATGTTTGATATTTTCCGGAGTATTTCTTCAAGTCTATTTTCGACAAAATTGGACAACGCTTTTATATGATTTTGTGTCAAGTGTTTTTACATCAAAACAATGTCCCCGAATGTTGTCCTAATACTCCCGATTAGTCTAAAATATTTTTACTATTTTTCGGAGTATTTCTTGAAGTTTATTTTCGATATAAAATTGACAACACTCATGTCTCAGCTCGACCTGGCCGCCGCCCTATAGGCAACCCGCACTGTGTTGAGTTTTGGAACAAAAAAGGGGCGGAGCAAAACATTAGAAGCGGCGACCTGTCGACCGAAAGGTGGGCCGGTAGGGGCGACGGTTGACCATAGGGCGACCGGTGCACGGGAAGCCCCCTCAAGTGCGATCTTCTTTTCATGTTTTAACTACCCCCAACCGGTCCAACATGAGGGCGACCGGTCGCACCCCCTCCGACCGGTCCCCCTGTGTAAAAATTGCAGACTTTTCAATTTCAACTTATCTCTGCGCGATCGGTCGAACCCCTAATTTGACAAAGAAACTATCCGCTGAGTTTGCAGACAACTTTTCCTTAATTTGAGGGGTTGATTTCTAACGACTCTTTTCTTCAATTGTCTTGGTATTTTTATAGAATTCATGTCCCCAAGAGGAGCCTATCATGTACAAGACATCTTCTATAAATAGAGGAAGAATTGAAGAAACACAATAAGAGAGAAAACTACAACACAACAAGATACACTCAAGAATACACTTGTTCTTACATTGTCTTATTTCTTGTTGTAATTTGCCTAACTATTCACTTTCACATTCTTGAGGTCTAGGCTATTCTTGATTACACTTGCACTCATTTGTATAATTCATTATCGAGTTGTAATCTTAAATTTTTGGGTTATCATTCAACACAAGATATCCTTGTGAGTGTTCTTGTGATAAGAACACACTTGGGTGATCTAGGTGTTAGGTGTAAGAAGATTGAGGTAATCTTCTTGTTGAGGTGTTGAAGAATTTGGTATTCTTCAAGGTTGAAGATTGTGGTAATCTTCACAAGGTGCCGTTGGAGATTGTGGTAATCTTCAAGAGAGATTGTGGTAATCTCAAAGGTGGTGTTGAAGAAGAGTGTGGTGCTCTTCAAGGTGTTGTTGTAAGCTGGTGTTGTATTAATTTTGGTAATTAATAAAATCTTTTTTTCTTTTTGAAATCCAACCCGGATATACTGGGGTGGTAGAGGATTAGGCCTTAGGTGGGTTGAACCTCTATAAATCGACGTGTGTTGTTTACATTCCGCACCTTTATTATTGTCTTTGAGCATTCGGTTCTAAAAAGAGGGTAAAATCGAAAAGATGGAGATAATCTATTCACCCCCTCTCTAGATTATCGTAGCCGCTTGACTTACAAGTGGTATCGAGCCAAACTCTTTGGCAATCTCGTTTCACATCCCGAGTGAAGAGGAACGATCGTCGGCTACAAATAAAGCTCATCTATCCGTCACCTCCACCACCAAGCCACCACTATTTGATTCCAAAAATTTTATATTTTGGAAAGAAAGAATGGAATGTTATTTACAAGGTTGTGGGTTCGACATTTGGAACATCGTCATAAATGGAGAATCCATTCCGATGATAGACACATCCTACACCTCCAAAGCTTTCAAAGAGCTCAATGATGAAGAGAAGAAAATCATCTCCTTAAACGGTAAAGCTCTCAATATTTTGTATTGTTCACTTACCAATTTGGAATATGAACATATTGAAGGAATTCGATCGGTACATGAAGTATGGCAAAAATTAGAAGCCATTCATGAAGTATATGCAAATGATAGGAGCAACTCAAAAGCATCTACTTCTCAAAGGGATACAATGTCAAATCTAAGGAACAAGACTCTTACAACTCCCAACTATGAAGAAGTTGAACATTGTCTTATGGGCATCGAAGAAGAAAACGAGGTATGTCTTAAACCCTGTACTTCCTATGATATTGTTATTCAAAATAATTATAGTGATTTGCAAAATGATTTTGATGATCTTCAAAATGAATTCCAGGATTTACTAGTTAAGTACAAATATTTGAAAAAGGAATTCAATGTTTTGAAAATGAAAAGGATAGTTTATTTACTTCCTATGAATCACTATCATGTGCTCACACCACCACACTTGACAAGGTTAGAAACCTTGAAAAATAAAATAGTACTCTTGTTGAGGATATGAATTGCATGAAAAATGATTTATCAAAATGCAACTTGAGTACCAATAAATTGCCCAATGTTGTGAATGTTTATTGTGATAATTTGAAGAGTAAACTTGATCATGAGCCTAATGGTATTAATCATATGAAAAGGAATCGAGTTCCTATGCATATTAGTGACGTTACTTGCTTTTATTGCGGAAAGAAGGGTCATACGGTAAATACTTGTCGGGCTAGAAATAGCTCTAATTATTGTTGGAGACCTAAAAGTCTCAAGACTAATCCCAAAGGACCCAAGCACTTGAGGGTACCACAAAACAATGTCATTTTAGGTACCCGACGGATTAATAATCGAAGAAAATTCATGCCGCTAATGAGAAATCAAATGAACATCTCATTTGATCAAAGAAGGAGAAAACATTTTCAACTAAGTAAATTTCCAAGAAGAGGATATAATCAAAAATGGGAAGAACACAATCCTTGGAAATGGCAAAGACATCATCAATAAGATAATTTTCCAAGAGTGAGACATTATCAACAATGGGGAGGACATAATCCTTAGAAATGGAGCAATAGGAAGAGTTATCATCAACAAAATGACTTTCAAACGAGAAGATATCATCAACAATGGGAACGACACAACCCATGGAAATGGCGAAATTGGTAAACCGTATCTCCCTATTTAAATATGCATTTTATTTTTGCATGTTCTTATTTGTGTTTAAATTGCAAAATGAGTTTTAAAATTTATAAGGTCCTCAATAAATATTTGTGTTTTAAAATCCTTTGAAAATGAGACCTTACATGTTGTTTTTAAACTCTTATGTATTTCTATAGCATTAGTATTTTTATTGTGATATCTCTTATTACTTGGCCTACACTTGTGCTATTATATCTTGTGCAAAATTTGTTTACGATTTGTGTAGGACTCATGTATATTCACAAATGGCTATCTACGTCATAATATGTCAAAAGTGACATAAACTATCGAGGTACGCGCATCATTGGTATTTATCTTATAGACTCGATATATTTTTGTCATATGCCTATGTGCTTATACAAAGTGCCATTAAGAGGATGTTTTGATTTTTGAAAAGGCATTATTTGACATAGCTTGTTTTATCCAAGATTTGTAAAGGATTATATTTTGTTTTGATAAAACAATTGATCTTCTAAGTTATGCATTTTATAGCACATATAAATGCCACTATTCTTGGATACTTATATCAAACCTCTTGTTCATATGATTCTTGTAAATGAGGTCTCAACTATGTGCTCTCTTATTGTCAAATTTCAAAAGAGACCTTATGTAGCTTTATTGAGCTTATTTGAACTTGAATGATTTATTAGACTCTTGATGATGCATAGTATGTGGTGCTTAAAATAGTATATTTATTATTTGATATTACTATGCTCGTGTGCAAAATATCTTGTTAAGATTTTGCAGAAATTTGTGATATTTTGCAACAAGTTTGATGAACAAGACAAGGTTAGTAGCTCAATGATATTGTCAAGAAGAAGATATTTTTCCAAGTCAATGCATAGGTGAACCTAAGATGATCATGATGAGGGAAGCTCAAATTTGATCATTGGAATTCAAGTTCAACAATGCCAAGAAGGTAATTATATTCCACACTCAAAAGAAGAAGTGAGACATTGAAGAAGAAAGAACCATTTCAACCTATATGGCCACAAATGTGAAAATTGACAAAGGTTGAGGTAGGCATGTTGATTGAAAAATGAATTTGAGGTATGTTTATTCGTTTATTACTCCTTAGACTCTACATTCTATATGTCTTATGTCGATATGCTCGACTTAAAACAATCCCAACGAATCTCTTTAAAGTGCCGTTAAAAGAAATTTTCCAATACTTGTAAGGCACTTCTTCTTATGACTTGTTCATCCGAAGTTTTAAAACGTTATTATTTTTGGGATAACAAGTCCGGTGTAAATTTTATTTTTCAAAATATGGTTCGTCATAATTGAACTAAATATATTGAGATTCGATATATTTGTTAAGGGATTGCAATTTTAACAAAAACTAGAGATGTGTTTAAATTCCGTCTCAAGGATAACTCGCGGACTTTTTAATCATTAATTGCTGAGTATTTTACCTCATTTCGAGCTTGATTATGACATAATGTATATTGAATAGGTATACGTTTGCATTTTGCACGTTTTAAAACTTAGGGGCTAAAAATCAGATTTTTGGATCAAATTTCGGATTTTCAAAATAGAAATGAACCATCTTGGCTGATCGGGCAAGGCCGACCGGTCGCCCAAGCCGTCGACCGGTTGCCCCGCCCCTAACTAGTCGGCCTGGGTGAAATTTTTTTGGCTTAAAACGGTTTTGTTTTCCCAGATCGAGCAATTTTTGTTTTTGGTTCATTTTTCGCCCCTTTGCAATTTTCACACACAATTCACTTCAAATGAGTTTTGACGCATGAATTATATATTTTGGGGACTACCTAGCTCGGTTATCATCATTGATGATCATCTTTACTGATTGAATGGTAAGAATTTCACTTTCTTTAGCTCAATTGGGTTGAATCCTTGAGTCCTAGCTTATATGTATTTTTCTTGATGCAATTCATATATATTTGTGATGAGCTTATTGATTGTTGATGTATGATATTTGTTAAATTGCATTTGGTGATGAAAAACTTGGCTTGATTACATTTACAAGGGCTATATATATCGTCTTAATTTATTGACGCCCGCCAAGTGTTCGATAAAACGTGTCAATGAAAAATTCATCACCTACATGATTCTCTTGCTTTTAAATGTCTTATATGCTTATAGAGATCATGTTTTGCAAATCAAATGAGTTTTCATAAGCTTCTACAAGTCGTATGATCGACTTTTCCCTCCTATTTGGTTTATAAGCTTCAATGTTCAAAACATTCGATACATCGGTTTAGTTGCGCAACTTGATATGAATATATGATGTGTTTATCGTGCTAACATTCTTTTTGATGATTCCAAAGGGGGAGAAACAGGTTATGAGCTCTTTAGCTCAAATAAGCTAAGATAAGCTTAACGAAAAGAAGCTATAAGCTATGGCTTCATAAAGCCATAAGTTGTGGATCATATTTAGTCCACTTGGTGTTTTATGGCTGTGTATGATTCTTGGTCCATTGGTTGTAGTATGGACTTATATATGTTTCTAATGATGTCTGCTTTTGACAGGGGGAGCTTTTAAGTTATTGATACTTAAGCTCAATATTGAAAACCCTAAGCCTTTAGCTTTTGATTAAATTGCTTCTATTACTCTTGTTGTGCATGTTGATAGGGGGAGCATTTGCTATATGTGTTTGAATATCTCTACTCCCTTCCTTGTGTTTATATTGCGCGGAATATTGTCGCTCTCAACGAATATTTATTTTTTACCGTAAAACTTGTTTTGTTTTCAATATCACCTCTCAATATTGTTTTGCTTTCGTAGTCGACCTTGTTGAATTGTTTTGGTTTGTAATCATCAAAAAGGGGAGATTGTTTGATAAATGGTTTTATCATGATTTTGATGATTTTGTTTTTATACCAAAACAATGTTTTTAAAGGTTGTCCAAATACTCCTAAATGATTTAAAATGGTTTTAAATATTTTCCGGAGTATTTCTTCAAGTATATTTTCGACAAAATTGGACAACGCTTTTATATGATTTTGTGTCAAGTGTTTTTACATCAAAACAATGTCCCTGAATGTTGTCCTAATACTCCCGATTGGTCTAAAATGTTTTTACTATTTTTCAGTATTTCTTGAAGTTTATTTTCAATATAAAATTGGACAACACTCATGTTTCAGCTCGACCGTCGCCCTATAGGGCAACTCGTACTGTGTTGAGTTTTGGAACGAAAAAGGGACGGAGGAAAACTTGAGGGGCGACCGGTCGACCCTAGGGCGGCCCGGTGCACAGGAAGCCCCCTCAAGGTGCGATCTTCTTTGTTTCATGTTTTAACTACCCCCAACCGGTCCAACATGAGGGCGACCCGATCACTCCCCTCCGACCGGTCCCCTAGGTAAAAATTGCAGAGATTTCAATTTCAACTTATCTCTGCTTGTGACCGTCGAACCCCTCGTTTGGCAAAGAAACTATCCGTTGAGTTTGCGGACAACTTTTCCTTCATTTGAGGGGTTGATTTCTAAAAGTTCTTTTCTTCAATTGTCTTGGTATTTTTACAGAATTCATGTCCCTAAGAGGAGCCTATCATGTATAAGACATCTTCTATAAATATAGGAAGAATTGAAGCAACACAATAAGAGAGAAAACTACAACACAACAAGAAACACTCAAGAATACACTTGTTCTTACATTGTCTTATTTCTTGTTGTAATTTTCCTAGCTATTCACTTTCACATTCTTGAGGTCTAGGCTATTCTTGATTACACTTGCACTCAATTGTATAATTCATTATCGAGTTGTAATCTTGAATTTTTGGGTTATCATTCAACACAAGATATCCTTGTGAGTGTTCTTGTGGTAAGAACACACTTGGGTGATCTAGGTGTTAGGTGTAAGAAGATTGTGGTAATCTTCTTGTTAAGGTGTTGAAGAATTTGGTATTCTTCAAGGTTGAAGATTGTGGTAATCTTCACAATGTGCCATTGGAGATTGTGGTAATCTTCAAGAGAGATTGTGGTAATCTCAAAGGTGGTGTTGAAGAAGAGTGTGGTGCTCTTCGAGGTGTTGTTGTAAGCTGGTGTTGTATTAATTTTGGTAATTAATAAAATCTTTTTTTCTTTTTGAAATCTATCCCTGATATCTTTGGGGTGGTAGAGGATTAGGCCCTAGGTGGGTTGAACCTCTATAAATCGACGTGTGTTGTTTACATTTCGCACCTTTATTATTGTCTTTGAGCATTCGATTCTAAAAAGAGTGTAAAATCGAAAAGATGGAGATAATCTATTCACCCCCTCTAGATTATCGTAGCCGCTTGACTTACACTTCACACCTCCAAACTCATCCAAAAATCACCATTGTTGAAGAAAGCTCCAAAGGTAACTTTTTCTTCATCTTTTCTTTAATTTTTGTCATTTCTTTAAATCCTTTTAGGAAAATGATCCTATGAAATTGTAGAGCATAGAAATCAACTTTGATATTGAATATATGAAGTTTCGAACCCCATTTTTAGCCCCATAATTTTCGTCCCTTTTATAAGAATTTTTAAATAATTTTTTTTTGTTCAAATTTTAAGTGTAGATTATGTATTAACTAACTATTAGAGCTTGTTTAGATATTTTAATCTTGATTTTGAAAATGAAAAATTTATCCCTAATCATCTAGAAGTGGACGGCCACTTCAAGAAATTTTAGAAAATTGATTTGTTGAATTTTAAGTTTGATTATGATAAAAGGATGATTAAATGTGATGATTATAATTTTTGTTTTTAATTTGGTGTTATATATGATTTTTGGTGATTTAATCTTGATATTAATGACTTAAGAAGGTTTCAAGAAATTTCATAAGTGATTGTTGGAGAAGAACTTAAGCTAGTTGATGAACTTTAATCAATTTGGAATTTTCGGTCTCATTATTTCAATGTTGTTAAAATTAGAAGCTTAAAGTCTTAAGGATAAATTGATGAGAGCTTTTAGTTTCTAAAAGTGATTTTAAGGATAATTTGACGAGAGCTTTTAGTTTCTAAAAGTGATTTTAAGGATAATTTGATGAGAGCTTTTAGTTTTTAAAAAGTGATTTTGAGAATAATTTGATGAAACCCTTCGATTTGTAAAACTGATTTTAGGATAATTTTTGATGAAATCCTTTAAGTTTCTAAAAGTGATTTTGAGGATAAAAAGTTGATAAGATTAAGTGTTTAAAAATATGAGAACCGGAAAAAATTAAATTGAGCTCGAAAAATGGAGAAATACGTTCCACTGGTCCGACTCACATTTGTTCACCGGAGGTGGCGGTGCGAGCCGCTAAGGTTATCCGTAATTGAGGATAAGGATGATGACTAGTACGAATTTAATGCTAGGGTAGTAGGCTAGTAGAGTAGGTTATAGGTATGTAAGATAAATAGTGACCGATTTGACAAAAAGAATGATGTGATGTGACTTGGTGACTTAATGTGATTGGTGTAAGTGATGTGATGTGATGTGAGTTGTACTTTGTACGCAAACCAATGCTATCTTATCGGGTTATTTAACATTAAGTGTTAAGTCGAAAAGTTCGGGTTTTGTGATTTAAGAAATTTTCGGGATTTTTCCGGATGACATGTCATTTTTAAGAAAATCGAGAATTTTAGTCGAAATAAGATTTTATAAATTTAGGGTTCAATTAATTGGAAATTTTATGAAAAACAAGTTGTTAGACTAATTAATTGAATTAGGTGATTAATTAAGGATTAATTGAATTTATGTTGACTTTTACTTTAAGTTGACTTTTGACTTTAAATGGATTTTGACTTATTGTTGTTAGATAAATGTTTTTATCAAGATTTTGATGATTTTGTTTTAATAAGATTTTATACCAAAACAATGTTATTATATGTTGTCCAAATACTCCTAAAAGATTTAAAATGTTTTTACTAATTTTTGGAGTATTTCTTAGAGTTTTTAATTTGATAAAAATTGGACAACACTTTTGATGGTTTTGTTTAAATTGGTTTTTACACCAAAACTATGTTTATAAATGTTGTCTAAATACTCCCAAATGATTTAAAATGTTTTTACTAATTTTTTGGGGTATTTCTTGAAGTTTATTTTTGAAAAAAATCGGACAACATTTCAAAGGGGCGATCGACCGGTCGCCAAAGTGGTCGACCGTACGAAGATTAGAAAATCGAAACAGAACTTACAGTCTTGAAAAAGAGGGAGGGGGACCGGTCAGGGTGAGGGCGACCGGTCGCACCCCACCTCGACCGGCCGCACCCCCCGCAACCCCCACCTGGATCGCACTATTTTTCAAAAACGGTCGAAATCTTCAACAGGGCAACCTGGCGCCTATGTTATTTTTTGACAAAAAATTCCAACCGTTGCAACTGTGACAAGAAGATTTGCTTTTCAATTTTGTACAATATTTCTACATCTTGTGATCTTCTTTTTGTAGACAAAAGTGAAGATAGAGGAGCCTATGTTGGGAGCCTATGTTGGTGAAGCTTCTCTATAAATAGAGGATGAATTGAAGACACAAGATACAACACATACAAGCAAAATACACAACAATAAATCTGCAAATTGTTCAAGCTTTCATTTTTACATTCTTGTTGTAATAGCCTAAGTACTTTCACTTGCACATCTTTGAGGTCTAGGCTTTTTGATTCTTGATTACACTTGCACTCAATCTTTGTATTGGTTTCATAGAGTTGTAATCTTGAATTTTGTCCATCATTCAACACAAGACATCCTTGTGAGTATTCTTGTGGTAAGAATACACTTGGGTGATTTAGGTGATAGGTGTTTGAAGAGTGTAGTACTCTTCAAAGGTGGTGAAGGAAGATTGTGGTAATCTCCTTGAAGGTGTTGTAAGAGGATTGTGGTGATCCTTAAGGTGTTGTATTAATTGTGGTAATTAATAAAATCTTTTTCTTTTTTGAAATCCATCCCGGAGATACTGGGGTGGTAGAGGATTAGGCCCTAGGTGGGTTGAACCTCTTTAAATCAACGAGTGTTGTTTAATTTCCGCATTTACATTCTTGTCATTTACTTGTTGATTCGAAAAAGAGGGTGATTTGCGAAAAATCGGCATAATCTATTCACCCCCTCTAGATTATTGTAGCCACTGGACTAACAAGTGGTATCAAAGCCAAACTCTTTGGCTAAGCTCGTTCCGAGTAAAGAGGAAAGATCCATGGCTACGAATGAAGCTTATCTCACCACCGGCGCCTCCACCAACAAGCCACCACTATTCGACGCCAACAACTACGCATTTTGGAAAGACCGCATGGAGTGCTTTCTACAAGGATGCGGATTTGATATTTGGAATGTGGTCATTGAAGGAGTTGCTCAACCAACAACAAAATTGGAAGATGGTACCACTACTCCAAGCCATTCAAGGAGTACGATGAAAATGACAAGAAGGCTTTCTCTAAATGGTAAGGCCTTAAATATTTTACATTGCTCTCTTACCGCCACCGAATATAATCGCATAAGAGGCATACGGTCGGCACATGAAGTTTGGGAAAAATTAGAAACCATTTATGAGGGCACAAAGAAAGTGAAGCAAGCAAGAAAAACAATGCTTGTGAAAGACTTTGAAAATTTCAATATGCATGATGGTGAAAGCATATCAAAATGGTGGAAAGGATTGACAACATTGTCAATCCTCTTGTGGCTCTTGGAAAGGTCATCTCCGAAGAAGATAAGGTGACCAAGGTATTGAACGCCCTTCCCGGCTCATGGTCCGAAAAGGTGACGGCAATCACGGAAGCTCAAAATCTTGAGACACTCAAGTTTGATGAGCTCATTGGGAATCTCCTCATCTATGAAGTATATCTCAAGGAGAGGAAAAATTCTCAACCATCCACCTCTAAACCGGATGCACGCAAAATATTATTAAAGGCTTAGCATCTTCTTCTAATAATGTTTATTATGCTAGTGATGAGGATGATGAAGAAACGCGCTCTTGTTAGAAAATTTGCAAAATTTGTAAACAAAAATAAAGCAAGAAAGCCAAGAGACAATTCTTGCTTCAAATGCGGAAAATCCGGGCACTACATAGCCGATTGCCCAAAATTAGCGGAAGAGGAACAAAAGAAGAAAAGTCTTTTCCGAAAAAGAAGGCGTTAAATGCGGACGTCAAAACTTGGGATGAATTACTTGAAACAACCGACGAGGAAGGAGAATCCGAACATGGTCTTATGGCCTTAGACGATGAAAATACCGAGGTACGCTCTAATGCTTCATCTTCTTCCCTAGTTGATGAATTACAATGTGATTTTGATGAATTGCAAAATGAGTTTCAAAATTTGATTGTTAAATACAAGAATTTGAAAAAGGAGCATAAAGAGCTTAAACTAGAAAAGGATAAATTATTTACTTCTTATGACTCTCTTGATAAAGCTCATGCTATTACTCTTACTATGGTCCGTACTCTTGAAACCGAAAAACAAACGCTCACAAATGATATGGAAAATTTGAAAAAGGATGTGTATCGATTCAATTTAAGTACGGATAAAGTCACAAAAATTTTAGATGCACAAAGAGGTGAGCATTCTAAATTAGGACTTGGCTATAAACCTTTTCAAAATGCTTTTAAGAAAAAAAGACCAAGGTCCAACCTTTGTACGTGCTTAGTAGTCCTCGTATTATTACTTGTTTTTATTGTGGTAAGAATGGACACTATGCTAGCAATTGTAAATTGAAGAATAATTTTAGCTATTATTGGAGACCTAAAGGTCTCAAGGCTAACCCCATGGACCCCAAAATTATAGGGTACCTAAAAATAATTCCTTTGTAGGTTATAGGGGCTATAACAACAATGGAAGATTCAAAATGGCTCGTGGACAGCGGATGTTCACGCCATATGACCGGAAAGAGAGAACTTTTACCAACATCAAGCTCCAAGAAGAGGGTATGGTCATGTTCGGCAATGGCAAAGGAAGAATTCTTGGAAATGGAGAAATTGGTAACTCTTCTTTCTCTCTTAGTAATGTTCTTTTAGTAGAAGGGCTTAAGTTCAATTTGATAAGTGTTAGCCAACTTTGTGACTCAAATTATAATGTTGTTTTTAATAAAGAAAAATGCCTTATTTCCAAAAATGATAAAATTATTTGTGGAGCAATTAGAAAAGGCAATCTTTACAAAATTTGTACAAGTGATTTGGTTAGTCAAAATGTTTCTTGTCTTGTCGCCAATAATGATTTAACTAGCTTATGGCATAGGCGACTTGGACATGTTGGATACAAAATTTGCAAACTATTTACAAAAATCAACATGTAAAAGGACTACCCAAATTGAATTTTGAAAATCTTGGCTTATGTGACACTTGTCAAAAGAACAAATTAGTTAAGAGTAGTTTTAAGCCCAAAATGAAATTTCCACTACCAAACCTCTACAAATGCTTCATCTTGATTTGTATGGGGATATTGGTACGGCAAGTCTAAGTGGAAAACATTACACTTTTGTTATAGTTGATGATTTTTCTAGATATACTTGGGCTTTATTTCTTACAAATAAAAGCGATGCCGTTAATGAGTTTGTTAAGTTGTGTAGACTCATTGAAAATGAAAAGGAAGATACTATTAAGTCCATTCAAGTGATCGAGGTGGAGAATTTGACGGCGAATTTAGAGTATTTTGTGAAACCAAGGGATATAGTCATAATTTTTCGGCTCCAAGGACACCTCAACAAAATGGAGTAGCCGAAAGGAAGAATCGGACACTTCAAGAAATGAGTCGGTCCATGCTCAATGAATTTTCGCTTCCAAAATTTTTTGGGCCGAAGCCGTAAGATCGCTTGCTATGTCATTATTCGAGTTTATATTCGTCCTAAAATGAATAAAACTCCATATGAGCTTTGGAAAGGAAGAACTCCAAATATTAGTTATTTCAAAATATTTGGATGTAAATGTTTTATTTTGAATACTAAGGATCAATTAGACAAACTTGATCCTAAGGCCGATGAAGGAATATTTATGGGATATTCAATCAAGAGCAAAGCATATCGGGTTTATAATAAGACTAGTGGGGTTGTTGAAGAATCTATCCATGTCAAATTCAATGAAGCTTGGTGTTGAAAGGATACCCAATGATGAAAGTGATGAAGAGGATATCATTGAAACCATTGTTCAAGATAAAACTCAAAATGATCAACCTTCAAGCTCAAGTGTTGCTCAAGAAGATAAAGGTGATACTTTGAATCTTCCCATAGCATTGAAATTTAAGGAGATCACCCAAAAGATCTTATTATTGGTGATCCCCCGATAAAGTAATGACTCGAGGAAAATTTGCCGAGAAAATGCTAAGGAAGCCATTGAAGATGAGGATTGGTTTTTAGAAATGCAAGAGGAGTTGAATCAATTTGAAAGGAATGATGTATGGGAATTAGTACCTTGTCCTCCATCTCAAACCATTATTGGTACAAAATGGGTATTTCGGAACAAGCTCGACGACCAAGGCAATATTGTTCAAACAAAGCAAGGTTAGTAGCTCAATGTTATTGTCAAGAAGAAGGTATTGATTATGATGAAACATTTGCACCGTAGCACGTTTAGAAGCTATTCGTATTTTACTTGCCTATTCTTGTTTTAAATATTTCAAGCTTTACCAAATGGATGTAAAATCCGCATTTTTAAATGGTATTATTCAAGAAGAAGTCTATGTAAAACAACCTCCGGGTTTGAAAATTTTTCTAGGCCTAATGATGTTTATAGACTTAAAAAGGCCTTGTATGGTTTGAAACAAGCACCCCGTGCATGGTATGATAGACTTAGCTCTTTTCTTTTGCAAAATGGTTTTACAAGAGGTAAAGTTGACACTACTCTCTTTGTTTTTGAAAAAGGGCAAGATTGCTTATTAGTGCAAATTTATGTTGATGATATTATTTTTGGTGCTACTAATGAATCCTTGTGCAAGAAATTTTCTAAGTTAATGCAAGGTGAATTTGAAATGAGCATGATGGGGAGCTCAACTTCTTCCTTGGACTTCAAATTAAGCAATGCCAGGAAGGAATTTATATTTCTCAATCAAAATATACAAAGGAACTTTTGAAGAAATTTGGCATTGAAGAAGGAAGAACCGCTCTACCCCAATGGCAACAAACGTCAAGATTGACAAAGATGAAAAGGCAAGTCGGTTGATGAATCCAAATATCGAGGTATGATTGGTAGTCTACTTTATTTAACCGCAAGTAGACCGGACATTCTTCATGCCGTATACCTATGCGCTCGTTTTCAAAGCAATCCCAAAGAATCTCATTTAAGTGCCGTTAAAAGGATTTTTCGATATTTGAAAGGCACTATTCAATATGGTTTATTTTATCCAAAGAATGAAAATTTTTTTCTTAAAGGTTATAGTGATTCGGACTATGCGGAAATATTGATGATCGGAAAAGTACTTCCGGATCATGTCAATTTTTAGCGATTGCCTAGTATCTTGGTTTTCAAAGAAACAAAATTGTGTTTTACTTTCAACGGCCGGCCGAATATATTTCCGCGGCATTTTGTTGTACACAACTTCTTTCGATGAAACAAACTTTAGCGGATTATAAATGTTCTTTTGAAAATGTTCCTATCTTTTGTGATAACATATCCGCTATAAATATTGCGCAAAAATCCGGTTCATCATAACCGTACTAAACATATTGAGATTCGACGTCATTTTCTAAGGGATTGTGTCTCAAAACGAAAAATTGAGATATCTTTTGTACCATCTCAAGATCAATTAGCGGACATTTTTACTAAACCGTTAACTTCCGAGACTTTTGCATCAATACGAGCTCGGTTAGGCATAATGCATATTGAATGAGGTCTATGATTGCATTTTTCATGTTTTTAAAACTTAGGGGCGAAAAATCGGATTTTTGGTTGAAAATTCAGATTTTGGAAATTTTTTCAAAACAGTGGGCTGAAATGGTTGAGGGCAACCGTCGCCCTCAACGTCGACCGGTCGTCCAAGGCTATAATTTGGATTAAAACCGCTTCTGTCTTGAAAGATTCTTCATTTTAACTTATTTTGGCCATTTTTCGTCCTCTTTGCCTAAATCACACAAATTTCACTTCAAATTTGTTTTCTTGCATATGTTTTATATTTTGGACTTCATTAAGCTCGATTATCATCATCATTGCTCATCTTTACCGAATAAATGGTAAGAATTCTACTCAATTTGCTCAATTGGGTTGAACCCTTGAGATTTTAACTTATTTGCAAAATTCTTGATGCTAGTTTCATATGAATGTGATGAGCTTAATATTTATGATGTATTGAATGTTGTTTGAACTATATTGGTGATGAAATTTTTGGCTTAAATGAATTTCAAAGGCGTTATATACTTCTTGTTTTATTCGACGCACGCCAAGTGTTCGACAAAATGTTTCAATGAAAAATTCATCACCTACGTGATTCTCTCGATTTGAAAAGTCATATAAGTTTATAGAGATCATGTTTTATCAATCAAATGAGCTTTTGCAAGTCAATTGATCAACTTTTCCCTTTTACTTGGAATTTAAGCTTCAATTTTCAATAAGCTCGATAAATCGATAAATTTGCGCACTTTGATATGAATATATGATGTTTTTATCGTGCTAACACTCTTTTTGATGATTCCAAAGGGGGAGAAACAGGAAAAATGCTCATACGCTCAAAGAAGCGAAAATAAGCTTGCAAGAAAAGCTATAAGCTAGGGCTCTTGAAAGCCATAAGTCAGAACAATGCTTAGTCCATTTGATGTAGTGTGGACTTGTATGCTTGACTAATGATGTTTTGTGACAGGGGAGCTTATAAGCTCATGGAATTCAAGCTTAAGTTGTGAGAGCTAAGCTTTTAGCTTTTAGTTGTTGCTTGTATACTTGTTCTTTATATGCATGTTGATAGGGGAGCTTGTGCAAAAATGATTTTGAAAAATCTTTGCTCCTATCCTTGTGTGCTTGTACTTATGATGTATCTTGTTTGTAATTGATTATTGTTTTAAGACCGGAAAATTTGTTTTGTTTTAAAATCGACCTTCTAAAATTGTTTTGGTTTGTAATCATCAAAAAGGGGAGTTCGTTAGATAAATGTTTTTATCAAGATTTTGATGATTTTGTTTTAATAAGATTTTATACCAAAACAATGTTGTTATATGTTGTCCAAATACTCCTAAATGATTTAAAATGTTTTTACTAATTTTTGGAGTATTTCTTAGAGTTTTTAATTTGATAAAAATTGGACAACACTTTTGATGGTTTTGTTTAAATTGGTTTTTACACCAAAACTATGTTTATAAATGTTGTCTAAATACTCCCAAATGATTTAAAATGTTTTTACTAATTTTTTGGAGTATTTCTTGAAGTTTATTTTTGAAAACATTTCAAAGGGACGGTCGACCGGTCGCCCAAAGTGGTCGACCGGTACCAAGATTAGAAAATCGAAACATAACTTACAGTCTTGAAAAAGAGGGAGGGGGACCGGTCATGGTTGAGGTCGACCGCGCACCTAGGGCGGCCGGTCGCACCCCACCTCGACCGGCCGCACCCCCGCAACCCCTACCGGATCGCACTATTTTTCAAAAACGGTCGAAATCTTCAACAGGGGCAACCGGTCGCCTATGTTATTTTTTGACAAAAAAATTCCAACCGTTGCAAACTGTGATAGCAAGATTTGCTTTTCAATTTTGTACAATATTTCTACATATTGTGATCTTCTTTTGTAGACAAAAGTGAAGATAGAGGAGCCTATGTTGGGAGCCTATGTTGGTGAAGCTTCTCTATAAATAGAGGATGAATTGAAGACACAAGATACAACACATACAAGCAAAATACACAACAAGAAATCTGCAAATTGTTCAAGCTTTCATTTTTACATTCTTGTTGTAATAGCCTAAGTACTTTCACTTGCACATCTTTGAGGTCTAGGCTTTTTGATTCTTGATTACACTTGCACTCAATCTTTGTATTGGTTTCATAGAGTTGTAATCTTGAATTTTGTCCATCATTCAACACAAGACATCCTTGTGAGTATTCTTGTGGTAAGAATACACTTGGGTGATTTAGGTGATAGGTGTTTGAAGAGTGTGGTACTCTTCAAAGGTGGTGAAGGAAGATTGTGGTAATCTCCTTGAAGGTGTTGTAAGAGGATTGTGGTGATCCTTAAGGTGTTGTATTAATTGTGGTAATTAATAAAATCTTTTTCTTTATGAAATCCATCCCTGAGATCTTTGGGGTGGTAGAGGATTAGGCCCTAGGTGGGTTGAACCTCTTTAAATCAACGAGTGTTGTTTAATTTCCGCATTTACATTCTTGTCATTTACTTGTTGATTCGAAAAAGAGGGTGATTTGCGAAAAATTGGCATAATCTATTCACCCCCTCTAGATTATTGTAGCCACTTGGACTAACAATTGTTGGCTTTGACTTTATGTTGACCATTGACTTTGACTTTTAACTTTGGTCACTATCATTTTTAAAGCTCTTTAAAAGTCTACCGAACAACCGATTATGCAATAATTGACTTTAGGAACTTTTAGATTTTACTTAGCTCAAGAGAATAAGTTATTTAATTTGATGATTATTACATTGTCCTATGTCATTTAAGTTGAAGAATTAACTGTGTTAGGTGCGGCGCAATCGAATACAGACTCATTCAAACAAATACATCACTAGCTTCTTGTTAAACTTCAAAGGTGGGTAAACTTTTGATTTTGTAAGCATGTTGTACTGTTATACCAATGTTTATATGCAAAACTCTTTTTACGCTCTGGTATATTATGATTGAGGACCTTCGGGTCATGAGGCCTAAGGCTAATATCATGTGAGGTGCAAGCACGGACCAAGGCATCGGCTGTGGCCCACGAGACATGAATTAGTCCTTATAATGAACTAGAGTCAATAACATGTGAGGTGCAAGCACGGACGGAGGCATCGGCCGTGGCCCACGAGGCATGAAGGTGACTCACCAAGTGAAAAGTGGTTAATAGCATGTGAGGCGGTAGCAGGGTCTGAAACGTTTGACTTGGGGCCCGCGAGACATGAAAGTAACTCACCAGGGAAAAATATTTTATTAACTGTTGCTAAATTCATTAGTGTAACTGCTTACTTTCCCACTGAGTTTCACAGCTCACGCCTTCAAATGTTTATTACATTTACAGATAATGATGACGAGCCTGGAGCTGAGGTATAGGGACTGTCTACGTGGGCGTCATTCTGTTATTCCAAAAATAATTTAAGTACCTGTGTTTTGATGAAACAAACTTTAAAGCTTTTGTAATAAGAATTTTAATAATGTGTAACTCTTATTATCCTTATTAGTTTTTGATAACTTTCAAGTTTATATTAAGAAATTTTTAAGCCCACATTTTAGTAATTAAAGTATTATATTTATGCTTCTGCAAATTATTTATAAATGCTCAAGTGTACCACAGTAATGTTCCTAATCGAAATGGGTTCGGAGCGTTACACTTCTACTTGGTGTAATAAAACACATAAGGTTCCAAAAAGTTGGTGTTTCTTTTTTTTTTTTTTTTGTGCAATTATCCCTAAAAGATTAATTAATAGGCATGCGAAAAAAGTCATTTTAGATAAAGTACAATTCATTGTATATATTCCATATATTATTTATCCAAATTGAATGAACAATACGTGACATCCTTGTTCATTATTTATATTCCAGTATATCTCATGTAACATGTCAAGGGAATGTGTTCACCCTTTTGGATGCATTTCAATTAGAATTGATGGACATGATTATCTTTCTAAATCTCGAGACCCTTGTCTCAAATCTTCAAAGTTCTAAGAAATGAGAACGCATAGAAGAACGAGGAATGAAAAAGCATTTGTGGGTCATTTGTTAATTTAAATGCATACTCTGTTTAGAATTTTAACTTATAATGAAAAAGTAGGTGTTGATGTCTATAATAACCATTAATTGCCCGAGACAAAAAAGATTAACCTACCGATTAGGTCTTTGATGCGAGTTTTATTCTTTAGAGAATACATGGTAAGTATGTAGTAAGCCTAATTGCAAGTCTTGGAAACATGATAGTAATGTGGATTGCTTGAACGTACAACATTTTAATTGTTGTCTCTGTTTACCAATGTCTTACTGCTATATTTTTCACACTAATTACGAAAGTTGCTATTAAGAGAGAATATTTCTTGCTCTATGTGGCCATGATGTTTGTTTTTCTTGAACTTCATGAGTTGATATATAATATATTGATAAAGATGCGTATGTAAGTCAAGCGACTACGATAATCTAGAGGAGGTGAATAGATTATCTGCATCTTTCTATTTTACCCTTTTTTTTAAACCGAATGCTTAAAGACAATAATGAAGGTGCGGAATATAAACAACACACATCGATTTATATAGGTTCAACCCACCTAGGGCCTAATCCTCTACCACCCCAAGATATCCTGGATGGATTTCAAAAAGAAAAAGAATTTTATTAATTACCAAAATTAATACAAACTCAACTTACAACACCTTGAAGAGCACCAAACTCTTCTTCAACACCACATTTGGAGATTACCACAATCTCCCTTTGAAAATTACCACAATCTTCTTTCAATGGCACCTTTGAAGATCACCACAATCTTCAATCTTGAAGAATACCAAATTCTTCAACACCTCAAGAGCACCACACTCTTGAAACACCTATAACACCTAGATCACCCAAGTGTATTCTTACCACAAGAATACTCACAAGGATGTCTTGTGTTTGAATGATGACCAAAAATCAAGATTACAACTCAATAATGAATATTACAATATGAGTGCAAAGTGTAATCAAGAATAGCCTAGACCTCAAGGATGTGGAAGTGATAAGCTAGGCAAATTACAACAAGAATAATAACTATGAAGAACAAGTGTTTGCTTGAAGTGTATCTTGTTGTGTTGTATCTCAATTGTTGTATAGGTTGCTCCAAAACTTCCTCTATTTATAGGAGATGATTGATCAAGCATAGGCTCCTCTTGGGGATTGAAAATCTACAGAAAAATACAATTAAAATCAAGAATATAGCTGTTAGAAATCAATCCTACAATTTAAGGAAAAGATGTCTGCTGTCAAACGGTCAGAAATTTGCTGTCAAAAGATAGGGCGACCGGTCGCGCACTGATAAGAGAAAAGAAAAGAACACATCAAATTTACAAGGGGTGACCGGTCGACATAGACCTCGGCAGTCGACCATCATCCCAACCAGTCCCCCTTAAGGATTTTACAAGAAAACAAGTTTTGTTTCAAAATTTATGCCAGTGCACCGGTCGACGGGGTCGGCCGGTCCGACGCCACCGGTAGACACCCTGGTCGACCTATCGACCTGGTCATTTTCTTCTCCGTCTCATTTTCTGTTTTAAAATTCATCTTGATGCGGGTTGCCCTCTCAAATGACGGTTGACCTTGAGACAAAATGTTGTCCGATTTTTGTTGAAAATAAAACTCAAGAAATACTCCAAAAATTTAGTAAAAACATTTTAAACCAATCGGGAGTATTTTGACAATATTTAGGAACCTTGTTTTGAAGTAAAAACTTATAAACATAAAACCATTAAAAGTGTTGTCTAATTTTTATCTAAAATAAAACTTGAAGAAATACTCCGGAAAATATAAAAACTATTTTAAATCATTTAGGAGTATTTGGACAACAATTAAAAACATTGTTTTGGTGTAAAAATAAAATCATCAAAATTAAGATAAAAACATGTATCAAACAATCTCCCCCTTTTTGATGATTACAAACCAAAACAATTTTTAGAAATATTAGGAGGACAATTTTAAAAACGATTTTCCGGTAAAAACATCTAACCGTTTAAAAGCAACCAAAATTTCCAAAATACATAAGCAACCACGAAAGGGAGTAAATATTATCCAAAGATAAGCACAAGCTCCCCTATCAATAAACACATCAAGAATAATGTAAAAGTAATTAACCATAGGCTAAAAGCTTAGCTTTTACATTTTGTTCAAGAGCTTATAAGCTCCTCCTGTCAACAAAACGTCATTAGACAAGTATAAGTCCATCAAGCAACAATTGGACTAAGTATAATTCACAACTTATGGCTTTTAAGATGCCATAGCTTATAGCTTTTATAACAAACTTTTATTAGCTTCTTTGAGCTAACGAGCCAATATCATGTTTCTCCCCTTTGGAATCACCAAAAGAATGTTAGGATGGATGATAAAAACATTTATACAAGTTTGTCAAAGTGCGCCAACAATACGATTTATCAACCATTAAAAGAATTAAGCTTGGAATCCAAAAAATAGGAGAAATGTATCATAAGAAATCCATAAGCTCATTTTGTTAGTCAAGAAACATGATCTCAATAAGAATTTAAGACATTAGAAAATAAGAGAATCATGTAGGTGATGAATCTTTCATTGAGACATTTTATCGAACACTTGGCGGGCGTCAAAATTTGAAGAAAATGTATATAGCCCTTGTAAAAGATGTTAAGCCAAGTTTTCAATATCATCACCCAAAACAATTTTTCAACATATGTCCAACAAATAAAAGGCTCAACAAAGTAAATTCTCAAGGGTTCGACCCAATTGAGATAATTTTAGCCAAAAAGATCAAGGCATTACGAATGCCATCAAGCAAAAATATAAGAACCATCAAGTAATACATGTCAAGCATTAACCAATGCATATAAGACATTACAAATGTCTCACATCATCCATTAAAATGATCAAGGCATCAAAATTAAGAGAAGCACTTTTACCATCAAGTACTTCATACCAATTACCAAACAATGCAAATAGAGTATTTTACCATCAAATACTCCATCAATATCATGATCATCCACAAGTTATTTTCAACTTGCTATTTTAACCCTTTCAAGAAAACAAGCAAATCTCATTAGTGCAATTTAGAGTTTTACAAGATAGTTCATAGAAATACAAAACAACATGAACAAGAGAAAATGCTAAGATAATAAAGGGGTGGGGACATCATTCCTCGTCCGAAGAGAAGCAAGTTCCGGGAATAAGATCTTTGATGAATTTCTTCAACTTGCCGATTGATTTTTGCATTTTGGAGGTCTTTTGCTCCAAAGCCTCATACCTAGCTTCATGAAATGTTCTTAAATCATCATACTCGGCTTGGGTGTACCTCCTAGAAGGTTGAGCACCGGTATTACCCTTCGGATTGCTCGATTCACCTTCCTCTGCCAATCTCGCAGCCCTCGGCATCATCAAAGAAGTCGTTTGGATCTGGGAAACCTTGGCCTCTTCCTCTAGCCATTTTAGTTGGTCGGATGTCCATATTTTTGCGCATAGTGACCATTTGGGAGATGTTATCAATGTCAAAATCATTTTGAAATACCTCCGAATTACACTCCGACGAAGGTAGTCCCGATTGTATAAGAAGTTTGCAAATCCAATTGCCCATAACAAACTTCTTATTTCCTTGAGTAATAGACTCAATTAGACATTGAATAAGAATAGCGCCAAAATTAAGCGGTTTCCTTCTAGCAATTTTAATGTCAAAAAATAGTCCATGTTGCTAGGCATTTTTCCCGCTTTTCCACATATGCAATAGGCGACAATAACCGATATAATCCGGTGTTCAAGAGTCATTGCCAACAATGAATATTTTGGCCACACACTCAAATAAGTCTTGACTTCTTTCATAGAAACCCCCAACATCTCATCATTCCAAATAGCACAAGAAAAATAGTCCCAACCACCTTCTCGCACATGTAAAATCCAACAAATGTTATTAGGAGTCCATCTAAAATGACGACCCCTTACAAACGAATTCAAAGCAAGAGGCTTCCTTTGAGCATCATATTCAACCCACATATTGGCATAAAAATATAGAATTATATCATCATCATATAAAACATAAGGATGCTCCCACAAGTACATCCACCCTTGCTCTTCAAAGAATCCTCTAATAGTAGGATATTCATTTGTAAACGAATTAAATCGACAAATTTTAAATGCGAGCTATCGATTTTGCACCCATGTTCAAATTTTCATAGTACCACTCCGCAAATTTGTTGATAAAATCTAAAACATTATTAGAGCGAGGAGCTTGAGGTATAAGAGGTTTCTTACTTTTTGCCCAACGGCAATTGTTGAATGAAATCATCCGCGGAGTTCGGCAATTTGAGGATTGGAGAGTCCGGGTTTTCAATATCATCACGTTCTTGAGCTACACTCCTTTTGGGTAGCTCGAATATTTCGTTGTTCGGCTTCCTCTTGCCGATTTCTCGAAGAACCCTCTCCGCCCTTTCTTCGCTTGGAGGTGGGATTTCGACCAGGTAGAATTTCTTGAAGGTGCCATATATGTAAAATTCTTGCAAAAAGAAGTGGATTAGCAACAAGAATCACAAAGATTGATGAAGAATTGAGGATTATAGAGAAAGGGGGTGATCTTTGCTTACTGTAAAAGGTTTAGGGATATTTTGAAGTTACTGTTTTAAAGAGAAGACAGACGGGTTTATAACTCAAAATTTTTGCACAGGCGGCCGGTTGAGGTGGGTGCGACCGATCAACATGCGGGCGACCGGTCGACCCTGCGCTTGACCGTCCCAATGCAATTTTTCATTCTCCGTTTTTTCAAAATTCGATTTTTCACCCCAAAGGTTTTAAAACTTTGCAAAAATATAATCGAGGACTAAATTCGACAAATACTATTTTTGAGAAAACATATACTCGAGAAAATCGAGATTTTACGAGTAGTGTCCTTTTGAGAAAAATTCATAAAATCATTTAGAGGCACTTAAGGGGTTGAAATGAAATATTTTGAAAGATATGTGCAAGACATGAACACAATATCGAGTACTAAGAAAAATATGAGTGAACATACATCGATGGTTTAAGAATCTCTAATGGACGATAGCCAATGAATATGAAACATATAACCTACATAATTCTTTAAACAAATTTTGCACAAGATATAATAGCACAAGTGTAGGCCAAGCAATAAAAGATATCACAATAAAATGCTTATGCTATATAAATCCATAAGAGTTTAAAAACAACATGTAAGGTCTCATTTTCAAGGATTTTAAAAACACAAATATTTATAGAGGACCTTAAGTTTAAAATTATGAAAACTCATTTTGCAATTTAGACACAAATAAAAACATGCATACTAAGTTAAAATGCATATGTAAGTAGGGAGATACGGTTTACCAATTACGCCATTTCCATGGGTTGTGTCGTTCCCATTGTTGATGATATCTTCCATTTTGGAAATTATCTTGTTGATGATAGCTTCTCCAATTGTTCCATTTCCAAGCATTGTGGCCTTCCCATTTTCGAAAGTGTCTTTCTCTTGGAAGATCATCTTGTTGATGATGTCTTTGCCATTTCCAAGGATTTTGTTCATCCCATTTTTTATTATTTCCTCTTCTTGGAAAATGACTTTGTTGAAAGTGTTTTCTCCTTTGATCAAATGAAATGGTCATTTGATGTCTTTTTTAGCGGTATGAATTTTCTTCGATTATTATTTCACGGTACCTAATATAACATTGTTTTGTGGTACCCTCAAGTGCTTGGGTCCTTTGGGATTAGCTTTGAGACTTTTAGGTCTCCAATAATAATTTGAGCTATTTCTAGCCCGACAAGTATTTACGGCGTGTCCCTTCTTACCGCAATAAAAGCAAGTAACATTACTAACATGCATAGGAACTCGATTCTTTTTCATATGCTTGACAATTTTAGGCTCATGATCAAGTTCACTATTCAAATTATCACAACCATTAACATTCACAATATTGGGTAATTTGTTGGTACTCAAGTTTGATTTTGATAAATCATTTTTCATGCAATTGATATGAACAAGAGTACTATTTTGTTTTTCAAGGTTTCTAACCTTGTCAAGTGTGATGGTGTGAGCACATGATGTGATGGAAGTTGTAAAAGGCTTGTTCCTTAGATTTGAACTTGTATCCCTTTGAGAAGTAGATGCTTTTGAGTTGCTCCTATCATTTGCATATACTTTATGAATGACTTCTAATTTTCGCCATACTCCATGTGCCGATCGAATTCCTACGATATGATCTAATTCCAATTTGTAAGTAAACAATATAAAATATTGAGAGCTTTACCATTTAAGGAGATGATTTTCTTCTCTTCATCATTTAGCTCTTTGAGGCCTTTGGAGGTGTGTGGTGTGTCTTTCATCGGAATGTTCCAAATATCGAACCCACAACCTTGTAAATAACATTCCATTCTTTCTTTCCAAAATGTATAATTTTTGGAATCAAATAGAGTGGCTTGGTGGTGGAGGTGCTTAGTAAGATGAGCTTCGTTAAGTAGCCGACGATCGTTTCTCTTCACTCGCGATTTGAAATGAGCTTGCCAAAGAATTTGGCTTTGATACCACTTCTAAGTCCAAGCGGCTACGATAATCTAGAGGGGGTGAATAGATTATCTCCATCTTTTCGATTTTACCCTTTTAACAAACCGAATGCTTAAAGACAATAATGAAGGTGCGGAATATAAACAACACACGTCGATTTATAGAGGTTCCACCCACCTAGGGCCTAATCCTCTACCACCCCAAGATATCCGGGATGGATTTCAAAAAGAAAAAGAATTTTATTAATTACCAAAATTAATACAAACTCAACTTACAATACCTTGAAGAGCACCACACTTTTCTTCAACACCACCTTTGGAGATTACCACAATCTCCCTTTGAAGATTACCACAATCTTCCTTCAACGGCACCTTTGCGGATCACCACAATCTTCAATCTTGAAGAATACCAAATTCTTCAATACCTCAAGAGCACCACGCTCTTGAAACACCTATCACCTAGATCACCCAAGTGTATTCTTACCACAAGAATACTCACAAGGATGTCTTGTGTTTGAATGATGACCAAAAATCAAGATTACAACTCAATAATAAATATTACAATATGAGTGCAAAGTGTAATCAAGAATAGCCTAGACCTCAAGGATGTGAAGTGATAAGCTAGGCAAATTACAACAAGAATAATAACTATAAAGAACAAGTGTTTGCTTGAGGTGTATCTTGTTGTGTTGTATCTCAATTGTTGTATAGGTTGCTCCAAAACTTCCTCTATTTATAGGAGATGATTGATCAAGCATAGGATCCTCTTGGGGATTGAAAATCTACAGAAAAATACAATTAAAATCAAGAATATAGCTGTTAGAAATCAATCCCACAATTTAAGGAAAAGATGTCTCATTGTCAAACGGTCGAAATTTCTTTGTCAAAAGATAGGGCGACCGTCGTCGCATGATTAGAGAAAAGAAAACAACACATCAAATTTACAAGGGTGACCAGTTGACATAGACCTCGACCGGTCGACCATCACCCCAACTGGTCCCCCTTAAAGATTTTACAAGAAAGCAAGTTACTGTTTCAAAATTGATGCCCAGTGCCGGTCGATAGGGGTCGGCCGGTCGACGCCACCGGCCGACACTGGTCGACCGGTCAACCTGGTCATTTTCTTCTCCATCTCATTTTCTGTTTCAAAATTCATCTTCAGTACGGATTGCCTCTCTACGACCGGTTGACCTCGAGAAAATGTTGTCCGATTTTGTCGAAAATAAAACTCAAGAAATACTCCAAAAATTTAGTAAAAACATTTTAAACCAATCGGGAGTATTTAGACAACATTTAGGAACCTTATTTTGAAGTAAAAACTTATAAACATAAAACCATTAAAAATGTTGTCCAATTTTATCTAAAATAAAATTTGAAGAAATACTCCTAAAAATATTAAAACCATTTTAAATCATTTAGGAGTATTTGGACAACAATTAAAAACATTGTTTTGGTGTAAAAATAAAATCATCAAAATTAAGATAAAAACATGTATCAAACATCGTACTCATTTGATCACGACATTTTCATTGACAACTTAAGTTGTTTGTTCGAGTGTTTGGTATTTACTGCGCTTAAGTATAATCAACTGGTTTGGGCATATTGCTTTAATATGGTCAAGCCTGTGAATGGTAAAAAAGGTTGATCATCATAAAATGGATTAGGTGTATCATAAAATGGATTGGACAATTAGTCCTGTTTTGACCGAAAATGCATAATTTTATCGAATATTGCCGACTATGACCGGTCAGTGCAAACATGTCAAAAATATGGATATTTGGTGATTTAGCAAATATTGCCACCTAAGTATTAAAAATCCTCAAACTTTGTATGTCAATTTTTGGTAATTTGACGAGTCAATTGTTGTGTCAAATCACCAAAATCCTAAATCTCTTAGACAAATTAGCACCCATGGGTACTAGTTAGCAATTATGGTACAATTGCACAATTGCGGTTAACATAGGTCTAAATGTCCAAAATTTCAAAAGATATTGGACCAAAATTTATAGGTGACTACTTGGAGGACCAAATCTTCAAATAACCCATGTTACAGGACCGAAAAAACTATTTTCCCGATTGTTAAGTAATATCCCACTACTTTATTTATAACTACGATGATAAAATTGTTTGTTTGTCTTATCCTTTGCTATACCTATATTCTTTTTTTTCTTTTTCTGTATTTCAAAAGAATAAATCCGAGGTTAGCAAAATCTTTTCCCTTTCCTACAAGTCACTACCGAAACTCGCGGAATATCGGGGGCGATAAGCCATTGGTTTTTTCGACCGGTCACCGACTTGTTTCCAATTATTTATAAAATATTAAAATAAAATACTAACAAAATACCAACGGACTCGATAAATTTGTGACGGACAATGTATCCATTGGAATACCGAGTATCATAATTTGGCGTTAAATTGTTCCATCGATCACCGATGCAATGTTTATAGATGATTAATGTAGCGCTCCGAAATCCTAATTAGGTCCATTGTGCACCATTGCGAAACTTTATTACTTTGAATATAATATTTTTGTTTAATAAATATTTTCAAAAGCAAAATAAGAGAATATTTTATTTAAAGAAGATCATAAATATCCAAAAATAGAAGTTAAGTCATAAAATATTTTAAATTATTTCCATTCTATAAATTCTTAAAATCATATTTTTATCATCGAGTTTAAATAGAAAAAATGGATCTAACACTTTTTTAAATAGCATCACATCATCTTAAACAATTCGAGATAGTGGATAAGTCATAAAATTACAAACTTAAGACACGCATAAATTTAATATTGTCTCAAGTTCTTAATAAGTACATAATAAAAAGTTTATAAAATGTACAAGATAAGAAATAGTGATGTCACGTGGCAATCCCCTATGCCTCGACTCATCCGTCATCATCTCGAAATGAATTTAATAAAGGCGTGAGTTTTGACACTTAATGGGTAACAAATAGTTATAATATCGTGGAAACAATAAAACATTCACATATCTTTAGTCAATTAATTAATGTGCATTGTGATATTAAAACCAAGGACCCAATTTCGATTCCGGCCTATTCACGGCCCTTGATACCTTTCTTTCATTCTTTGCACGGTGGTCTTAAAACAAAGGACCCAATTTCAATACCTGACTTATTCACGGCCCATGGAAACTTGACTTGACATATTATATTTTAAAGTTCAAATAATAGTATAACAAGACAACACACTTACATTTCGTAGTACCCACCTGTGAAGTTTAAAAGTTTCTAGCTATGCACATTTTCTTTTAAAAGATTCGAGTTTGATTGTGTCGGACCTAACACATTGTTTCTTAAAGGATTAATGATCATTAGTTCATGTGCAATACACATGCACTTTATTAGTAAAATAAAAATGGTGCTACTCACAAAGCCATGTAGCCAATCAAGTACCAAAGTAATATATGATCACGAGCTAGTCACATAGCTAAATTGAGGCCTCAATAAAACCCATACGAAGACCAAAACGACCATGATTTAAACCTTTGCATGGAAAAAGAGTACCCCGAACGAACATAAAATTAACGAAAAAAAAAAATTTAATGACCAAAATGATCATGATTTAAAGTTTCTACAATCGGTAGGAGCCACAACGATTATGTAATAACCAAAATAACTTAACAATGCAATTTAAATGGAGGGCTTCTATTTCTAGATGATTTTTGAACTATATCGTTATTTTGTTGTACATCGATCAATTGCGGTGCCCAAATATCTTCGCGATGGTCGAGAAAATTGAACGCATAAGATGCATGAGTGCATCTTGTGTATTTAAGCCTTATTTGGGTAACTACACAATATTAAATTCTGCACTAATAATGAACATAAAACTTCAATTATAAAATGTTGTATAAAAGATAGTTTATTATGCATTGATTTGGTTGGATTGATCGTAGGATGCACTTTCATGAAAGTCACCTCATACGCTTAGGCACGTCCATACGAATCCTGCACTACTATGAAATGTTTAGATAGAGTTATAGTTATTCTTGAAGGCCTACTTGTTGCTATAATACTACCAAGATATAGGTCGAATGAATGCATTACATTGTACATATAAGCAATTTGTTCGTGAATTGCTATTTAATCATATGTAAATTCAAAATCTTATGAAAAGTAACAAGTCAAAATATTTAGAATACATATATAAAGACATTCTATACATATATTAACTCTATTTGTATAATTTTTTTCCCGTCACCTATATTCCTCCTCTAAAATAACTATTTTCTTTAAATGAGAGAGAAAATATTTGGTTATAGACATAGACAATTAGTGTGGAAAGCAATTTCTCTTTATACAAAATGTGAAAAGGAAAAAAAGTTTTAAAACAACTTACCTCAAAATACACTCTATTTATGAAAATATCTAGGGAATCCACAAAGCGTAATTGAATTAACCATTTCAAAAAAAAAATCTTCATAATTACTAAGATCCAATAATAAGATATTGGTAATCGAAAATACAACAAAAATAATAATATTGGCAGCTTACTAACAGATACAATTCATTCAAGGTGTCCTTCTATCAATTGCAATCTCCTAATGATTGCTAAACCAATATTATTTATGCATTAAACACCATCTATATCTAAAAGTTCAAGTTTTTGCACCATGGCAATCGCACATAACATTATATAAAGCATTATGTATGCAAGAAAAATAGTTGAAAAAAGAACACAACAAGTACCGTACTACAGATGAAATTAATTAGCTTTTGCCGCAATTTCTTATGGTCTCACTTTATAATATATAATTATATTCATTGATAATATAATTTGTTATTTTTTGCGGGATATTATGATCTCAGCTAATGTGGCCATTTTGTAATATCCGATATTTTTATATAATATTATTATTAAAATTTATATTAATTTAACTATCTTATCAAAAATAATTATCGATTAGTTAATAATTATAATTCTTTTATTATTTAATTATAATTATCAAATATTAGTTGTTTAATTTCATCAATTATCCTTGTATGCAGTCCAGTTTTTTTAAAGAATCTTGGAGATAGAACTCAACTCCTAATATATCCGATTTTATTGTTATCATTAACAAATCCTAATAACTTCAAACTACATAATATTTTCTCCTTATAAATACATAATCTTACCCTACGTCCTTTTCTTTTTTCTTCATCCGAGTGACAATTCTGAGTCAGGTAAATTCTTAGATAGAAATTTCTTCTTTGGTTCCCCTATTCAACATAAACACAACAAACCCAACATAACTAAAATAGTCTCTTTTCTTCCTTACCCCCTATGACGCCAACCGCCCACGGAAATACACTCCCAGAAATTCCTAGAATCACACCCAAATATCACAACCAATATGTGATTCAATTCAACCAACAAAAATCAAATAAAAAAAAAATTGAATAGAGGAGAAGATAAGGAGACGGGCAGCGAACCCACCGACGCACCCCACACGGTTGGACGCCTAAAGAAAATAAGACCTTCCCTTTCACCGCGCGGCTAGCGCGTTCCTTGTATCTTAGTCGATCTGCCTCGGGTCTACCGGATGGTGTTGAGGGAGTTTGGGGGCTGTGAAATAGGGTTAGAATTTTTGGTATTTTGGTATTAGTTGGTGGTAGGATTTTAATAAAATAAACCCACATTACACTTTACACTACGTTACAACCATTCTTTTCTTTCAAAGTTAATATCTTGGTCAACCTTTCCATTTAATACAATTCATCTTTAATCCTTTTTGTTCTTCCAAACCTTCTTTTTTTTTTTCTTTTCTATCTCAATTTATATTACTATATTATTAATTATATTTTATTAATTATTGTAGAAAACAAGAAAAACGAGGAGTAGGATTTCTTGCATATTTGCATTCTTCGCACGAGATATCTGCGTTTATTCGAGGTGGGGATATTCTATTCACTTATTGTTTGTCACTATTAAATATTTCGTATATGTGTATTTGTTTACGTGCAAATGTGAAAATAAATCATGTTAGCCAGGGGCCGTAGGAAGGTCCGGGATCAAAAGTATCCTTGGGGTGAACCCGCAGTACTTAGTCGGGGGCTGTAAGAAGGTCCGGGATCAAAAGAATCCTCGGGGTGAACCAGCAGTACTATAAAGTTACTGGCCGGTCAAAAAAAAAAGTTAAATTACATGTTGAATGTTTACGATTATGCCTATTGTTGTATTTAATTTTGACAAACGTGTCCCCATTGAGCGAGTTGAAAGCTCACCACATATTCATTAACACTTTTCAGGTTGAGTCCGAGCGTGTAGGTCCCAAGGGGTGTAAGTAAGGTTTAGACGGGGCGAGGTTGAATAAACCTTACCAACTTTTCGATTTTATTCCTTTTAAAATATTACAGAGTTAACACACAACTAAGTCCTTGAGGGACAACTAAGTTAGTTAATCAGCAGAGTTAGCCACTCAACAGACTCGATAGAGCTGTTGATAGAATAACTCAGCTGTTTAGCCTAAACCTTAACTTGGCTGTGTTGAGTTTTTCAGCGGAAGACTTAACACCCTTGAATTTGATTTAAATTTGTTTTAATACTTGATTTTAGCACTTAGTTTTTAGTCGGTTGGATAGCAAATTATCGTGAGATATAAGTAAGTATGCGAAAATAAAAATCTTTGAAATGTAAATGACACAAATGATTTTTATGGAGGTTCGAAGATGGGGTAATTCATCTAATCCTCTCTTCTCCAACTCCTGGAGGAATCCACTAAGTGGTTATCAATCTAGAGACAAGTTTTGATCTCTTCCGACTCGAAGCTTTTTCATAGGGCGGTTGCCTTGCTACTTGACTCACTTTCTCAAGCTTCTTGGATTTGATCACGAAGTCCTCCAATAACTTGAGACTGGTTCGACCTTGAACCTTCCTACAATCCTCCTTGGAAAGTAGACCCTTTTGATTCTTCAAAAGTTTCCTCTTCAACAGTTTGAAGTAGTCTCTCCTTCACAACTTTGTGTTGGATTGATTTCTTTCGAGTTTCGTGGCTCGAGGATTCGCTTGAATATCTTGAGAATATTTTGCGAGGTTATTTTAATATTGCTTGCTCGTTAAGTGGTTCGAGGTAATCTTTTCTCAATGTGTTTTATCCGCCTTTTTATAGTGAACTTTCAAAAATCTGCCCGTTGAAGAGATAGGCTAATTTTCAAAACATGGCTTGTCTTTTCTTGGTCTCAATCTTGAGATGTATACCTTTTCTCATATTAAATGTGTCACGCCCCAAACGTGACGCGACAACGATCAATCACTTAAACAGAAATAAATCAACAGTCTAAACCAAAGATACCAAACTCCAAGTGAAATAGAGTCTAATGCAAATGAATTAAAATAAACACGAGTACAAATTACATCTTAAAGTCCTCGGTATCCGAATACAACCCAAAAGATTATCTCGAATTAACTTACAGTCAAAACAAATAAAATGAAGGAGTCCAACAACAAATAAAAGTAAAAGGAAATGTCGCTCCACATCATCAGATGAGGGATTCAATCTGCGAGAGGTTCGATGTCTTGGCGAACTCTTCATATAAAGGTTAGAAAACGAGGAGGGAATGAGACAAAATCTCGGTGGATGGGGTGATCATGTGTAAGTGTGGCGATATAATTAGTTAATGCGAGAAATGTAGTTGTATGAAAACGCGTGAGAGATGATGCATGATTTCACACACGATCCACAAGCGTCGTGATAAATATATTAAGTAATATACTTATACGATTTAAGAAAATGATTCATGGTCAAGCGAGCACTATGGTCCAAGCAAATATGAGGATTGCGTGCGGTTTGTAACGCCAATCTATGCAAGACAAGTAAATGCGATTGCGTTTAAATGCGGTTTGTAACGCCAACCAAACGGGTCCGATTAACTCCGGTCGTGTGGATCGGACAATGATTCCTTCGTTCTTCCTTGTAACTCCCGAGCAAGATGGTCCAAGACACATCACCTTATCGCTCCATAGGCAAAGACAAAATCCACAGTGGAGCTAGCAAGGCTCGGTTTGTCATAATCATGATTATACCTCAAGTACTACGACCCGCTTCCCTTGGACAAACTCCGTCCCTCGATTGCGGGATTAGGGCGATGGGGCGGAAGAGTGGAATAGCAGCCGAGCTGCCGGTTCCATCCCCGACGTATTCATTCCGAGACGTGTGAGCTCGACACACCAAGTTGACTCAGCGGAAAGCAAACACAAGTTCATGTAGTCAACCAACTGCGATCGAGTATTATTGATTCGGAAGCGAGTTCATGAAAAGTTTCCGAAAATTTGCGTAAGGTAATTATGGCGTTGGTGGAGTTATTTGGATGAAGATGATTATCGAGACGATAAGTAGTCTTCTATATCTTAAGGATTAGGAGGAACATAAGTCCCATTATAGATTCGAAATCGCGAGACGAGGAAATCGCCCCGATCGAGTATTAATCGGTCAAGACGATCCGATAAGTCAAGGGATTTTTAAGAAAATAAAATATTTTAATTAAATATTAAAGTCAGAGGGTCAGGGCTGTTTCTTTAAAAGAAAATAATTTGAGTTAGGTCCTTATAAAAATAAAGTTTACAATTAGCCCCGTTTTGTCTAAACCAATACTATGGGGTTAAAAGTTAAATAAATAAATGTCCCGACCTTGAAACATTATGAGGTCAGTTCCTAAATTTTCTAAATTATTCAGAGATTCAGGTTTTAAAGTTTTGAGGTCGAGTTTTTATAAAATTCTCACATTGGCCCCAAATTTGTTAAAATTGTCATTTCGGGCCCTAAGTTTAAAATAACCGGAACTCACAAACCGGAAGGGCTTCTAATGTGATTCCAGTTGGAAAATGTCACTAAGGTTAGTGGAATATTGGGACAAAAACAGTTTTAAAACGTCATAAGTATAGGTCCCTTAACTTTTGAAAATCTCATTTTTGTCCCATTTTGAAATAATTGCCTTTAAGGCTTTTAGGGGTCCAATTGTTATGAAATTTGAACCATGGGTCCAAAATATAAGTATGTTATAGGTAAATTAGTATTTCCAGGTACATGGGCTGTATAAGTCCTGGAAATTTCATTTGGGTCCTCAAGTTTAATCTTTTACAATTTGGTCCCTCAAGTTTTATAAAATTACTTTCCAAGCTCTAAACACTTGGATTTTTGGAATACACTTAAATACATTATTTCCAGTCCCTTAAGAGTTAAAATTTCAAATTTTAAAATTAGGGTCTGGTACAGTTTCGAAATTTGCAAAATAGCCCTTAAACTTCTCAAATTTTACAATCTAGTCCTTGGGCTTTTAAGGGTTGATTTTATTTATCTAAAAACTCTTAAAACATTAATAAAATGTCAAAACATAATTTTTGAACCTGAGTTCAGTCCCAAAAATTGAAAATTACAGAGGGGTCCCTTAAATTTTATTTTCTTGCAATTAAGTCCACCAACTTTCCATGTTTTGCATTTTAAGTCCAAAATCGAATTTTAATCAATTATGCTCGACTTTTCCAGGTTATATGTTATACAAAACATATATTTCAAGAGTCATAAACATACATATCCATCTCATACAAGAATTTATCAAATATGACAATAAAGTGTACATGTATGTCCTAATTTTCGGTAAATCGCATTTTGAGCAACACTTGAGAAATTTTTCCAACTTGATACAAGAAAATAGCATGCAATACATAATATATATCTCAAATTCTCAATAACAAAATACTACATGCATTTTTATGAATTAAAACACCTAGAAGTTGAAAGGATTTTTCCACCCACCTTGTTTGTTCGGTTGATTGGTGTAAAGTGGTGTCACTAGACCTTGAGGATTTTAATCCTCACTTAAGGCAGCCCCTAAGTCCAATAATACAAGGAGTTTTGAGTTAGAAAATGAAGATTTGAACCAAGGAGGGAAAAAGAGGAGGAATGGGCCAAAGGTACCACACTTACCTTGTGTAGTTGAAAATTGTAGTAAAAAATTGGTAGTCTCTTAAGAACTTGATCACCACTTAAACAAAGCTCCAAGGTCAGCCCCTAATCACCTCAAAATTATAATTTTGATGTTAAAATTCGAAATTAATAGGGAAGAATAAGAAGGTACCAAAATTCCCATTTCTTACCTTATAGTCCAAATTCTTCAAATTTGTCTTCAAGTCTAGAAGTCCTCTTCAAGGTGATGGTAAGGCTCTTAGTATCTTCCAAGTCTTCTATGTAAACCTCAAAAATAAAAATCCAAACTTACATTAATAAGTGAGAGGAGATAGCTAGATGATATCAAGACAAGAAGATGAACAACATTCTTACCTTGTTGAAAGGGGATGTTCGAATTTTTGTAGGAAATGGAAGGAGAATTCTTGTATTTTTTCTAAGTGTTGAAGTGAATAGAAGAAGAAATGTATAGAGAGAAGGAGGAGAGGTTTAGAGAGATGGAGGAGGAAGTTGGCAAATTAGAGTTGGATGTTGGTGAAATGAACAAGAAATTTTTGTTCACCAAGGCCATATTGGCCGTCCATTTGAGAAGGGGTGGGGGGGACAAATTTTTGTTTGTTCTAAGTCTTGTAAATTGTAGTAAGCATGAGGGACAAAGACTTTGGTCAAGGTGTAGTCTTGCATGGGAGGATGGAATTGCAAGGATAGAGAGGAATATTGGCATGGGGTGTTGGGAAGCCTCCAACATGTTGGGTAAGTTTATAATAAAGAATTGGTGTATAAGATATTGTGTATAAGATTTGAATTAATGGTGTAAAAATACACAAGATGAATACACAAGGTGTACATGTACAAGAGTTGGGAGATATTTCTACACCAAAATTCCCATTATGGCCGTCCACTCAGGGGGTATTTGTGGTATTTCCATTTTTTTGTCCCAAATTGGTGATAATAGATGAATAATATCAATCTCCAAAATAATTAGTGATCTCCTTGATCACTTATAAGTCTCATGATCATTTAATCTAAATCTAATTCTTAATTCTATAAGGCATAAATCTCTAAATAACTAGTCTCTTAAAATTCTAAGGTGACTAAAAAAAAATACACAAGTAATAATAATGATGATCAACAAGTGATCATAAATGTGAAATAAAATTAATAAATGATTATGATCACAAGAAATAAATAAGAGAAATTAAAGATGAAATGTATTTATCATTAATATTTACCCGTTAAAGCGGCGTAGAATTGTCAAATAGTACAAAGACAATACGTGATATAAGTACATGTTCGAATAAAAAAAAAAATCGAGGGCTTCACATTCTCCCCTCCTTAAAAGAATTTGGTCCCCAAATTCTCTTGAAATAGCTCTGGATATTGATTCCTCATGTCTTCTTCCGTCTCCCATGTTGCGTCTTCGTCTCGGTTGTGGTTCCGCCATACAACTTTAACCATTGGAATCTCTCTATTACGCAACGCGTATCCGTTGATCAATGATTCGATTGGTTCCTCGGTGTAAGATAAATTCTCCATTAGAGGAGGAGCATCACGAGTGATGATATGCTCGGGATCTAGTTGATACTTTTTCAATCTCGACACGTGGAATACATCATGCATTCCCGCTTTCACACCGATAACTCAAGTTTGTAGGCCAACTTTCCGATCCTCTGCAAAATTTTGTAAGGTCCAATATATCTCGGACTCAATTTGCCCCCTTTCCTTGGATTGATCAATCCTTTTTGTGGCAAGAGTCCAGAAATACCTCATCTCCGGCTTCAAATTCCAAGTCTTTTCTCCTCTTGTAGAGGATCTACACTTTCGTCCATACAAAGCTTCGTAGGGTGCCATCCCAATCGTGGCCGATAACTATTATTATAAGCGAACTCGGCCAATGGTAAGTGCGAATCCCAACTTCCTTGGAAATCCAATGTGCAGGCTCGCAACATGTCTTCCAGGGTTTGAATTGTTCGCTCGGGGCTGCCATCGGTTTGCGGATGTCTTCTTTGTCTTGAAACTTAGCGAGTACCCAATTCCTCATGTAGGCATTTCCACTTTGGAGACAAACCTCGGGTCTCTGTCGACACTATGTCAACGGCACTCCATGCGGTCGGATGATCTCTCGGATGTAAATTTGCGCAAGTTTCTCGTAAGTGTCGGTTTTCTTCATGGGTAAGAAATGTGTAGATTTCGTGAGTCGGTCTCGACTACCCAAATAACATCATCGCCTCGTCTGGTCCTTGGTAGATCTGTCACGAAGTCCATCGTTATGTGTTCCCATTTCCACTGAATTCTCAATGGTTGTAATAAACCGGATGGTCGTTGGTGTTCGACTTTTTACTCGTTGACAAGTCAAACATCTCGCAAGCGAACTCGCTACCTGGTTCTTCATGTTTACCCACCAAGATGTCTTTGTTTCAAGTCCTTATACATCTTGTTTCCTCCAGGATGTATAGTGTATTTCGAACGGTGTGCTTACGAAAGGATTCTGTTCCTAAGTTGCTCATCACTTTCGGTACACAAATTCTATTCAAATCGATGATCCCATCTTCCTGTCACGAGAATTACGATCTTTCTCCTTTGAGTATCTTCTCTTTTAGTTTTTGAAGTTGCACGTCAATCCCCTGTGTTACTTTGATCTCGTTCGAAGAGATCGGGTTTAATCAAATATTAGCGCATGAAATTGATGCGGTTCTCATCGGATTCCAAGTGCTCAATTCTTCTAATGATCTCCACTCTCGAATCATTAGTCTAGCTAAACTCGCCTTCCACTCAAGGCGTCGGCTACTACGTTTGCTTTCCCGGGATGGTATTGAATATCAAAGTGATAATCTTCTATTAACTCCATCCATCTCCGTTGCCTCAAATTGAGTTCCTTACGAGAGAATAGATACTTTAGGCTCTTATGATCCGTGTAAACCGTGAATGTTGCTCCTTAGAGATAGTGTCTCCATTTCTTTAATGCGAACACTATTGTGCCAATTCCAAGTCAAGTCATGTGTTGGGTAAATGGCTTCATACGGCTTGAGTTTCCGTGATGCGTAAGCAATGACCTTTCCTTCTTGCATGAGTCTTGCTCCCAGTCCTTCCTTTGATGCGTCATTTGTAGACGACAAAGTTTTTACTGTTCCATTTGGAAGGGCTAAGATCGAGTGTAGTAAGTCGTTTCTTGACTCTTGAAACTAGCCTCACACTTGTCATTCCATTCAAACTTGACTTGCTTTCCTCGGGTTAGTCGAGTGAGTGGTCCAGCTATCTTAGAGAAATCTTGGATAAATCTTCGATAATGTCCAACTAGTCCTAAGAAACTTCGATCTCAGATTCACGGACTCGGATTGTTTCCATTCAACCACTTTATGTCTGTACTTTGAAGGATCTACTGGCGATCCGGTGCGGATACTATGTGTCCCAAGAATGCGACTTCACTAAGCCAAAATTCGCACTTCTTGAATTTGGCATACGGCTTGTGTTCTCGTAGTATCTCTAAAACAATTTTCGGATGACGCTCATGCTCCTCTTTAGACTTAGAGTATACGAGTATGTCATCAATGAATATCACTACGAATTGATCTAAATAAGGTTGAAAGACTCGTGCATTAGATCCATAAACGCTGTGGTGCATTTGTCGGACCGAAAGGCATCACCACAAACTCGTAGTGTCCATATCTGTGCGGAATCTTTGTTTTGGAAACGCGTCTTCTCCACGGATCTTTAATCGATAATATCCTTGTTGTAAATCAAACTTGAGTGCACCGTCGCTCCTTGAAGTTGATCAAACGATTCGTCTATCCTCGGCGGGGATATTTGTTCTTGATGGTCACGCTTGTTAAGTCCGCGATAGTCTATACACAGTCTTAATGTGCCATCTTTCTTTTTGACAAATAATACTGCTGTGTCCCCCAGGGAGACGTACTTGGTTGAATAAATCCCACATCCATCGGCTTACCTCGTAATTGTGTCTTCAAATCTTGTAACTCAACAGAGCCATTCTATACGGCGTTACGCGATCGGGGCGGTTCCTGGTAATACCGATGGTGAACTCAACTTCCCTGCGGAGGGACAGTGGTGAGTTCTTGTGGAAATACATCTGTATATTCCGATACTATAGGTACTTAATTAATTTGTGTCCCAACCTTAGGTTTGTTAATTACAAACGCCAAGTACCCTTGTGCCCCTCTAGTGATCGCCTTCCTCGCTTTCATTGCTGAAATGATTGGGGCAATCTTAATTCGTGCTCTTCCCGAAATTTCCACTTCGGGCTTATCGGGTTCACATAGTTTAATGAACTTGCGATGGCGTCCATTTGTGCATGGTGTGCGGACAACCGATTCATTCCCAATATAATGTCGTATTCGAGATATAGCGGCAAGATCAAATCGGCAGGAAATTTATCTCATCAATTTTAACCGCATGCATTATAGATAATATCATTATTCGGCTTGCGCCCATAGGAGTGGATACTTCTAAACCTATAGGCATATGCTCCATGCATGCATGCAACTTGTGTACAAAATGTGGTGCGACAAATGAATGTGTTGATCCAGGGTCAAATAGTACTTTAGCGTAATGGCTAGATACTAGAAGCGTACATTCCACCATGTCTGCATTGCCTCCCGGAGCCTCATGTCCGGCTAGTGCAAATGCTCGGCGAGCATCCTTGCCCGGTTACCCTGGCCGTTAGGCGGCTTACGTGGTTGCACTGTTTGGTCCGGTCTTCGTATTTCGGGCAATCCTTCACCGGGTGTTGATTACTACCACAGCGTAAACACCTTCCATGTTTACGCCAACGATCATTATTGATATGTCCCGGTTTTTGGCAATGTGTACATACTTGGCCCGTTTTCCCTGACGGTCCTTTCCCTTTTTCTGTCTTAACAATCGGCCCTTCGCATTTTAACAGGCGGCCTTGATGGTTGTCCCACCCCTGTCTTTTTGAGATGTTTGATGGCCTATTCAAATTTGATCGACCAATGCGGTTAAGTCCCGACTCAATGCGGAGGGTCTTTCTGCTGGTGAGTATGTTGTTATTTCAACGATCAAAAGTCAAGCTTTCTGAGTTCCAAATACTTGATCCCCGTGTGAACTTATACAATTTGTCCTCTTCCGTCTTTGATTGTTCTGGGGCATATTTGGATAACCGATGGAATTGGACTCATCTTGGGCCACGAGACATGTTCCCCTGTCTCAATTTATGGAATTCATCCCTGGCGTGACTCCTTCACGACTTGGGGAATGTATTGCTCATTGAATTCACCAGAAATTTTCCCATGTTCTATCTACTTGATCCTGTTCCCACTTTCTCTCAATTTGCTCTCCACCAATCTCGAGCGGTGATTCTAGTCGAACACGGCGCGTAACCTTTTGTTCCCCGAGTATTGGAGAGCATTGAAGATATTCTCGGTTTCTGATCCATTCTTCTCGCTTTCACGTCATCCGGTTCCCCTAAGAAAGTCGGGGTCGAATCGTAGAAAACCGCTCCAAGGTGCGGTCATTCGTCTCTCGAGTAGGTTCATGGTTAGGGGCCGACGGGCTCGCTTGTTGCCTCATGAAAACCAATATCTCTGCAAGGCTATTACGATTAGGTTATCTCTGCGATTGGCGGAGGAGGTGGTGGCAATTTGGGGAGGGTGCACGATCCCTTTGCGCATCATCGTTCCTTTGGGGTATACGGCGGGGTCTCCGCGTCCCCCGGTTTCGGCCATGAATGCGGAGCTTAGCTACAATACAAAAATGAATGATTCCAATAAATATTCGCGTAAACAAGTTATACATAAGGAGAGCAACATAAGTTCACAAGACATAGAACATGTAGAAAAGATATATCCATTAATGTGAAAATTTGAATACATCCAAAGGAGTTCATACAATAGACCACGAGAATCGATGGTAAATCGAAATCATGGTACAACGAAAAGCAAAATACAACGAAAGGTAATATGCGCGATACTATCTATCACAAAAGCTATCTATTCAGTGAGGTCGCCGTCATCGTCACTAGAGGCCTCGTCGAACCGGAACTTGATCGGGGGCCGAGGTAGCACCTCGGATTAGACCGATTGGCGAAATCTAGCCCCTTTGTTCTAGTCCGAGGAGCATCATCGAGTGGGGCGGCTTCAAGCGCCTCGGGCTCTTCATCTTCCATTGGATCCTCATCGGGATCCTCTTTGAGGTCTTCTTCAGGATCCTCCTCGATCCTCTTCATTATCGGCCTCAAGGTCGGGCATTGTTCCGCCTCGGGCGGTAACGGCGCGCATTAGCCGCTAAGGCGGCCTCGAGCCGCATCCCGGAGTTGGTTAAGGCATGCGTGAGTTCCTCGATTATCGCATTTGTTTGTTGATGGTCTCCTCATGGCGTCTATGGTGTCTCTTGACATGTGCGCCTCCATTCTCCACTTCGTGCGACCTTCCTTGCACGTTCCATCTTCTCGCGAGTATTATCCGGCGTTCTGGATCAATCGGTTGGTCCTCGCGAGCGGATGGTGTCCTCGCGGTCTTTAACGAGGAGGGTAAGGTTATTCTTCTCTTCTTGACTCTTTGTCAGGAGGTGTCCTAGTTCACGAGTGCATTGTCGTTCCCTGGTAAGCTCAGAGTCGGCCCGTAGGAATGCCTGGCGCTAATGAAGTTCTAAGGCCTTATAGTGATCCCGTTCAAAACGAGCTTCTATTACGTCCCACCAAGTTGGGGTGCGGCTCCATCTGTCAAACAAAACGAGCGATTAGACGGATGTAAGGAAAGATAAGGAGAACAAGGAAAGAATGACTAAGGAAAGTCAGTCAAAGGTCAGCTAAGTCAAATCAAGTATGACTAGGGATTCTCCAAATATAAATTTTAGTTTAACCTAAACATCAATAATATGGTTCTATGCTCCCCTCAAAAAAAATAATATGGTTCTATGCCATTTTTGAAATCGATTTCACACTTAATTAGTCAAGTCGCGGTACTACCCAACACAATCCGAGGGTCTATCTGGGTCGGCTCGGTGTAAGTTTTCCATCTTACAAGCCGAGCTCGATACCATAAGCTGTCACGCCCCAAGCGTGACGCGACAACGATCAATCACTTAAACAAAATAAATCAACGATCTAAACCAAAGATACCAAACTCCAAGTGAAATAGAGTCTAATGCGGCGAATTAAAATAAACACGAGTACAAATTACATCTTAAAGTCCGGTATCCGAATACAACCCAAATGATTATCCGAATTAACTTACGGTCAAACAAAATAAAATGAAGGAGTCCAACAACAAATAAAAGTAAAAGGAAATGTCGCTCCACATCACATTAGGGATTCAATCTGCATGGTTCGATGTCTTCACGAATCTTCATCTAAAGGTTAGAAAACGAGGAGGGAATGAGACAAAATCTCGGTGGATGGATTGATCGTGTGTAAGTGTGGCGATATAATTAGTTAATGCGAGAAATGTAGTTGTATGAAAACACGTGAGAGATGATGCATGATTTCACACACAGTCCACAAGCGTCGTGATAAATATATTAAGTAATATACTTATACGATTTAAGAAAACGATTCATGGTCAAGCGGCACTATGGTCCAAGCAAACATGAGGATTGCGTCACGGTTTGTAACGCCAATCTATGCAAGACAAGTAGCGGTTGCATACGGTTTGTAGCGCCAACCAAGCGGGTCCGATTAACTCCGGAATCGTGTGCATCGAGGCAGCGATTCCTTCGTTCTTCCTTGTAACTCCCGAGCAAGATGGTCCAAGACCTGTCACCTTATCGCTCCATAGGCAAAGACAAAATCCACAGTGGACCTAGCAAGGCTCGGTTTGTCATAATCATGATTATACCTCAAGTACTACGACCCGCTTCCCTTGGACAAACTCCGTCCCTCGATTGCGGGATTAGGGCGATGGGGCCTAAAGAGTGGAATAGCGGCCGAGCTGCCCGGTTCCATCCCCAACGTATCCATTCCGATTTGTGAGCTCGACACACCAAGTTGACTCAGCGGAAAGCAAACACAAGTTCATGTAGTCAACCAGGCGATCAGTATTATTGATTCGGGGAAGCGAGTTCATGAAAAGTTTCCAAATTTGCGTAAGGTAATTATGGCGTTGGTGGAGTTATTTGGATGAAGATGATTATCGGGAGGATAAGTAGTCTTCGATATCTTAAGGATTAGGAGGAACATAAGTCCCGTTATAGATTCGAAATCGCGAGACGAGGGAAGTCGCCCGCGATCGAGTATTAATCGGTCAAGACGATCCGATAAGTCAAGGATTTTTAAGAAAATAAAATATTTTAATTAAATATTAAAGTCAGAGGGTCCAGGGCTGTTTCTTTAAAAGAAAATAATTTGAGTTAAGTCCTTATAAAAATAAAGTTTACAATTAGCCCCGTTTTGTCAAAACCAATACTATGGGGTTAAAAGTTAAATAAATAAATGTCCCGACCTTGAAAAATTATGATGTCAGTTCCTAAATTTTCTAAATTGTTCAGAGATTCAGGTTTTTAAAGTTTTGAGGTCGAGTTTTTATAAAATTCTCACATTGGCCCCAAATTTGTTAAAATTGTCATTTCGGGCCCTAAGTTTAAAATAACCTGAACTCACAAACCAGAAGGGCTTCTAATGTGATTCCAGTTGGAAAATGTCACTAAGGTTAGTGGAATATTGGGACAAAAATAGTTTTAAAACGTCATAAGTATAGGTCCCTTAACTTTTGAAAATCTCATTTTTGTCCCATTTTGAAATAATTGCCTTTAAGGCTTTTAGGGGTCCAATTGTTATGAAATTTGAACCATGGGTCCAAAATATAATTATGTTATAGGTAAATTAGTATTTCCAGGTACATGGGCTGTATAAGTCCTGGAAATTTCATTTGGGTCCTCAAGTTTAATCTTTTACAATTTGGTCCCTCAAGTTTTATAAAATTAATTTCCAAGCTCTAAACACTTGGATTTTTGGAATACACTTAAATACGTTATTTCCAGTCCCTTAAGAGTTAAAATTTCAAATTTTAAAATTAGGGTCTGGTACAGTTTCGAAATTTGCAAAATAGCCCTTAAACTTCTCAAATTTTACAATCTAGTCCTTGGGCTTTTAAGGGTTGATTTTATTTATCTAAAAACTCTTAAAACTTTAATAAAATGTCAAAACATAATTTTTGAACCTGAGTTCAGTCCCAAAAATTGAAAATTACAGAGGGTCCCTTAAGTTTTATTTTCTTGCAATTAAGTCCACCAACTTTCCATGTTTTGCATTTTAAGTCCAAAATCGAATTTTAATCAATTATGCTCGACTTTTCCAGGTTATATGTCATACAAAACATATATTTCAAGAGTCATAAACATACATATCCATCTCATACAAGAATTTATCAAATATGACAATAAAGTGTACATGTATGTCCTAATTTTCGGTAAATCGCATTTTGAGCAACACTTGAGAAATTTTTCCAACTTGATACAATAAAATAGCATGCAATACATAATATATATCTCAAATTCTCAATAACAAAATACTACATGCATTTTTATGAATTAAAACACCTAGAAGTTGAAAGGATTTTTCCACCCACCTTGTTTGTTCGGTTGATTGGTGTAAAGTGGTGTCACTAGACCTTGAGGATTTTAATCCTCACTTAAGGCAGCCCCTAAGTCCAACAATACAAGGAGTTTTGAGTTAGAAAATGAAGATTTGAACCAAGGAGGGAAAAAGAGGAGGAATGGGCCAAAGGTACCACACTTACCTTGTGTAGTTGAAAGTTGTAGTCAAAAATTGGTAGTCTCTTAAGAACTTGATCACCACTTAAACAAAGCTCCAAGGTCAGCCCCTAATCACCTCAAAATTATAATTTTGATGTTAAAATTCGAAATTAATAGGGAAGAAGAAGAAGGTACCAAAATTCCCATTTCTTACCTTATAGTCAAATTCTTCAAATTTGTCTTCAAGTCTAGAAGTCCTCTTCAAGGTGATGGTAAGGCTCTTAGTATCTTCCAAGTCTTCTATGTAAACCTCAAAAATAAAAATCCAAACTTACATTAATAAGTGAGAGGAGATAGCTAGATGATATCAAGACAAGAAGATGAACAACATTCTTACCTTGTTGAAGGGGGGATGTTCGAATTTTTGTAGGAAATGGAAGGAGAATTCTTGTATTTTTTTCTAAGTGTTGAAGTGAATAGAAGAAGAAAGGTATAGAGAGAAGGAGGAGAAGTTTAGAGAGATGGAGGAGGAAGTTGGCAAATTAGAGTTGGATGTTGGTGAAATGAACAAGAAATTTTTGTTCACCAAGGCCATATTGGCCGTCCATTTGAGAAGGGTGGGGGGGACAAATTTTTGTTTGTTCTAAGTCTTGTAAATTGTAGTAAGCATGAGGGACAAAGACTTTGGTCAAGTGTAGTCTTGCATGGGAGGATGGAATTGCAAGGATAGAGAGGAATGTTGGCATGGGGTGTTGGGAAGCCTCCAACATGTTGGGTAAGTTTATAATAAAGAATTGGTGTATAAGATATTGTGTATAAGATTTGAATTAATGGTGTAAAAATACACAAGATGAATACACAAGGTGTACATGTACAAGAGTTGGGAGATATTTCTACACCAAAATTCCCATTATGGCCGTCCACTCAAGGGGTATTTGTGGTATTTCCATTTTTTTGTCCCAAATTGGTGATAATAGATGAATAATATCAATCTCCAAAATAATTAGTGATCTCCTTGATCACTTATAAGTCTCATGATCATTTAATCTAAATCGAATTCTTAATTCTATAAGGCATAAATCTCTAAATAACTAGTCTCTTAAAATTCTAAGGTGACTAAAAAAAATACACAAGTAATAATAATGATGATCAACCAAGTGATCATAAATGTGAAATAAAATTAATAAATGATTATGATCACAAGAAATAAATAAGAGAAATTAAAGATGAAATGTATTTATCATTAATATTTACCCGTCAAAGCGGCGCAAAGAGAATTGTCAAATAGTACAAAGACAATACGTGATATAAGTACATGTTCGAATAAAAAAAAAATCGAGGGCTTCACAAAATGAATGTTCACTTTTTCGGGTTATGACACACGAGGTGCGGCGCTTCCCATTGGTTTATTCATTTTACACGCTTTCCGGGACAAGCACTTTAAGACCTGGCGAAATGGAAATATTACTTATTTAAGTAATGTTCTTGACTTACGTGCAACGGATTCCTATCTGTTGACTTCTCTTGGTTCTTCGCCTAATTCCCAGTGACTTGAGTTTCTCCATACATTTGAAGACTCAACCGTCACTTTCAACTTGTGACTTGGCTTCTTGAGATGACTTAGATCGACACTTCACACAAATTGTTTCTCACCGATACATCTTCATCAAGTTCTTGATCTTCTTTCTTGGCCATACTCAAATTGTTCCACAGTGGAGTCTTCACTTCACTCTTCATTGACTTCTTGTATTTCCAGGATTAGCTGACTTGACTCAGCTTTTCCAAACCTATCCATTACAATGAAAATTACAAGGAAAATGGGGTGCCAACTTTCTAGTTTACGTTTTACATTGCATTCATCAAAATCTACAAAATAAATTTCCCAACAATTTCTCCTTTTTTTGATGATGCCAAAACTTAAAAATATTAAACAATATGTAAACAACAAAAATACATACGAGACAATGCACTAACAAATAATGTATGCGTAGAATTAATCATTTTATTGATCATAGCATTCTTGTCCTTTACACAGTTGTTTACAAAGTGTATAAGAGCATATTTAAATCTAAGCAAATTACAAGCATCTATGCAAAGACACAAATATAAATTGTGAAATTTCAAAACACTTCATTGAATATACATATGACTTACACAAAGATGTATTTACAAGAGTAAAATACATGAAGGGTTTGTAGCAACACTTCATCATCTTCGCTGCCTCCTTTTTTCCTATTCAGCTATGTCATCATCAGCTCTCTTTCTTTTTCCTTCTTCTTCAGCTGCTTTCTTCTTTTCATAAGCTCTCTTCGCAGCATCGTCTTTTTGCTTCCTCTCTTGCCTTTCTTGCCATAGCTGGTCTTGTCTTCTGTTTTGCTCTTCTATTCTTTTCACGTAGTCATCATTCTTCCCGCCACTTCCGCATTCACTACTTCATCATACCCAACCCAAAGAGATCCTTCCCTTCTTGCCGGATCTACATATTCGATATTTTTGGGTAGAGGTCTTGGTCGAAAACCTCTTCCTACACCACTTATTCCTCCTCCTATGGGTGTATAATGTACATGAGTCTTCCTTTACCAATTGAATGGCTTGGGCTACGAGATCTTAAAAATAGCCTTGATTCAAGCGTCTTAAATTCTTCAACGGATCTTGGCTCGGACCCATCATCCGAATAGCATCTTGATCCTTTCTTCCTTAGGAATGCCACCGAATTGTTTCATCATTTGCTTCAATGTGGGCATCCGTCTTTTTATCGAACTCTAATCGATCTGCTACTACGCTTTTTTCTTTTCTCGACATGGTGTCACGCCCCAACGGACGCGGCGATGATCCACAACTTAAATACAAGTAAACCAAATGGTCTAGACAAATATCAACGAAAACCCAATGAATCGAGTCAAATAGCAACGAAATAAAGAACAAGTACGAGTTACAACTTACGACCCAACAAATATCCGAATTACATCCCCGAGAACAACTTAAGATAACAACTTAATAGTCAAAGGGTCCTACGCCCTTATATTACAAACTAGAATGAAAAGAGAATAAAAGAGTCCAACAACGGATACAAGAAACAAGTCCAAGAAACATCAACAATAATAGATAATAAGTCCAACAAGCCGAGCACGGAGCTTATTCCATGGTAGGATCAACATCTTCAACAAAGTCCTCATCTAAGGTTAGAAAATGAGGAGATGAGACAAAATCTCGATGGATGGGGTGATCGTGTGCAAATGTGGCGATATATAATTAATGCGAGAAAACAGTTGTATGAAAACGCGTGAGATATGATGCATGAATTCACACACAGTCCACAAGCGTCGTGATAAAATATTTAAGTAATATACTTATACAGTTTAAGAAAACAGTTCGTGGTCACACATGCATTATGTGATTCAGGCAAGATGGTAGGATTGCATACGGAATAACGCCAATCCTATGCGGGACAATTAATGGTTGCGTGCACGGTTTGTAGCGCCAACCAATGCAATACAAGTAGCGGTTGCGTTTAATTTGTAGCGCCAACCAATGCAATACAAGTAGCGGTTGCGTGACGGATTTGTAGCGCCAACCAAACAGTCCGATTAACTCGAATCGTGTGGATTAGACACAATTCTTTCGTTTTTCCTTGTAACTCCTCGAGCAAGATGGTCTAAGACCCGTCACCTTATCGCTCCATAAACAAAGACAAAATCCACAGTGGAGCTAGCAAGGCTCGGTTTGTCATAATCATGATTATACCTCAAGTACTACGACCCGCTTCCCTTGGACAAACTCCGTCCCTCGGTTGCGGGATTAGGGCGATGGGGCGAAAGAGTGGAATAGCGGCCGAGCTACCCTGTTCCATCCCCGATGTATCCATTCCGATCGTGAGCTCGACAAACCAAGTTGACTCACACAGAAAGTAAATACAAGTTCGTAGTCAATCGTGCAATGAGTATTATTGATTCAGAGAAGCGATTCAGAAACATTTCAAATAACGCGAGTGGCAATTATGGCGTTGGTGGAGTTATTGGATGAGGATGATTATTGGAAGGATAAGCAATCTTCGATATCTTGAAATATTAGGTGGAACATAAATCCCGTTATAGATTCAAAATCGCAAGACGAGGAAGTCGCCACGCAATCGGATATTCATCGGTCAAGACGATCCGATAAGTCGAGGTTTTTTTTTTTGAGAAAATAAAATATTTGAATTAATAATTAAAGTCAAAGGGTCCAGGGCTGTTTTAGTAAAAGGAAAATAACTTGAGTTAGGTCCTTGATAAAAAGAAAATTTACAATTAGCCCCGTTTTGTAAAAACTAATACTTTTGGGGTTAAAAATTGAATAAATAAATATCCCGACATTGAAAAATCATGAGGTTAGTTCCTAAATTCTCTAAATTGTTCAGAGATTCAGGTTTTAAAGTTTTGAGGTCGAGTTTTTATAAAATTCTCACATTGGCCCCAAATTTGTAAAAATTGTCATTTCGGGCCCTTAGTTTAAAATAATTGGAACTCACAAACCGGAAGGGCTTTTAATGTGATTTCAGTTGAAAAATGTCACTAAGGTTAGTAGGATATTGGGATAAAAGCAGTTTTAAAAAGAAATAAGTGTAGGTCCCTTAACCTTTGAAAATCTCATTTTTGTCCCATTTTGAAATAATTGTCTTTAAGTCTTTTAGGGGTCCAATTGTTATGAAATTTGAACCTTGGGTCCAAAATATAATTATGTTATAGTTAAATTAGTAATTCTAGGTACATGGACTGTATGAGTCCTGGAAATTTCATTTGGGTCCTCAAGTTTAATCTCTTACGATTTAGTCCCTCAATTTTAGTAAAATTACTTTCCAAGCTCTAAACACTTGGATTTTTGGAATACATTTAAAATATGTCATTTCCAGTCCCTTAAAAGTTAAAATTTCAAATTTTGAAATTAAGTTCTGGTACAGTTTCAGAAATTACAAAGTAGCCCTTAAGCTTCTAAAATTTATCAAATAGAACATTAAATTGTACATGCATGCACCTAAATTTCAATAAAATAGCATTTTTGAGCAACACTTGAGAAATTTCATAACTTGATACATAAAATTAACATAAAATACATAAAATATATATATCTCAAGTGCTCATGATAAAAACACTACATGCACTTACAAAAATCCCTAAAGTTGAAAGCATTTTTCCACACACCTTAAATTTGGAGAGTTGTGATAAAAGGATAAATTTCACAACTTGGTATGAGGTCACATAGGTCAGCCCCTAAGTCAAGAAATATCAAAAGTTTAGATTTAGAAAAATGAGTGAAAAATTAAGAAGAAAGAGAAGAAGATAAGAAAATTGGAAATACTACACTTTACCTTGTGTAGTAAGTGATTTGAAACTAGTTGAAGCTTCAAATTTGGAATTTTTGGTTCACTTCCAAAATCACCTAAGGTCAGCCCCTATTTCTCAAAAATAAAAAAGGGGTGTTAAAATTTGAATAAAATAGGAAGAAGAAGAGAGAGAGGGCTCTAGTGTCCAAATCTTACCTTGTAGTCCAATTCTTCAAAAGTTTCTTCAAGTCTTCTAAATTGACTACCATGCATGCATGTCTTCAAGTAGTCTTCTAAGTACCTCAAAAACAAAATTTCAAACTTAAATTAAGAAGAGAAGGTGATGAGTTGTAAGATATCTTATTAAATTGAGGAATGAAATTTCTTACCTTTCGATATAGGGGTTCGAATTTTTTTGATTAAGTAGGAAGAATGTTGGTTTTTGTTCAAATGTTTGAAGAAAGAAGGATAGTTTGATGATATTAAGAAGATGTTCTTGAAGGTATGAAGGTATGCTTGAAGATGTGAAGGACTTGTGTTTGAAGATATGAAGATGTGAATAAATGGTACTTGAAGATTTGAAGATATGAAGAATTGGTGTTTGAAGATTTGAAGATATGAAGGATTGATGTTTGAAGATTGGAAGATGTGAATGATTCTTAGAGAGAGATTAGAGAGAAAGAGGAGAATTAGTTAAAGATTGGAATGTGTTGGATGAAAATGTTTAACCAAATTTTTGTAAAAATTGATCTTGAGGCCGTCCCACATGAGTGAGAGAGGGAGAGATTTTTTTGTTTAATTTGTGTCTTGAATTTTGCTTCTTGCATGGGAGACAAAATTCAAGTCAAAGTATGGGCTTGAATGGTGTTGGGAAAAATAGTAATAAAGAATTGGTGTATAAGATAATGTGTATAATGTTTAAATTAATGGTGTAATTATACACAAGATGACTAGTATAAGGTGTAAGTGTACAAGAGTTAGATGATATTTCTACTCCAAAAATCCCATTATTGCCGTCCACTATAGGGGTATTGTGGTAATTCCATATATATTTTTTTTTGTCCCAAATTTGAAGATAATAGATGAATAATATCAATCTCCAAATTAATTAGTGATTTCCTTGATCACTTATAAGTCTCATGATCACTTAAACTAAATCAAATTATTAATTCTATAAGGTAAAAGTCTCTAAAATAAATAGTCTCTTAAAATTCTAAGGTGACTACTAAATACGAAAATAGTAATAATGGTCAATCAAGTGATCATAAATGCGAAATAGAATTAATAAATGATTATGATCACAAATAATAAATAAAAATGAAATAAATTAAATGCAATATATATATATATATATATATATATATATATTAATATTTACCCGTCAAAGTGACGCGTAAAATAGTTGATCAAATACATAGACGACAAAAGGATCAATTACATGCTTGGAAAAATCGAGGGCTTCACATCCTCCCCTCCTTAAAAGAATTCGGTCCCCAAATTCTCTTAAGAATAGTTTTGGATATTGATTCCTCATGTCTTCTTCCGTCTCCCACGTTGAGTCTTCGTCTCGGTTGTGGTTCTCGCCACGCCACTTTAACCATCGGAATCTCCCTCTTACGCAATCGTGATAGTGGCGATCAATGATCCGGATCGGTCTCTCGGTGTAGGATAAATTTTCCATTAGAGGAGGAGTATCTTGAGTGATGACATGTTCGGGATCTCCTTGATACTTCTTCAATCTCGATCGTGAAGGAAATATAAAAGTGTTTGTCATAACAGATGATGGTGTTTTGACGTATGAAGGAAGATTCTGTGTTCCTTAGGAAGAAGAACTTAGGAAAGAGATACTTGAAGAAGCTCATTGTCGCCGTACACGGACCACCGGGAGGTACAAAGATGTACCGAGATCTAAGCGAAGCCTTTTGGTGGCGAAGTATTAAGAGATACATTGGATCTTTTGTGGAGAAATGTTTGATATGCCAAAAAGTCAAAGTCGAGCATCAACGACCGCCTGGTTTTCTCAAACCTCTTGAAATCCCATAATGGAAATGGGAGCACATAACGATGGATTTTGTGGTAGGACTACTACGATCGGAAAAGGAAATAAAGCGGTATGGGTCATAGTAGATCAATTGACGAAGTCACCACTTTCTCCGGTTAAAATGACGTTCAAGATGGAGGAGCAAAGATGCACAACTATACATCCAAGATATAGTGAAATTACATGGCGTTCTAGTATCCATCGTGTCGGACAGAGATACAAGATTTACTTCTAAGTTTTGGGGAAATTTACTGATCGCTTTTGGAACAAAATCAAGTTTAGTACGGCTTACCACCCGGAGATGACGGACGATCGAGAGGGACGATACAGATATTGGAAGACATGTTGAGAGCATGTGTGCTTGATATAGGACCGAATTGGGAATCATTACTACCGCTGGTGGATTTTGCTTATAACAACAGTTACCAAGCGACTATTGGGATGGCCCCTTACGAGGCATTGTACAGAGAAAGTGTAGATCTCCACTCTCTTTTGGAACGAGGTCGGAGAAAAAAAGATCTTTGGGGCCGGAGTTGGTTCGACAAACAAAGTGGAAAAGATAGCAAAGATCCAAGATCAAATTAGAATGGCACAAGATAGACGGAAATTGTATCCGATCACCGAAGGAAAGACTTACGATTCGAGGTGGGAGACAATATGTTTCTCAAGGTAGCACCGATAAGGGGAGTGATAAGATTTGGTGATAAAGGAAAGCTAAAGCCAAGATACATAGGACCATTCGAGATATTGAAAAGAGTCGAGATTTAGCTTTTCACCGACATGGCCACCACGTGTCGGGCGTACATGATGTTTTTCATACATCGATGTTGAGAAAGTATGTTCATGACCCAAGTCATATTGTCAACTACGAAGATCTGCATTAGCGATGACTTATCCTACGAAGAAGCACCTAAAGCCATTTTGGAGCGAAAGGTTCATAAGTGAGGAATAAAGACATGAGCTTGATTAAAGTGCAATGGAAACGCGTCATGGGAAAAAGGAAGCCACATGGGAGCGTGAAGAGGAGATACGTCTTAAGTACCCCGACTTCCCGACATTTGGTGAGTTATCGAATTTCGAGGACGAAATTTTATTAAGGGAGGTAGATTGTAATATTTGATATTTTTATATAATAATATTATTAATATTTATAAAAATTTAACTATATTATCAATAATAATTATCTCGATTAGTTAATAATTATTATTATTTTTATTATTTAATTATAATTATCAAATATTAGTTGTTTAATTTTATCAATTATCCTTTTACAAATCCAAATTTTTAAAGAATCTTGGAGATAGAACTCAACTCCTAATATAACTGATTTTATTGTTATCATTACCAAACCCTAATAACTTCAAACTACCGATTTTGTTTTCCTTATAAATACATAATCTTACCTACGCCCTTTTCCTTTTTCTTCATCCGATTGAGTCGTAAATTCTTAGATAGATTTTTCTTCTTCGGTTCCCCTATTGAACATAAACACAACAAACCCAACAAAACTAAAATAGTTCCTTTCTTCCTTACCCGTGCCGACTCCAACCGTCCGGGAAATACACTCCGGTAAATTCCTAGAATCACACCCCAATATCAAAACCAATATGTGATTCAATTCAGCCAACAAAAATCAAATAAAAAAAAAAAGAATAGAGGAGAAGATAAGGAGATGGGCAGCGAACCCACCGACGCACCCCACACGGTCGGACGCCTAAAGAAAATCAGACCTTCCCTTTCACCGCGCGGCTAGAGCGGTCCTTGTATCTTAGTCGATCTGCCTCGGGTCTACCGGACGGTGTTGTGTGGTGACGGTGTGTGGGCTATGCAAGAAAAGAGGGGCAGTGGGTACGGGGTTAAGAAAGTATTGTTGGAAAAGAAAAAGAAAAGAAAAGAAGGAGATGAAGATGGCAGGAGCAGCGAAACAGAGAAGTATTGAGAGACTTTGGGGGGGCTGTGAAATAGGGTTAGAATTTTTGGTATTTTGGTATTAGTTGGTGGTAGGATTTTAATAAAATAAACCCACTTTACACTTTACACTACGTTACAGCCATTCTTTTCTTACAAAGTTAATGTCTTGGTCAACCTTTCCATTTAATACCATTCATCTTTAATCCTTTCCGTTCTTCCAAACCTTTTTTTTTCTTTTCTATCTCAATTTATATTACTATATTATTAATTATATTTTATTATTTATTGTAGAAAACAAGGAAAACGAGGAGTAGGATTTACTGTATTATTGCATTCTTCGCACATATATCTGCGTTTATTCGAGGTGGAGATATTCTATTCACTTATTGTTTGTCATTATTAAATGCTTCATATATGTGTATTTGTTTACATGTAAATGTGAAAATAAATTATGTTAGCCAAAAATGTAGGAAGGTCCGGGATCAAAAGTATCATCGGGGTGAACCCACAGTGTTATAATTAGTCTGGGGCTGTAAGAAGGTCCGGGATCAAAAGCATCCTCGGGGTGAACCCGCAGTACTTAGTCAGGGGCTGCAAGAAGGTTCGGGATCAAAAGCATCCTCGGGTGAACCCGCATTATAAAAAATCGTCACCAAAATAAAAGTTAAATTACATGTTGAATGTTTACGATTATGCCTATTGTTGTATTTAATTTTGACAAACGTGTCCCCATTGAGCGAGTTGAAAGCTCACCCCATATCCATTAACACTTTTCAGGTTGAGGAGTCCGAGCGATGATTGGAGGCGGTGGATGCAAAGTCAACAGATTTATTTATTTTACAATTTTAGGAATATTTTATTTTATTACGGATTTTTAGTTTATTATTTTATTTTTGGATGATGATGTTTGGGATTCAAATTAAAGTACTTTGTTTATTCGAAAGCAAAATTTTAATGATATGTTATCTTTTTAAATGGTGCCCTTTTAATTATGCTTATTGCAATGCTTGTTAAAATTTCTCAGATCAAGTTAGAAAATTTGGGTCGTTACACATTTGTTCCCCCTCTTAGTATTCGGATTTTTGGTTGATCAAGTTTTGTGTTTTATCTTTCATATTTCAACGTCATGCATTTACAATTAATATTCAAATATACTTTGTTTTACACGTAATATACGAATAATGTACATTATTAAAAAAATCAAAGTGGCTTATATATTTAGATGAGAGTCCCTAGTTCAAACAATTCCACATGTAACAAGTATTCTTATTATTGTTGTCGTTGTACGTTATTATCGTTATTATTGTAAATTTTAAATTTATAATTCGACATTCGTTACAACTGTTGGAAAATAATGAAATGGCAAAAAAATAAAAACATATGTCCTCACCACATAAGCACTCGAGATCCTATAAATAAAAGAAGTATCCACACAATAAGGTAAGTACATTAATACAAAATCTAAAACATACAATTACATATACAAAATTTGAGCTATTAAGACAATTCTTCCACAAATATAGTAGGCATCCAACGGGCATTACCAAACACAAACCATATATAAATTTTTGACAATTAAGAAAACACTAAGACAAAATTCAAATCGTGGTAATCCAAAATAATCTGACAATATCATGACCATCTATATATACACACCATAACAAGTACCTATTCTATATACTCCGAAAGAAAAAAAGAAAAAAAAATCCAGAAATTATATTCTACAAAGAATATAAAACAAGTAAAAAATGACAAGAAAGAAAGTAACTTTAGCTTACATTAACAATGAGACGGAAAGGAAGGCACCTTTCAAGAAAAGGAAGAAGGGACTGATCAAAAAGGTGACCGAGCTAGCTACCCTTTGCGGTGTGGAGGCTTGCGCCATTATCTACAGATCGTATGAGCCCGAGCCGAGGTTTGGCAATCCCGCCGAGGCAATGGTTGTGCTAATGTGTTTCCGAAATTTGTCGAGTTGGACCGATCCAAAAATATGGTTAACCATGAGAGCTTCACCTACCAGCCGGTCAAGAAGGTAGAGGACAAGCTCCGCCGCATCGAGAAGGAGGAAAAGAGGGAAGAGATGGAGAGTTTTTTGTTCCAGTCTATTGCCGGAGTGGTGGGCCTCGAGCACTTCGATATGCGGAACGCGGCGGAATTTGGTTGGGTTATCAACAAGAACATCGGGAAGTCCTTTTTTAATTGAGGCGATGAAGATAAATGGCTAGGAGCCTTCCATTTACGGCGCGCCGACACCTCATCCTTTTCCTCCACCTCCACCTCTGGCCGAGCCGGTGGTGGTGGTCTTGGTTGGGAAATGCCGGTGGTGTTGTCCTATCCGTATACCTTCAACCACTCAGTAAATGAACCGGAAATGGATGTGGAGTCAATTAATTTCAAGAATTTATTAGTTATCGGTCTTTAGAAATCTATCTTTGTTTTATTTGTGTGATTTGGTTTTCACTTCGGATCAATGTAATAACCTCCACACACATATGTATTATATATGTGTGTGTATATTTGGTTGGTTTATTTTATTTTTCGGCACTTGTTTAATATTTCTTAAGTTCTTGTTTTTTTCTCTGTTTCCTCTCTTTTTCGTCAGTTGTAATTAGGTACTTGATAAATGATTTTTTACTAATAAGTCATTTATAAAACATAATTAGCCAGGAGGATATTTTGGGTTTTGCATTATATCAATTTGATGGCATTTATCTCGAATGAAAAATTGATTCAATCCTATCTTTCATATATTTAACAATAACTCGATCCTAGGAATAATAGTGAATTGATTTTGCAGTACGATGATACATAAATTGTTCCTTTTTCGGCGTAAAAATGATGTTTATATCAACTAATATAGAGGATATAATCCTTTTTTTTTTGTTCTTTCACGAAATTGTTTCTATGTTCTTAATTAGAGAATAATATTATAGCATAGTATACTATATGACTATCTCTACCCAAAAAATATTGGATTCATTAATTTTTATCTTTTATCACAATTCCAAGATGTGTAAATAAAAGGGAGACGTTCAACAAATAACATGATTTGAAATGATGTTGAGTTCATACACATATTTTGTTGGTAAAATAGCAAAATTAGTCCTATAACTATAGACGGTAGTAAAAAGTCCTATAAAAATTACCCTTTGCAAAAACATCATTAAACTATATAAACATCTCAATTTGATTCTCTAAAATGCATGGTTTGCAAGATTATCCTGTAACTATGATATAAAAATCACAATTTTCTTCCTAATGTCATCGGAAATTGGGAACTACATGTGCCATTTACATGATTGAAATCTAATGAAATTAGAACCAAAATTGAGAACCATTTACGTGATTGAGATTTAGGGAAATTAGTACCAAAATTGAGATTTTCATATAATTACATGACTATTTAGCAACATCGTGTGCATTTTGTAGGACCAAAATCGAGAGTTTGCGATAGTTGCACGATGTTTTTGCAAAATGTGATCTTTACAGACCTTTTTGCTACCACCATCTAGTTAGAGGACCAATTTTACAATTTTACCTATTTTGTTTTATAATATCATTGGATAACATTGCTCTAATAAATTTCATCAATATGGTGAATCAATTTTGACATTTTGATGAATTTTGTTTAGAGCCTCACTAACGGTATGAATTCAATTAATTTATCTTTAGGGAATTGTCATATAAATATTGGTTCATTTTAAAATATGGAATGGTTTATTTAATAAAGTGCCCAATCCAATATTTCAAAACAGTGTTAATTAATTGACAATCAAATTTCAAAAAGTGTTAAATATAATCTTTGTCAAGTCATAGAAATCGCATACAAAAATATTAATAAATATTTAATATATATTTAGTTGGTTATTGTAACATACGGGAAAAAAGGTGTGTATTTAATTAGTTATATAGCCCATTAGTGAATAAATATTATTATTAGATTTATTATCCAATTATAGGCCCATGAGGAATCCTAAGGTGCTTGGAAAACTAGCTAGGATAATTATATTAGGACTCTTTCTCTTCACCATCACAACCTCAATTGTCTATCATACAACCATGACGAAGTTTTTCTTCAACGCCATGATCCGTCAATTGCGTTCCTATTTCATCCTCAACTCCTAAGGTAATTTACTTGTAAATTTCGAAACCCAAGCTATACTATTCAAAAAATATTAAGATGTTAATATGCTATTCTTAATGACGTTTTTATCGTGCGGTTAGAATTTCATACTAATCCAATGAGTACTTTTGTAGTTATTGATTTTTCAAACTAAGATGCCGAATTTATGTTATTCCCTATTTTCGTTTTAGAAAATCCAAAACCCTACTTATACGTATCCAACAGTCGTGAAATTTTACTATGTTATATTATTATAGGTAAATAATATTAAGTTAAAATTTATTATACGTTTGAAGTGTATATTATTTTATACGAAATTTTCATTCACGCTTTCCAAATCTTGAATATACTGCTTTCGATTTACAAATTCTAGAAACCCTTTATAAAGACCTTTAAAATATCTTAATTTTTTATATGTTATGTATTATAATGTATATTACGGTGTGGTAAAATATAAGATCATACCAACTTATATTTATTTAAATATTAACTAGTTTCCAAGACATTACAGTTTTAGCAATGACAAAAGTTTCAGTTTATAAAATTCAAAACCTAAGGTTAATGAATTTTAAATATTATAATTTTTGGATATGTTATACTATGGTATGTATATTATATGTCGTTAAAATTCCAGATCCAATATTATGAATTTTAAATATTATGATAGTACTATATTTATTTAAATATGATTTTTCTTCCATAGTTTGTGTAGATTTTGTATTACACCAATTTCAGTTTCACAAATTCAAAACCAATAGCTAAACATTTCTAATCTTCGTAAAATTTATATATGATATCTATGTTTGAATCTATTATCTACTGTAAAAATATTAAATAATTCCAGTAAACGTTTTATGAGAAAATAGTATTCGATCCCAACTGCGCAGAGATTTAGTATTGTTCAAACCTACCAAGTGGAACCCTAAACCTTAGAAAAATACCGTGAGCTTCCAAGAATGTTATTTTAGTGCTTCTAATATCGAGGTTAATACTTAAGTTTTGACTTCTAGAACTAAGATGTATATATATCCATGTTAGGCGATGAGGACGAGAGCTCAAGTTCAATAGGGATATTGCATCAAATCATTCACTATTTTTCAAGCAAAGTTTCGAGGTGGGGTTTGTTTTCTTAACTTTATTGTCCTTGTTAAATATTTAGATTATTTTCCATGATTGTGTAGTACGGTTTCTTTAGAAACCCATGAGCCAGGGACTCAAGAGTCCTGGGTCGATGTATCCTTAGGTGGAACCCCGTAGTGCAATCTATGTCTATGTCTTTGGTTTTCAAAGAATCTTTGCTATGTTCTATTGGATCGTATTTGCATGTTAGTGTGAGATATCTGTGCATTTAGCTTGGACAATTTTGACTCCACTTTGAGCCGTGTTGCTTACCCCATATATAATCAAACATTTTAGGTTAAGAGTCGGCGGTGGTTATTAGCGGTGGATAATGGGTGGCCTATGAAACTCTTTGGAGTAATATCTTTTTATTTTTAAATATTGTTTTCAATTAAATAAGAAATTATTATACGAATTATGATTTTTCTATGCAACTACTAGAGTGATGTCTTTTTCTAAATGTAAATTTTCAATTGAATAAGAAACACCACCACTAAGGTGTATTTCTTTCCACTGATGCTATCTGGCTCAACTGGACCAAAAAAATCCATATGCAACAGATGTAATATCTTTGTTGAAGAAGGACTTGGCTTATCCTTGAATGATTATTTGATTTGCTTCCCATCCGCATGCATCACATATACTTTCTTTCTTGCACACCGAGTCCGCAATCCTTTGACAAGATGACTCCTTGCAAGCTTGTTGATTGTCTTGAAATTCAGGTGACTCACCTTCTTTTGCCACAACCAACTTGATTCGGCTGTGCTCTTTGCTATCACACATGTGCTTGGTGTAGCAGCAGACCAATCTACCAATACATATTCTTTTGCCTTGTACCTTGCGACTATTTCATTGGACTTAGCATCTTTGATTTGGAATATCCCCATGTTGAGTCCTACAATGTAGCCTTTGTCACGAGTTGGTCGATACTTAGCAGGTTGAAGTTGAGGCCTTCACATAAGCAACGCCTGTGATTTCCAATCCATTTTTCTTGATGGATCTTGTGCCTTTGATCTCCCCTGAGCTTCTTACCTCCAAATATGACTTTTTCACCTCTAATCTCCTTGAACCTTGACGAGATGTTTCTTGTTTCTGTCATATGTCCGGAACAACCACTATCCATGTACCAGGTTCCTTGGCACTCACTGTTCCTTGAACCCGCAATCAAGGAAATCAATTTTTAGGTACCCATACTTGTCCGGGTCCCGAGGGGTTAGTCTTTGTAAGATGTTCCAACCAACCTATAACCGGATGATCGGCTAAGAGGTTGCCATCTTCCGATGCCATAATCATAGTGCACATTAGCAATTTGCTTGGGGTTTTAGGATCATACATCCGTCTCTTTTGTCTATATGCTTGTGTGTGTGTTTTAACAATTGCTTTCTTGGGATAATTGTGATATTGCTTTGAGTGTAGTGCTTGGGTGCATATGTGTGTTGATTGTAGCTCTTTTGCCTTTGGAATGACCTTTGTTGAGGTTTAGGTCTTTGCCATTTTGGCTTGTATTCCATAGGTCTTTGCCGATGTTTCACATTATTCCTATCGACTTGGTTTGGATAGTTTCTACCATTCCCATCATATGTATTTCTGTTTGCTTCTTATAGAGTATTTTCTATTTGGAGTCTATTGATGGACCTGTCTCAATTTCTTCTCGGATGTCATACTCAATCGGCTTCTTTCATTTCCCTTTATAACCAAGGCCAATATGATTGTGATTGTGCTTTGGAGTGAATGTGGGTGCAACATTTGGTGTTTCGGGTTTTTAGAAATGCTTCATTGCTTGAAAATCCTTTTTCCAAAATCACTCTCGAGTTTAACTATGCACAAAGGAATTGAATATTGTGCCTATCTCGTCTCTCGCATTCCTTTTGACTCATAATAAGTTCATCTAATGATTTGGATGCTTTTGTAAATGAGGCAATCACATTGTTAAGATCTTTTTCCATCTTTTCTATAACAAACTAACTCGCTATGATCTTGGCGCTTTCAACCTTGACTTAGTGTTCTCATCGTGTATGTGACTCAAAGTACTCGGCTCTTTTGTCTCATTGTGAGTTTTGGCTTTTAAGCTGGCTGTTTTCCTCATTTAGGCGTGTGTGAGAGGTTTTAATGTGCTCAAAATCTTTCATCATTTTGCCTAATGGATCATAAAGATATGTGGGTGATGACGTGTGTGTGTCACAGTCACTATCACTTGAATTAGAATGAGATGAGTTAGAGTGTACCTCATCTTCTTGATCTTGTTCTTTGGCCATGAGGCAGATCATAGCATTTTCCTCAGAATCACTCGAGTAGTCTGCTTCACTACTATCCGAGTCGATGCTTCTTTGCACTTGGTTGGCCAGCAGTCTCAACAGCCAACATGGCTTTCTTCTTTTCCTGTCTTCTTTCCCCGAAGACTTTTCTTTCTTCTTCATTTCTATACTTCTTGACTGGTGGATATGAACAGTCAACTACAAAATGTCCTGGTTGTCCGCAATTCAAACACATGTTCTCACCCTTTCATCACTCTCTATCTTCTTTTGATTATCGGCTCTCGATAATCAGCTCTTTGATGCTCGATTCTCTTGGGTGGCTGCTTCTTCCTTGCTTTGGAGGTCTTTGAATGTCTTCCTCAAGGTTTCACCTTTATTCCTTTTATAGTCCTTGTTAAAGAAATTGGTGAATCTTTTAACCATAAGGAAATCTCCTCCTTGTCAATGATCTCCTTTTTGCTCAACTCTTTTACCATCATCAAGTCAACAATGCAACTGCCTTGGGTACGCTTGTTTCCTCCTCGCTATTTCCTTCTTAGTTCAAACTCATAAGGTTTGAGGTCCGAGAAAAGCTCATGGTTGGATGTCCATTGAATGTCTCGTGTCCATTACCTTCATTTCCCATTCATTGGGAGGGCTCTTAAAATCTTCATACACATTTCCTTCTCGTGTATACTCTTTCCCAAGAGTCGAAAGCTCATTTGTTATTTCAAGAAATACGCATCCAAATTGATCTAGAGTTTCAACTCGCAAGCATTTTAAAATTTCCAAATTTTCTAACAACAACATTTAATTTGTTCTCCTTAATTTGTTATGATCCTTCACAAATTAAGGTCAAACTTATACCAAAATTCTTTTGCAGATTTGCAAGATTTGACTTTGTTGAACATGGATTTGTCCAACATTTTGTAGAGTATATCCTTGGCCACATTGTCCAGTTATATCTCTTTCTATCTTCATTTGTCCATTCAAATTGGGTTTTCAACCATGGTTTGGTCTTGCTTTAGCAAAGAACTTCTTCTCCTTCAAATTGCAAATGCTCTTCTTAAAGTTGTATTGACTTTGAATATTTGGAATGGCCCATCCTCTATCAATAGCCACATTTCATCATGTAATGTTGATTGATGAGCCGCATCGCATGAATTTTTCCAAATCGTCAAACTCTTCCACAAAGAAACATAGGAATACGAGTTAGATTTGCTTCCATGATAATAACTTTGCTTTAAAACCTGAAAGACTTTGAAAAAACACAAGTGTTAAAACCTTTTGAAAATATAGAGATCTAGTTCAAGAACCAATGCGAAAGGCTCAATTAACCAACCGCTCTGATACCATTTGTAGCTCCCAAGGGGTGTAGTGTAAGGTTTAGAAGGGGGGTTTGAATAAACCTTACCAAATTTTCGATTTTAGTCCTTTTAAATAGTTCAACAGAGTTGACTCAAATCATTGTGTCCTTTGGGGACAGCTAAGTTGGCTATTCAACTAAGTTACCCACTCAATGACTCGATAGAGTTGTTGATAGTACAATCTGTCAATTTGCTTTAGCCAAATACTTAACTTGGCTGATTTGGTTTTTAACAAATGAAGACTTAACACCCTTTGATTGGTTTAAAGCTTGTTTTCAACACTTGTTTTAGCACATAGTTATTTATCGATGGATAGCAAATATAAACTAACAAAGATATAAAATAGATATGCAGGAAAGTAAATGTTGAAAGTAAATTAACCCAAGTATATTTATAGAGGTTCAAGATTGGGTAATTCTTCTAGTTCTCTCTTCTCCAACTCCTGGAGGAATCCACTAAGTAATAGATCAGTTTACAAAGCGGTTATCGATCCTGAGATAGCCTTGATCTCACAATTGGCTTCTCTTGCAACTCGCCTTCTTCACGAGGCGGCGCCTGCACTACTATACCTCACTTCTCAAGTGTTGGGAAATTTATTGTTTAGATTTTGATGAATGCCATGTAAAACTTAGAATAGGAAGTTGGCACCCCTTTTTTGTTGTAAACCGCATTGTAATAAATAGGGCTGGTCAAGCCGAGTTAAGTCGGTATGCCTAAACATGCAAGAAGACAATTGGAGACTAGAAGGAAGACTCATTGCAAGACAACCGAGTATGGCAAAGAAGAGAAGATGGGAACTCGATCAAGGTACAAATGAGAGATGCACTGAGTAAAGTATCGATCAAGTCAACTCAAGATAGCCAAGTCTCAAATTGAAGTGACAAGAGTCATCCAATGATTGGAAGTCGACTCTAAGTCACCTGGGAAAGCAAGGAAATGCAATCAGTCGAGATAATCGAAAGAGATCCGTTGTACGTAAATTAAGAGAATTACTTAAACAAGTAATACCTCCATGCTACCTTTCTTGAAGTGCTCGATCCCGAAGCGTGCAAAAGGAATAAACAATTGGGAAGCACCGCACCATGTCGAACTCAAAAGTCAAGAACAATTCATACGAGGAAGTGGCAATTCCAAAGACTCGCAACGAGACAAACCAATGACCACAAGTGACTTTCAAATATAAGCCTATCTCTTCAACGGCGATTTTTGAAAGATCACTATAAAAGGCCGAGGAATAACTCCGAGAGAAGGTTACCCGAACCACGAACATTCAAGAAAACATTTGAACTGTAACCTAAGATATTCTCAAATCATTCAAGTTCAATCCTCAAGCCTAAACTACGAAGTAAATCAATCCAACACTCACCGTGAAGGAAAGATAACTTCAATCAGTTGAAGAGGAAATTATTGAAGAATCAAGGGGTCTACATTCTACGGAGGATTGTAGGAAGGTTCAAGGTCGAACCAATCTCAAGTTTTTGGAGGGCTTCGTGATCAAATCCAAAGAGCTTGAGCAAGTGGGTGGGTCAGTAGCAAAGCGGTGCCCTGTGAAGAAGTTTGAGTCGTATGAGAAGCCAAACGTGACCAAGGCATCTCCACCGAGTCCTAAAGGATCAAGTCACCGTGTGTGATCAAGACTTGTATCCGGACCTGCTACCACTGTATACCGATCAATACCTAGTGGATTCCTCCAGAGTTGGAGAAGAGAGGAGTAGAAGAATTACCCCATCTTCGAACCTCTAAAAAACTTATCGTGTCATTTACATTTCAACACTTTAATTCCTCGCATCTTATTTATTTAACTCTGATAAATTTGCTATCCACTTGATAATCTCTAAGTACTAAACCAAGTTTAAGGATGTTAAGTCTTCCAATAAAACAAACTACAGTTGAACTAAGTCTTTAATCTTAACAAAGTGAGTTATTCTATCAACAAATCGAGTTTGTTGAGTGACTAACTCTACCGATTAACCAAATTAGTCAGTCCACCAAGGGCACAAATGTATAGTATCAACTCTAAACATTTAAAAGGACTAAACCGAAAAGTTAGTAAGGTTTATTCAACCCCCCTTCTAAACCTTACACTCACCCCCTTGGGACCTCTGAGGGTATCGAGCGGTTGGTTCATTGAGCCTTCCGCACCGTTATCAACTAGATCTCCAAATTTTTCAAAGTCTGTTTTAGTACTTAAGTTTTTCAAAACTCTTTTTATCATTAAAAGTTATTATCATGGAAGCAAATTTGACACGCATCCCTATGTTCACAATTGGAGAATTTGATGATTGGAAAAATTCGCATGCGTGCTCATCTATCAACATTACATGATGAGATGTGGATAGTGATAGAGGATGGGCCACTCGCAAATTTTAAAAGTGAACACACGTAAGAGAGCTGCACTTTGAAGGTGAAGAGGATATTGCTCCTAGACCAGCTATGGTTGAAAAACCAAGAGATGAATGGACAAATGATGACAGAAAAAAAGATATAACCTGACAATGTGGCCAAGGACATTCTTTACAAAACCTTGGACAAAGCCTTGTTCAATAAAGTCAAATCATGCGAATCGGCTAAAGAAGTCTGGGACAAGCTAACATTGATTTGTGAAGGCTCGTGAGCAAATCAAGGAAAATAAATTATGAGTGGGTCATGTCTGAAATTTGAGAATTTCAAAATGATCGCAGGAGAGACCTTGGATCAACCGGATGCTCGGTTCACGAAATTACCAACGAGCTATCTCGCACTTTGAAAAGAATATACAGAAGGAAATGTGTATGAAGATTCTAAGAAGTCTCCCAACCGAGTGGGATATGAAAGTCATGGCCATGAGACACTTCATGGACCTATCAAAGACATCCAACTATGAGCTATTCTCGGATCTCAAAGCCTACGAATTTGAGCCGAGAAGAAAAGACCAAGAGGAGGCAAATTGTGCCCAAAACAAATGCTTCTAATTATTAAGGATGGCAAGAGAGTCGAGGTCAAAGAAGTCATTGACCCGGAGGAAATAGCCCCCGATGGTTAAAAGGTTTAACAAGTTCTTCAATAAGAACTACAAGAGAGGCAAGGGCAAATCCTCCGTAAGACACTCGGCTCACTCCCAAGTCAAAGGAAGATAGGCCAACCAAGAGAACAGAGCATCAAAAGGCTGAATATCAAAGGGCCGTGACAATCCAAGAATGGAAAGAGTTGGTCAAAAGGTTGAAAATCTATATCTGAACCGTAGGCAACCAAGTCACTATGCCATTGATTGCCCATATCCTCCTCGTAGTCAACAAATACAGAATTAAGAAGAAAGAAAGGTCTTGAGAAAGAAGACAAGAAAAGAAAAAGGCAATGTTGGTCAGCGCAGAGATCTGAGAGACAGCCAAATCAAGAGACACAAATGATTCATTCGAGAGTAGTGAAGCCGACTACTCAAGTGACTCGAAGAAGAAGCCTTGATCCGTTTTGATGGCCAAGGAGCAAGACCAACCCGACCAAGAAGATGAGGTACACTCGACTCATCACACTCGGTCTAGTGATAGTGATCAGTGACACACACACTTCATCACCCACTCGATCTTTATGATTCATTAGGCAAAATGATGAAAGATTTTGAACACATTAAATCCTCACACACACTACTAAATGAGGAAAATAGCCTACTCAAGAGCCAAACTCACAAAACTAAGGAGCCGAGTACTCTAAGTCAAATACCTGATGAGAATGAAAGTTTAAAGACCGAAAATGCTAAGCTAATAGCGAAATAGCTGCTATAAAAGAGGGAAAATGACCTCAAAAATGTGATTGCCTCATTCACTAAGGCATCTAAATCATTGGATGATCTTATTATGAGTCAAAAAGAATGTGGAGACAAGACATGCTTAAGATTTAATTCCTCCAGTGCCGTGTCAAGCTCCAAAAGTAATTTTGGAAAACGGATCTTCAAGCAATGAAGTATCTCAAAAATCCAAAACTCCAAATGGTGCACACACATTTATTCCAAAGCACAATTACAAGCAAACCGGCCTTGGTTATAAAGGAAAAGGAAAACACCATTTGAGTGTCTTTGAGAGGACAACCGAGAAGAAATCCAGCCCGAGTTCCTCGGCAAACTCCACACAGAAATACTCAGAAGAAGAAACAGAGCAACCAAAAACCCTTAAGTTCTATGAAAGAAACACATATGATGGGAATGGTAGAAAATACCCAAGCCAAGTGATTGGAATAATGTGAACTATCGAAAGACCTATGGAATATAAGCCCAAATGGCAAAGGCCAAGAACTCAAAGAAAGGCCATTCCAAAGGTATAAGAGCTTTCATCAAAGACACATATGCACCTAGGCACTACACTCGAGATATCACAACTACCCAAAGAAGGCAATTGCTAAAACACATACACAGCATACGACAAAAAGAGACATCTCAGTATGAACCTAGAATCCCCAAGCAATTTGCCAAAATTAATTATGATTATGGCATCGATAGATGGCAACCCCTTAGAGTCAAATCAATTGGCTATAGGTTGGTTGGATCATCTTACAATAGTAACCCCTCGGACCCTGGACAAATATGGGTACCTAAAACTTAACTTCCTTGTTTGCGGGTTCAAGAACAGTGAGTGCCAAGGAACCTGGTACATGGATAGTGGTCATTCGGACACATGACAGAAACAAGAAAAATCTGTCAAAATTCAAGGAAGTCAAAGGAGCAAAAGTCATATTTGGAGGAAATGAAGCTCCAGGAGAAATAAGAGGCATTGGATCCATCAAGAAAAACGGATTAGAAATCACAGATGTTGCATATGTTGAAGGACTCAACTTCAACTTGCTAAGCATCGACCAACTCTTTGACAAGGGTTATAATGTTTGATTTAACATGGGTATATGCCAAATCAAGGATACTGAATCAAATGAAGTTGTGTTGCAATGATGTCGACAAAAGAACATGTATGTCGTGGATTGGTCAACCGCAACACCCAACACCTGTCTTTTAGCAAAGAGCACACCAATGAATCAAGTTATCCGTGGCACAAGAAGCCGAGTCACCCGAATTTCAAAGCGATTAACAAGCTTGCCGTAAGCAATCTTGTGGAAGGACTTCCGACTTCGATTGTACAAGAAGGAGAGTATATGTGACGCGCATGTCGAAGGGAAAACAAATCAAATCATCATTCAAAGAAAAGACATGTCCATCTTCAACAAGAATATTGCATCTCTACATATGGATCTATTTGGTCCAGTTGAACCAAATTAGCATAAGTGGGAAGAAATACACCTTGGTGATAGTAGATGACTACTCAAGATATACATGGACAATATTCATGTAAGAAGAAAGAAACTCTCTGTAAACTACCACAAATGATGAAGAGGATTCAAAATGAGAAGAGTCAAACCATTATCAAAATAAGATCTAACAGAGGAACCGAGTTTGTAAATAGCATAATAACTCAACATTGTATTGAAAATGGCATTGGTCATGAATTATCTGCAGCAAGGACTCCACAAATGAGAATGGAGTTGCGAAAGAAGGAATAGAACTCTCAAAGAAGCGGAAGGACCATGTTAGGCCGACGGGGGGCTACCTAAAAGATTTTGGGTCAAGCAATAAACACAACATGCTACACTCAAAATAGATGCATGATAAAATGATAGTGACAAAGACTCCCCATGAGATTTGGACAGGGAGAAAACCAAATGTTGCATATTTTAGAACATTTGGATGTAAATGCTTCATCCATAACAATGGCAAAGATAATTTAAAGGCTTTTGATGCTAAAGTCGATGAAGGTATCTTCTTGGGATACTCAAATTGAAAGCAAAGCCTCTGAGTACTCAACAAGAGGACTATGGTTACGAGAGGAATCCATTCATGTGGTGTTTGATGAGCCAAATGTAAATGGAGAAGACATGGAAGAATCACCAATCAACCAACCATGCGTAAAGAGTCCCTATCTTTGCCGTTGGAAAATTTGGAATTATAAACTCGGATGAAGATGAGAAAGTCGAGTCTCAAAAACAAATGGAAAATCTGCGGCTAAGTGATGACGAGAGAATCGATCAAAGCAACATAGCCGCAAGACGAATGCAAATCCGGCTAACTTACTCCAACTCGATGTAAGATGGCCGAGAGACCATCCACGAAACTAGTCATTGGAAATATAAGAGAAGGTATCAAAACAAGATCCAGAACTCAACAAGAAGCTATGTTCACATGCTTTATCTCACAAATAGAGCCTAAAGATGTGTCACAAGCATTGGATGACACACATTGGATTCAAGCTATGCAAGAAGATTTGAATCGGTTCGAAAGAAATAAAGTATGGGAATTAGTTCAAAGACCCACCCATCAAAATGTTATTGGCACTAAATTGGTGTTCAGAAACAAGATGAACGAGGAAGGTTCTGTGGTAAGAAACAAAGCAAGATTAGTAGCCAAAGGATATTGCCAAGAAGAAGGGATAGATTTTGATGAAACATTTGCCCTGTAGCAAGATTGGAAGCTATAAGGATGTTTCTACGCCTTTATGCAGACTCACAAGAATTTCATTGTATATCAAATGGATGTATAGAGTGCATTCCTTAATAGTTTATTGGAAGAAGAAGTGTATGTTGAACAACCTCTGGGATTTTTGAGCGAGAAGACTCTTGGAGATAAGGTATACAAACTCAAGAAAGCTCTATATGAATTGAAACAGGCACCAAGAGCATGGTACGATACATTATCACAATTCCGATCGAGAATGGATTCACAAAAGGAAAAGTGGATAGAACACTCTTGAGAATTCAAGACAGGAAGAGCATCTTGCTTGTTCAAATATATGTGGATGACATCATTTTTGGATCCACAAACAAAGAGTCGTGTGATAAACTTTCAAACCTCATGCAAAGCAAAATCGAAATGAGCATGATGGGAGAGCGACATTCTTCCTTGGACTCCAAGTGAAACAAAAGGATGGAACCTTCATAAGCCGGATAAAATACACCAGAGATTTAATGAAGAAATTTGGTATGGAAGAGAAGTCTTCTCGTGAAAATACCAATGAATACATCGATCAAAATGGATATGGATGCGGAGGGCAAGCACGTAGATCAAACAAGATATAGAGCACTTATTGGATCTTTGCTTTATCTCACAAAGAAGCGAGCCGACATCACCTTTCTTTGTAGGTGTATGTGCAAGATTTCAATCTGCTCCAAAAGAAAGTCACATGATCGGAAAGAGAGAATCTTGAGATATTTGAAAGGAAGCGAAGAAGTTGGCTTATGGTATCCAAAGGAAGGTGGATTCAAGCTAATTGGCTATTCGGACTACGACTATCTTTGGATGTAGAGTTGATAGGAAGAGCACCTCGGACACATGTCAAATGCTTGGAAACAAAGCTAATTTCTGGTTTAGAAAAAGCAAAATTCAATAACCACCTCTACTAAAAAGAGAATACATAGGCTGGCAATGGTTGTTGTGCCCAAGTCCTATGGATGAGACAAAGAATGAGAGACTATGAAGTTGAAGAAAAAGGAAATTCCAATCATGTGTGATAACACAAGTGCAATTTCAATCACTCAAAATCCTATGATGCACTCAAGAACAAAGCATATTGATGTCGATATCACTTCATAAGAGATCATGTTGAAAAGAAGGACATCACCTTGAATATATTTCAACCGATAAACATTTGGGTGACATATTTACAAAACCATTATGTGAGTCAAGATTTGAAGAACTCAAGCATGAGTTAGGGTTAATTGAGTGGTGATACTCGAAGTCTCAAAGAAAAGAAATGAAACACGAAAAGGGAAAAAGAGTCAACTCTCAAATCGGCTAAGTGAATCACCATATCGGAAAGACAATTTGTCACGAGTTAGTCGACAAATGAGTCACTAGGAGAACTGTGAGAAGAAGACTTAAATCGGCTAAGGGATAAGTTTGAGTCATTTATAAGCAAAGTGACAAAAACGCCCGTCATTTTTACTAAGCGGGAATGTTTTTAAGAATTACGTCGGATAATTATGACGTGTACAGCAAAAGCCGCACACCAAGCTTATGATTGGATATAAATGCTTTGCCGCATTAAATACGAGACATTAAATGCTAATCGGCGTGCAAAATCTAAGCCGTTGATTTCGATCACATTTCAAAAACCACCCGCACGCCCTTTCATGAACCATATTTAAACCATTTTCGTCCGTTTCTCTCACACATTACCAAAAACTGTTCATTTCTCTCTCAAAAGCAAAGGCAAAACTCTCTCAAAAACCCTATCAATCTTCAAATCATCTTCTAAGTTTCATTCGGTGAAATACTTTGAAAAATGGCATATACTCACGATTTTGTCAAGATGGGAAAGCAAATCCACACCGGTCACTTGTGGATTTCGAGGAATGGTCAAACAGGGGTCGATGACGCGTCCTCATAAAGAAGATCGCTGAAAAACTCGACACGCCTGGGGCTAAAACCATTTCTCGACGATGGAGTTTCCGATGACATATGTGGAAGAGGTCGCACGCTTCTACGTGAACGCCGAGATTCACGATGAGGGAATCAAATCCTCTTGTTCACGGAAGGAGTTCATCATCACCGCCAAGATTTGGCGTAACACGCTCATTACCGGCGGAAGGAGCACCAAAATCAATGAAGGCGATGTTAACTTGGCTGGTGCTTGGAAGGAAGTAGCCAAGATCGACTATGCGGAAAAGATAGTCTACACACTAACAAGAAGAGGTCTTGAAGGAGGACTACCACAAATTGTTGGACATCGTTGCCAAATGCATAGACATCAAATTTGGCAGCTTTGACCAATCGTCCAAAGCAAAATTGATCGTAATGGCTGCGATCATTGAAGAAAAGAAAGTGAATCAAAATTTGAGTTTGTCTACAATGGACTACTCGCCGAATGTAGGAATAAATCCTTCATTGGCCGGTGATGGAGATAAAAGGAGTCCTCTTCGACATGGAAAGGCGTTCCATGTAAACAAGAGGATGTTCGAGATCAAACCTCTCAGCGCACGAGAAGAGAGCCTATGCTAAGAGAGCCGATACGAGTGAGGGGGAATCACCGACCAAGATATAGATGTCCCCTCTCCACCTAAGAAGAAGGTTGCCCTGCACTTGCTAAGAACTGCGCCTCTGCAAAAAAAAAAAACAATCTGCTCCCGCTGCCCGGTAGGAAGTCACTTGCCCCGCAGTCGTGTCTCCCCGCCCCTGCGGCCGTAGTGGAGAAGGAACCATTAATCCCTTCTCCAAAGGTGATCAAGAAAAAGAGGATCGCCACAACATGGAAGGCAACTACCTCTAAGACATCTCGCGAAGGCATTCACCTTCAATGAACTAGAGGAAGTGGAGCTTAAATCCCTTTGGTTAAAACAAAGAGAAGAAGAAGACTTTCCAAGCTCTCCGAGCTTGAAAAGACGGCCGAGTCTGTCACTCACCTAGAGAAGATACTCCGAGATTGCTTTGGAGAAGTAGAGTCTCCGTAAGTGATTGATGAAACGCCAAGTCTGTTGAGGCCGATCAGGCAGAGGCAACTTGAAGACCCAGTGTGTCGAACAACAACGAGAACAAAGAATGGCCGAGGTAGAATCAATCACCTATTGACAGGTTGTTTCTCCACCTGTAATAGAGGTCGCCAAGGTGTTGAGCAGCAAATCTGCTAACCTCAATACACGGAAACGAGGTCCAACAAGAGGATGATGAAGACGATGTAATCATGCACTCTCCATTGTATCCGGACATCCAAAATAGTCTGTGAGAGTGGAGAAAATGGAAGTTGAGCCTCGCCCAGTGCGGTTTGAATATCCGAGTTCATTCTTTGAGAAAGAAGAACTCTTCGATTTCTTGAGGTGGACACATGTTGCAAGCCCTTGACGAGGATAATTGCATAAATATACTGAAATTCGAAAAGAAAATGAATGGGCTAAAGCAAATGAGACGCACGCAGAGGCACGTGAGAAAGCCAAAGATCTCCGCCTATCACCGCACCATAGAGCATACACATCCTCACTTTGACGTCCTATCGTAGTGATGAGGATCTAGACCTGTTCTTTGCCGCGAGAAGAATTGCAAATGCAAAGACGCAATGCGAGAATCCGTAATCCTTCATGAACAAAGAATGATGGAGGGACCAGGAGAGTCCCGCAAAACACAAATGGTGATAGACCCAATGGGAGTGGTGCGATATTGCCACCATTATTCTTGCCGCCACCAATTCCCCACTCGGAAGAAGGAACTAAGGGAACTCGCGATGAAACCGGGATAGTGGGGACCCCGGTTGAGCCAACCTCTAATGAAGGTGTCTTACCACCGCCCCAACGGCCGAATACTCAATGGGAACAGTGGGAGTCCGAGACGAGTGACCCCATTCAAGTCACTCACCGGTGTGCCACCGGGGGAAACTCCGTCCACTGCGGCAAGGTCGGAGGATGTTGCAACCGACTCCACAATGAATCTAGGAGGCGAAGTGGAGAAGGAACAAACACAAAGTGCACAACAAGTTGTCATCGACGAGGCTCGATGCATTGAGATCGTCTCGGGTTGAAATCGCTCAAAAAGGCTAATGACGCCGCTGATGCGATCGAGGCACGAGGAAGGAACAACACCGGGAGTTAACACTGGCGACGAAAGTGCAATCCATGGAGTTGAGACTCTAATGGATGCCACCGCATGAAAGACCCTAAGACAAATGACACTATCAAAAGGGATGTCCAAGGCCTCGCTTGCAGCTTGAGACTGCAGGAGAGGTAATGAAGGTCCACGGGAGGTTGAGACTTTCCGGGGTAAAGAAGTCAAGTACGGAACATCCCTCCCGCTATCATTGATCCATCGAAAAAGGAGATAAGCGCGCTTCACGATTCCCAGGATAATCGATGTAACCTTTCTCGGGATCGGAAGGAGACGATGAAGCTAAGTCATCCCCGTGGATCGATCCAAAAGACTCACCGAGGATGTTCCAACCACGAGTAAGTCGACCTCAAGTCTACTCGTCAAACTTACAACTTTGATGATGAGCCACCCATGGAAATCTCATCATCGTCCGATGATGCTTCCGATAAGGCCGAGGACCGCTTAACTCACGTGGAAAACCAATTGAGACCAACGAAGCTGTTGAGACAACAGGCTCAAGAAGTCGGGTCAACTTCACAACAGACCCACCAAAAACAGAGTCCATGCAGCTCCCAAGTCGCAGCGTTCGACTCCACAAGGAACTTCACGAGCACCACTCATCATTGAACAAATCCCAGGTTGTCCGTGATGATCCCTTTGTAGAATCATTTCCTTTTCTTTGGAGGTACCCGACCTCCCGAAGAGTCGAAAAAAAGAGATCTCGAGCGCTTCCACAGCACTGATCTTGTCATTCCATCGAGATACCATCATTCCAAATTTGACTATGATTTTGACGCTTGGCCGTCACCGGCAATTGAGAGGAACAATCAAGTTCGGGAGGTGTCCAAAGCATTATTTACCAAATTGAACGGATGGAGAGGCACCAGGCCTCGATGGACATGAGACTAGATAACAGAGATGCCAACCTTCTCACTGACTTGAGAGGCATAATAGTCGAAATCCGGGAGTAGTGGCAACAACAAAAAACAATGCGTGTGGAACAAGCTAGATATTTGAAACATTGTTCAACAAGTTGTTGGTATGGCGGTGAGAATGCCGATGCGAAGACAAAATTGAGAGAATACATTGAACACATGCATGAATCTCACACTTTCTTTGAGATAAAGGCATTTGCGTGAGCAAAATAAGAATGAGCTCCTGCGTATGGAAGAAAACATGGATCGAAAATTCAGCCTTCTCATGGCCGAGATGAAGTCGCTTAAAGTCAATCCAACGCTACTCGCTCCGAGTTTCGCTCACAGACTCGAAGCGAACTTGGCTATCAATGGACTCGACTTCCTGCTGCTAGTTTGTTTCGAGGGGTTCCTCTCTCCTTTGATGATGCCAAAAAGGGGGAAGAGGAATACCTAAAAGCGCTGAAGGGATCCTCAAGTTGAGAAGGAGGAGCAACTGTGAAGGGAAAGACAGTTGAGGAAGTTTCGGGAGAAAAGAAAGGGAAGTCTATTGAGGGGAAGGATCGAGTGATGTGACATTGATGATTGCACAAACCCCCAACAATGTCTTGTCACAAATGATATTATCAAAGAAAACTCCCAATGACTCTGCCACTCCAACACTCTGCCGTACCCTATGGTGACAAGAGAAAAAAACAATTGAAGCGAGGGATGGAGGAAGTGGAAGGAAGGATGAATGCCCGAGTTATGGATATTTTGAAACAACATGGAGGCATTCCAAAGAGATGAGACACTTATGCCATCTAGGATGCCGGATCGAGCCAAGATCGGTTGATGAATTTAAAACGCCGCATCTCAAGGATACTTCGTAAACATGTCCATAGCTCAAGCCTGGGACTTGTCTTGGGAAAAAGGGTCTCACACTATGTGAAGAAGGCGACATGCGGCCAGACTACCGGCGATCACTCTGTTGGTCACCCCGCTAGTCACTCGGATGGGAAAAAGAAGGCCCCAAAGACAATATACGCCTAGAGGAAGAGGTAGAGGAAGAAGCGGTGGTGGTGGGAGGTTTGGACCTAGACCTCCGCCCAAAAACATTGAGTACATAGATCCAGGCAAAAGAGGAGAGATCTACTGGGTCGCTTTTGACGAAGTAGCCAATCTGCAAGTGGCTAAGAACAATGCTTTGAGTATGTGAAAAGAATTGAAGAAGAAAATAAAAGACAAACTCAACTATGGGAAGAGAGACAAGAAAGAATAAGAAGAGATGAAGCTGCCCTTTGGAAGGCGTATGAAAAGAAGAAAGAAAGCGGTGAAGATGAGAAAAAGAAAAGAAGACCAAGGATGACGAGTGAAGAAGAAGAAAGAAGGAGGAAGCGAAGGAGATGAAGTGTCGCTATCCACCCCTTCATGTATTTTACTATGTTAATACACTTTATGTAAGTCTTCCGTAATAAATCAGTAAATTCTCTTTTTTTGCGTAGACATAGATGTTTGCTCGATACACTTTGTAAACAAACAGATTGTGTAAAGGACAAGAATGTTATGATCAATAAAAGAATTGATTCTACGCATACATTCTCTGTGAATGCACTATTTGTATGTATCTTTGCTATTTACACTTTGAATGTATAAGTTTTGGCATCATCAAAAAGGGGGAAATTGTTGGCAAATTTATTGTTTAGATTTTGATGAATGCCATGTAAAACTTAGAATAGGAAGTTGGCACCCCATTTTTGTTGTAAAATCGCATTGTAATAAATAGGGCTGGTCAAGCCGAGTTAAGTCGACTATGCCTAAACATGCAAGAAGACAATCGAGACTAGAAGGAAGACTCACCAAAACAGTTGAGTATGGCAAAGAAGAGAAGACGGAACTCGATCAAGGTACAACGAGATGCAAAGTGAGTAAAGTATCGATCAAGTCAACTCAAGATAGCCAAGTCTCAAATTGAAGTAAATGAAGAGTCATCCAATGATTGGAAGTGACTCTAAGTCACCTGGGAAAGCAAGGAAATGCGGTCAAGTCGAGATAATCGAAAGAGATCCGTTGCACAGAAATCAAGAGAATTACTTAAACAAGTAATACCTCCATGCTACCTTTCTTGAAGTGCTCAGTCCCAAAAGCGTGCAAAAGGAATAAACCAATGGGAAGCACTGCACCATATCGAACTCGAAAAGTCAAGAACAATTCATACGAGGAAGTGGCAATTCCAAGGATCGCAACAAGACAAGCCAACGACCACAAGTGACTTTCAAAAATAAGCCTATCTCTTCAACGAGCAGATTTTTGAAAGATCACTATAAAAGGCTGAGGAATAACTCCGAGAGAAGGTTACCTGAACCACGAACATTCAAGAAAACATTTGAATCAGTAACCTAAGATATTCTCAAATCATTCAAGTTCAATCCTCAAGCCTAAACTACTAAGGAAATCAATCCAACACTCACATGTGAAGAAAAGATAACTTCAATCGGTTGAAGAGGAAATTATTGAAGATTCAAGGGGTCTACATTCCACGGAGGATTGTAGGAAGGTTCAAGGTCGAACCAGTCTCAAGTTTTTGGAGGGCTTCGTGATCAAATCAAAAGAGCTTGAGCAAGTGGGCTGTAGTAGTAAGCAAGGCAAATTGCCTGTGAAGAAGGCGAGTCGTTTGAGAAGCCAAACAAGGTGCGTGACCAAGGCATCTCCGATCGAGTCCCAAAGGATCAAGTCACACCGTGTGATCAAGACTTGTATCCGGACTGCTACCACTCGTATCTTGATCAATACCTAGTGGATTCCTCCAAGAGTTGGAGAAGAGAGGAGTAGAAGAATTACCCCATCTTCGAACCTCTATAAAAACTTATCGTGTCATTTACATTTCAAAGACTTTAATTCCCGCATCTCATTTATTTAACTCTTCTGATAAATTTGCTATCCACTTGATAATCTCTAAGTACTAAACCAAGTTTAAGGGTGTTAAGTCTTCCAATAAAACAAACTACGGTTGAACTAAGTCTTTAATCTTAACAAATGAGTTATTCTATCAACAAACGATCGAGTTTGTTGAGTGACTAACTCTACTGATTAACCAAATTAGTCAGTCCACCAAGGATACAAACAGTATAGTATCAACTCGAACATTTAAAGGGACTAAATCGAAAAGTTGGTAAGATTTATTCAACCCCCTTCTAAACCTTACACTCACCCCCTTGGGACCTACATCAAGTTCTTAGATTTGATCACGAAGCCCTCCAACAAACTTGATACTTGGTTCGACCTTGAACCTTTCTACAATACTTCAACTTGGAAAGTAGACCCTTTAGCTTCTTCAAATGTTTTCCTCTTCAATCGATTGAAGTTTTCTCTCCTTCACAACTTGTGTTGGATCGAGTTTCTTCGAGGTTTAGGATTGAGGAATTTCTTGAAAAGCTTTGAGAACTTGCGGTTAATTACTTGAATATTACTTAAAAGATTAGTGTCAATCATTACCTTTTATCAAATGATTCATCACCCTTTTATAGTGAACATTTGAAATTTGCCCGTTGAAGTGATAGGCTAGTTTCAAATGTCACTTTGTGTCCGTTGGCTTGTCTTGTCTTCGGCTGCAGCCTTTGTGATGTTGACCTTTCCTCGTATTAAATGGCATTTCACTTTGCGGTTCGACACAAGATGCGGTTGACCCATTGCTCATTCCTTTTGCACAATTAAGGCCAAACACTTTAAGACTGATAACTTGACATATTACTATATCGAGTAATATTATTGATTTTATTCCAACGGATCTAAGTTAGTTTTCTTCACTTGACCGTTGCCTTTACCCCAGGTGACTTGAGTCTGCTCCTATCATGGGATTGACTCAACTATCACTTCAACCGATAGACTTGGCTTCGAGTTGACTTGATTGACACTTCTCACAACTGTTCATCGATTGATTCTTCTTCATCGAGTCCTTGACTTCCTTCTAGTCCATACTCACCGTGACACACAGCAGAGTATTCATTCCATCCAGCTGATTGACTTTTTCTAATCGTGACTTAGCTCACTTAACCCACTCTCTCGATCTATCTATTACAATGAAAAATTACAAGAAAAATGGTGTGCCAACTTCCTAGTCTAAGTTTTCCATGGTATCATCAAAATCTAACAAATAAATTTCCTAACACTATCAACCATTCAAGTAAGCAATAACCTGCAAATTTTCTCAAGCTTTTCAAGGAAATCCTTAAGCCTAATTTCGAAGGAATTCAATCTAACACATTCGAAGGAAAGATTACTTCATCGGTTGAAGAGAAAAATCTGTTTAAAGAACAAAGGGGTCTACTCTCCAAGTTTGAAGGAGAAGTAGTAAGGTTCAAGTTCAAACAAGATGCTTTAGACTCGTTGGATGGTTGTGTGAACATTTCCAATAGTTTGAAGGAGTCAAGTAGCAAGACAAATTGTTTTGTGAAGAAGGTGAGTCCCAAGAGTAGTTGGTTGTGTGATCAAAGCCGACTCGGATTGTGGACCGCTTTGTAACAAAGATTTTGTTACTTAGTGGATTCCTCCGGAGTTGGAGAATAGTGGATTAGAGGAATTACCCCATCCTCGAACCACTATAAAATTTACTTGTCTCTTATTTACTTTACAACGAATTTAATTCTTACATTTATTTTATATCTCACGCTAAGTTAAAATCGCTAAACTATGCGATAATAAATATTGCTAAAACAAGTGTTGTAAAAAGTGTTTAAAAATTATAAGGGCGAAAAGTCATCCGCCGACAAAACCAAATCAACAAGAAATCTAAGTGTTTCTTTGAGAGCAATAAGTTATACTATCAACAACTCATCGAGTCCGCTGAGTGGGTAACTTTGATGTGTAAGCCAACCTAGCTATCCCTTAGGGACTTAGTTGATTTGTGTAAAACTCAAAACATGTTAAAAAGACTAAATCAAAAAGTAGGTAAGGTTTATTCAACCCCTCCCCTTCTAAACCTTACACATCACCCTTGGGACCTACACACATTGCAAATACAAAATTTGAGCATTTGCTAAGACTATTTGTAATGCCCCAAATTTAATAAACCAAAATAATCACAAAGATCTCGATTAACGAATAACATACCCGAATAATTACTAACTTAAGCTCACAAGCGTATTTGTCCAAAAGTACGAAATTTAAAACTTATAATCTTTGCTGATTTAAGTCTACCAGACAAAAATTATAGAGTAAACGCAATTACACAAACTAAGCATATTACAAATATTACCGCCGAAGTTTTAATTTACAAAAACTTTATAATGAGAAATAGTACATCAAAACAAATAGAAACCGAATAATATAATATAAAAAATTAAGTCGTTATAATGAATCATAAGGTCAAATACATAATTTAAGTATTTTAATTTAATAAATATTACTAAACTCAAAGACGTAAATTATTAGAAGCATAATATATTAATTATCTCAAATAAAATTAAAGGTTTATTGAATATGGGGTATCACACAATTGTTCCTCAAGATAATTTGCATCCAACGGGTAACTGAAACAAACCATATAGAAATTTTGGACAACTAAGAAAACACTAACACAAAATTCAAATGGTGTTGATCCAAAATAATCTTACAATCTCATCACCATCTATATACACACGCACCATATTAGAGTATTGTGGTTGCTTAGTTGTAACAGTATCGGGTAGTTAGTTAGCCTTCTGTTAATCAAGTTATTAGTAGCACCTACCATTAACTTCATATGTATATATACTCATCACAAATAATGAAAGCTAAGTCACTCATTATTTTCTCCATCTCTTTGTTCTTCATGTATTGTTTATCTCAACTCAAATATGGTATCTAGAGCTTGCTAATTTTTTTTCTCTCATGGCTGCTCTCTAGTCTTCTCCATTTCCAACGTTTCATCCGATTTCGACCTCACTCATCTTCTTTTACTCCTCTTACTTATGATTTTGTTTCTTCACAGACCTCTCCCGCCAAAGGCTCCGCCCATCTCTCTTCTTCTTATATTTTTCCTTTATTGTCTCATGCACTCATTTCCACACATCCCATGATCGGTAGGTCCGAACTAGGTATTTCCAAACCAAAAACCTTCATTGCTTCGCTTATATCCCCCGAACAAAATTTGTACCGATGTTTTGTCTCGATTCTAATTGGAAATAAGCAATGGACTCTAAATTTGTAGATTTGGTTAAAAATAAAACTTGGGAGTTTGTTCCTTATGAAGAAGGCATGAATGTGCTTCAAAGACAAGTGGATTTTTAAAGTGAAATATAATGCGGATGGTAGTATTGAGAGATACAAGGCCCGTCTTGCGGCCAAAGGGTTTCAATAAGCGCTGGTGTGGATATTTTAAAACTTTCAGTCCCCGTATTAAGCCTATTACGGTCCAAATCATGCTCACCCTTGTAGTCACTAGGGGTGGACAATTCAACGGTGGATATAAATAATGCGTTTCTTATTGGTGATCTCACGAAAGTTGTTTTTATGTCACAACCTCAAGGCTATGAGCATCCTCGAAGTCTGGTTTTGTTTGCAAACTTGTTAAGGCACTAGCTATATGGCGTAAAATAGGCGCCTAAGGTTTGGTTTGACAAGCTCAAATGCTATCTTATTCAACTTGGTCTTCATATCGCATTACCTCCGATTTCTCTATTTTTTCCATTACTCAAGGGAAGTTGTTTCTTATTCTTGTGTATATGGACGACATACTTATTATTGGAGATGATCCAATACAAGTTGTTTCCATTGACTGCTTCTAATAGAATCTTGAGAGACCTTAAGGGTACTTTGCATCATGGCATTGTTTTTACATTAGTTTCTCGTTTCATCCTATAAGGCTTTTCTAGTCCTGATTGGGCCAACTCTTTGGATGATAAGAAGTCCACCATGGGTTATTTTATTTCCCTAGGCAACAATCTCATTTCTTGGAGTAGCAAAAAGCAATATGTTATAGCTCGCAACAACATAGAATCGAAATATCACTTTCTTGCCACAACCAACACATATATTATTTAGGCGCACTCTTTATTTGTGAGTTGGGATTACGGCTTGTTCAACAATCTATACTTTGGTGTGACAATGAGAATTCGTTGGCCCTTGCTTCTAATCCATTTTTTCACATTTGAACCAAACACATCGAGGTCAATCTTCATTACATAAGAGAAAAACTTCAAAATAAGGAAGTTGATGTCGGATATGTTCCCACTCATGATCGTGGGTGATGTCTTGATAAAACCACCGTCACAAGTCATTTTCAAATGTTGTGTTCTAAAATTTCATTGTGTGCACCCGTGGTTTCGTGTGAGTGGCTGATCAAGAAGGTTAGCGATCTAGCTACCCTTTGCAAATGGTGGAGGCTTGTGCCATTATCTACAGCCCATACGAGCCCAAGCCAGATGTTTGGCCATCCCCGCTCGAGGCGATGGCCATGCTAACTCATTTCACAAATTTGTCGGAGTTGGACATGTCCAAAAAAATGGTGAACCATGAGAGCTTAACCTACCAGCGGGCAAGAAGGTGGAGATGGTCTGGGTTATCAACCAAAACATGAGGGAAGTCACTTCCAGAATGGAGGCAATGAAGATAAATGGCTAGGTGCCTTCTACTTATGACTTGATGGCAACTCCTCCTACAATAGGAAATGAACATGAATGAGCGTTTCCCAATGTGAACCTTGATGGAGAGTCCTACCGGAGCTGGTGGAAGGGGTTGTGGTTAGGAAAAGCCGGCGGCGTTGCCGTATCCGTATACATTCAACCATTCTGGAAATGAACATGGAAATGGACATGGAGGAGCATAATAATTTCAAGAATTTAATATTTCATTGACTGGTTCATATATTTTGTTTAACAATATCCATGGATAACATTGCTACTAATATTTCATTTTATGGTGAAACTATTTTGATATTTTGAAGAATTATATTTAGAGCCTCACTAAGGGTGTCAAATCAATTTAATTTATCTCTAGCAATGAAAACAATCATGCATATTTGAGTCCTATAAGAAATCCTTTGACCACTAATTAAATATCATGCATATGAGAAAACAATCAAAAAAATATTAATAAGTCATCTAAGTAATTTTTTTGACAAGAGTCCTATAAGAAATTTTTATGTTGTACAGTTTTGGTAACTAACATAATATTAAAGAAAATATAGATATTTGAGTGTTTATTCCCAAATGGATGGTATCCTTTATCTTTAGAACTTTTTCCACGTGTATGACATGTAGACATATAATAACTAGAAAATAGTATTATGTGTGATTACGTCAATAATTAAAAAAATAGCAAATATTAAACCACTAAGGTATAATTACATATTGAGTTAGATTATTACTCGTCTTATCACTAAAATAAATAATGAATGCACATTCCACATGGACGACATGTAGACGATGATAACTAGAAAATAGTTTTATGTGCAATTACATAAATATTTCAAAATTAACATATATTAAACCGTTAATGTATAATTAGATATTTGAGTTAGATTATTACTTGTCACAAATAAATAATGCTTGTAGAACTACGTATTGTTGAATGATAGTAATATAAATTAATTAATATTAATGACAATATAGATATTCGAGGTTTATTCAAAACAAGATAGTATATCTTGTTTTTTTGAACTTTTTCACGTGTGTGACATGCATGTTGACGTGTATTAATAACTAGTTCCTATATAGGAAATAAACTCATGTGCGATTATGTCAATGATTCAAAAAGTAATAAATATCAAACCTTTATGTTAAAATTACATATTGAGTTAGATTACCACTCGTGTAAATCACAAAATAATGATGAAATATTGATGGATGTATGTAAAAGTTGTTCTTCTCGCATTTCACCGGATGTGAATATTATTGTTGATTAACATTTCCATCATTATTAACAATCGATCAAATTTCATCTTCACTGATATAGGAAAACATAGATAATAAGTTATTTTTGCATATTAGTAATATAAAAAATAATTAATAATCACAATCATAAATAAGATCAAATTTGTATCACTGTCCATTCATCATGAAACTTATGAATAAGTAAACTTTGGAATTAAAATTTAACCATATTCTCCATTTTTTTATTAGCAATGAAGTCCTCGTACTTTGTGTATTTAGAATCATGGAATATATATTGGACAACATCAAGATAAGTTAAACTTATGAACTAAATAAAACGTCTTCTCGCACCAACCGAGATTAGTAAAGGGAAAATAATTTATTGGATCTTGTAACCTGGACAATTTGGAGTCTCAGTCCTCTAAATAGTAACTTTTAATTTCAATCCAACATTATTTAAAATTTTGGACACTTAGTCCTATTTTGACCAAAATGGTAATTTTTTTCGAAAATTGTTGACTATGACAGTAACGGGCTAGCATGTCAAAAATATGGATTTTTGGTGATTTTGGCGCAAAATTGACCCTAAACATTAAAAATACTCAAACTTTATATGCCAATTTTTGGTAATTTGACGAGTCAATTGTTGTGTCAAATCACCAAAATCCTAAAACTCTTAGACAAATTAGCACCACTGTGTAGGTCCCAAGGGGTGTGAGTGTAAGGTTTAGAAGGGGGGTTGAATAAACCTTACCAACTTTTCGATTTAGTCCTTTTAAATGTTTAGAGTTGATACTACACACACCATGTCCTTGGTGACACTAATTTGGTTAATTAGTAGAGTTAGTGACTCAACAAACTCGACGAGCTGTTGATTGAATAACTCACTTTGTTAAGATTAAAGACTTAGTTGAACTATAGTTTGTTTTTAGCGGAAGAATTAACACCCTTAAACTTGGTTTAGTTTTGATTTAATGCTTGGTTTTAGTACTTAGAGATTATCAAATGGATAGCAAATTTATCACAGAGTTAAATAAATAAGATTCAGAATGAAAGTGCTTTGAAATGTAAATGACACGATAAGTTTTTATAGAGGTTCGAAGATGGGGTAATTCTTCTACTCCTCTCTTCTCCAACTCCTAGAGGAATCCACCAGGTATTGATCGAGATATCTGAGTGGTAACGATCCAGGATACAAGTCTTGATCACACAAATGGTGACTTGATCCTTTGGGACTCGATCACGATGAGATGCCTTGGTCACGCACTTGGCTTCTCGTGCGACTCGGCTTCTTCACAGGCGGTGCCTTGCTACTACAACCCACTTGCTCAAGCTCTTTGGATTTGATCACGCCCTCCGAAAACTTGAGACCTGGTTCAACTCAACCTTCCTACAATCCTCCGTGGAATGTAGACCCCTTGATTCTTCAATAATTTCCTCTTCAACTGATTGAAGTTATCTTTCCTTCACAGTGAGTGTTGGATTGATTTCCTTCGTAGTTTAGGCTTGAGTATTGAACTTGAATGATTTGAGAATATTTTTGGTTACGATATTGCTTTTCTAGCTCGTATTTTTTTCAAATGTCAAGGTAACCAACATTCTCTCAAATAAACTCCTCAACCTTTTATAGTGTTCTTTTGAAAATTTGCTCGTTGAAGAGATAGGCTTATTCTCAAAAGACACTTGTGGTCGTTGGCTTGTCTTGTTGAAGTCCTTGGAATTGTCGCTTCCTCGTATGAATTGTTCTTGACTTTTGAGTCCTCGACATGGTGCATGCTTCCCACGGGTTTATTCCTTTTGCACGCTTCTCGGGGTGAGCACTTCAAGAAAGGTAGCATGGAGGTATTACTTGTTTAAGTAATTCTCTTGATTTCGGTGCAACGGATCTATTTGATTATCTCGACTTGACTGCATTTCCTTGCTTTCCCAGGTGACTTAGAGTCGACTTCCAATCATTGGATGACTCTTCCGTCACTTCAATTTGAGACTTGGCTATCTTGAGTTGACATGACCGATACTTTACTCACCGCATCTCGGTTGTACCTTGATCGAGTTCCGTCTTTTCTTCTTTGCCATACTCAAATTGTCTCGCAATGAGTCTTCCTTCTAGTCTCCAGTTGTCTTCTTGCATGTTTAGGCATAGGCGACTTAACTCACTTGACCAGCCCCTATTTATTACAATGCGATTTACAACAAAAATGGGGTGCCAACTTCCTATTCTAAGTTTTACATGGCATTCATCAAAATCTAAACAATAAATTTCTCAACACACCCATCGGTCCTAGTTAGCAAGTATGGTACAATTACACAATTACGGTTAACATAGGGCTAAATGTCCAAAATATCAAAAGATATTGGATCAAAATTTATAGGTGATTACTTGGAGGACTAAATCTCCAAGTAACCCATGTAACAGACCCAGAAAAACTATTTTCCCGATTGTTAAGTAATATCCCATTACTTTATTCATAACTACGATGGTGAAATCATTTGTTTGTCTTATCCTTTGCTATACCTATATTCTTTTTTCTTTTCCTGTAGTTCTAAAGAATAAATACGAGATTAGCAAAATCTTTTGCTCTTTCTTACAAGTCACTACCAGAAACTCGTGGAATATCGATGGGCGATAAGCCATTTGTTTTTTTGACCGGTCACCGACAGGTTTCCATCAAAACTTATTTATAAACTATTAAAATAAAATACTAACAAAATACCAATGGACTCCCGACAGAATTTGTGACGGACAATGTATCCGTTGGAATACTGGGTATCATAATTTGGTGTTTAATTGTTCCATCTGATCACAGAAGCAATGTTGATGGATGATTACTGTAGCGCCCCGAACCCCAAATTAGGTCCAGTGCACCATTGCGAAACTTTATTTCTTTTAATATAACGTTTTTGTTTAATAAAATATTTTGAAGCGAAATAAGATAATATGATGCAACCTATTTTTTTTTATTTATGTAAAGACGATCATAAATATCCATGCTATAAATTCTTGAAATCATATTTTTACAATTCCAAAGTCAAGAAGGATATTAAAAAACATACTTATGAAAAGCCTTCCCGGAAGCATAAGATTAAAAACGAGTTTAAATACAAAAAAAAAAAATCTAACATTTTTTAAATAGCATCACAACAACTTAAACAATTCGAGATAGTAGCTAAGTCATAAAATGCTGAAATTTTGGACACGCAAAAATTTAAATATTGTCTCAAGTTCTTAATAAGTACATAATAACAAGTTTATCAAATGTACAAGATGAAAAATAGCGATGTCACGTGGAATCCCCTACGCCTCGACTCCTTTGTCATCGTTTGCAAAGAATTTAATAAACGCATGAGTTTTGACACTCGATGGGTAATAAATAGTTATAATATCGGTGGAAACAATAAAACATTCACATATCTTTAGTCAATTAATGTGCATTGTGATATTACTAGCAAGGACCCAATTTCGATCCGGACCTATTCACGTTCCCGACAACTTTCTTCCATTCTTTGCATGGTGGTCATAAAATCAAGGACCCAATTTCGATCATGGACCTATTCATGGCCAATGGAAACTTGACTTGGCATATTACAGTTTAAGTTCAAATAATAGTAATTCTCAAAAAAAAAAAAAAATAGTATAACAAAGACAACAAACTTACAATTCGTAGTTACCCACTTGTGAAGTTTAAAAGTTTATAGTCATGCACATTTTATTTGTCTTAAAGATTCGAGTTTGATTGCATCGCACCTAACACATTGTTTCTTACATCGCACCAAACGCATTGTTTCTTAAAGGATTAATGATCATTAGTTCACGTGCAATGCACGTGCACCTTACTCGTAAAATAAATATGTTGCTACTCACAAAGCCACATAGCCAACATACCAAGTAATATATGATCACGAGCCAGCCACATAGCTAAATTTAGGCCTCAATAAAACCCATACAAAGACCAAAACGAACATGATCTAAACCGTTGCATGGGAATAAGAGTACCCCGAATGAACGTAAAATCAAAGAAAAAAATAATGATGAAAATGATCATGATTTAAAGCTTCTGATCGGTAAGGAGCCACAATGATTACGTAATAACCAAAAATGACTTAACAATGCAATTTAAATGGAGGGCTTCTATTTTCAGATGATTTTCGAACGATATCGTTATTTGCTTGTACATCAATCAATTGCGGGTGCCCAAATATCTTCGCGATTGTCAGAGGAATTCGCACGCATAAGATGCGTGGGTGCGTCTTGTGTATTTAAGCCTTACTTGCATAACTACACGAGTTTAAATTCCCGCACTAATAGTGAACATAAAAATGTAGAATCGCATATTTGTCTCATTTATTCAATTATAAAATGTTGCATGCACGATAGTTTATTATGCATTGATTTGGTTGGATTGATCGTAGGATGCACTTCCATGAAAGTCACATCAAACTCTTAGGCACGTCCTGCGAATCCTTCACTACTTTTGTGAAATGTTTAGAGAGAGTTATAGTTGTTGGAAAATTTATTATTTAGATTTTGATGAATGCCATGTAAAACTTAGAATAGGGAGTTAGCACCCCATTTTTTTGTTGTAAACGCATTGTAACAAATAGGGTTGGTCAAGCCGAGTTAAGTCGGCTATGCCCAAACATGCAAGAAGACAACTGGAGACTAGTAGGAAGACTCATTTTGCGAGACAACCGAGTTTGGCAAAAGAAGAGAAGACGGAACTCGATCAAGGTGCAAACTGAGATGCGGCAAGTAAAGCATCAGTCAAGTCAACTCAAAATAGTCAAGTCTCTAGTTGAAGTGACAGAAGAGTCATTTAATAATTGGAAGGCGACTCTAAGTCACCTGGGGAAAGCAAGGAAATGCGATCAAGTCGAGATAATCGAAAGAGATCCGTTGCACGAAATCAAGAGAATTACTTAAACAAGTAATATCTCCATGCTACCTTTCTCGAAGTGCTCGGTCCCAGCGTGTAAAAGGAATAAACCAATGGGAAGCACTCGCACCATGTCGAACTCGAAAAGTCAAGAACAATTCATACGAGGAAGTGGCAATTCCAAGGATCAGTAACAAGACAAGCCAACGACCACAAGTGACTTTCAAAAATAAGCCTATCTTTTCAACGGCGCATTTTTGGAAGATCACTATAAAAGGCCGAGGAATGACTACGAGAGAAGGTTACACGAACCACGAATATTCAAGTATACATTTGAACTATAACCTAAGATATTCTCAAATCATTCAAGATTAATCCTCAAGCCTACATTACGAAGAAAATCAATCCAACACTCACCCGTGAAGGAAAGATAACTTCAATCGGTTGAAGAAGGAAATTGTTGAAGAATCAAGGGTCTACATTCCACGGAGGATTGTAGGAAGGTTCAAGGTCGAACCGGTCTTGAGTTTTTGGAGGGCTTCGTGATCAAATCCAAGAGCTTGAGCAAGTGAGTAGTAGCAAAGCGCAAATGCCACCGTGAAGAAGCCGAGTCGGACGAGAAGCCACCAGTGACCAAGGCATCTCCAGACCGAGTCCCAAAGGATCAAGTCACCAGTGTGATCAAGACTTGTATCTGGGACATTACCACTCGTATCTTGATCAATACTTAGTGGATTCCTCCGGGAGTTGGAGAAGAGAGGAGTAGAAGAATTACCCCATCATCGAACCTCTATAAAAACTTATCGTGTCATTTACATTTCAAAGACTTTAATTCCTGCATCTTATTTGTTTAATTCTCACGACATATTTGCTATCCAACTGATAATCTCTAAGTATTAAAACCAAGTATTAAATCATAACTAAAGCAAACTTAAGGGTGTTAAGTCTTCCAATAAAACAAACCACATTGAGCTAATTCAGTCTTAACAATTGAGTTATTCTATCAACAACTCGGTCAGAGTCCGTTGAGTGACTAACTCTCTTGATTAACTAAATTGGTTGTCCACGAAGGACACAAAATGTGTAGTGTCGGCTCCAATTTTAAAAAGGACCAAAAGTGAAAAGTTGCTAAGGTTTATTCAACCCCTTCTAAACCTTACACTCACACCCCTTGGGACCTACAATAGTTATTGTCCAAAGGCCTACTTGTTGCCATAATACTACCAAGATATAGGTCAAAATGAATCATTACATTGTACATATAAGAAATTTGTTCGTGAACTACTATTTAATCATATGTAAATTCACAATCTTATGAAACGTAACAAGTCAAAAATAATTGGAATACATATATAAAGACATTATGTACATATATTAACTCCATTGATATAATTTTTTTCCGTCACCTCTATTCCTCTCAAAGTAACTATTTTCTATAAATGAGAGAGAAAATATTTGGTTATAAGCGAGAGACAATTAGTGTAGAAAGCATTTTTTCTTTCTACAAAATGTGAAAAGGCAAAAAGTTTAAAAACAACTTACCTCAAAATACACTCTATTTATGAAAATATCTAGGAATCCACAAAACGTAATTGAATTAACCATTTCTAAAAAATCTTCATAATTACTAAGATCCAATAATAAGATATTGGTATTCGAAATACAACAAAAATAATAATATTGACAGCTTACTAACAGATACAATTCATTCAAGGTGTCCTTCTATCAATTGCAATCTCCTAATGATTGCTAAACCAATATTATTTATGCATTAAACACCATCTATATTTGAAAATTCAAGTTTTTGCACCATGACAAATTTGGTTATATAACATTATATAAAGCATTATTTATGCAAGAAAAATAGTTGAAAAAGAACACAACAAGTACCGTACTACAAATGAAATTAATTAGCTTTTTGCCGCAATTTCTTATGGTCTCACTTTATAATATTTAATTATATTCATTGATAATATAATTTGTTCTTTTTTTAGGGATATTATGGTCTCAACTAATGTGGCCATTTGTTCCCCCTCTTAGTATTCGGATTTTTGATTGATCAAGTTTTGTGTTAAATCTTTAATATTTCCACATTACGTATTTACAATTAATTTTCAAATATCATGTTTTACACGTAATATGCGAATAATGTACATTATTAAAAAAATCAAAGTGGCTTATATATTTAGATGAGAGTCCCGAGTTCAAACAATTCCACATGTAACAAGTATTCTTATTATTGTTGTTGTTGTGCGTTATTATCATTATTATTGTAAAATTTTAAATTTATAATTGGACATTCCTTACAACTGTTGGAAAAGAATGAAATGGAAAAAAATACATCTGTCCTCACCTCATAAGCATTCAAAATTCTACAAATAAAAGTTGGATCCACACAATAAGGTAAGTACATTAATACAAAATCCAAAATATACAATTACAGATACAAAAATTGAGCATTTATTAAGACAATTCTTCCACAAAATAATGGGCATCCAATGGGTATTACCAAACACAAACCATATATAAATTTTTGACAACTAAGAAAATACTAAGACAAAATTCAAATTGTGCTAATCCAAAATAATCTGACAATCTCATCACCATCTATATATACACACCATAACAACTACCTATTCTATATACTCCGAGAAAGAAAAGAGACAAAAAACAAATCCACAAAATTTTATTCTACAAAGAAAGAAAAAAACAAGTAAAAAATGACAAGAAAGTAACTTTAGCTTACATTAACAATGAGACATAAAGGAAGGCTTCTTTCAAAAAAAAAGGAAGACGGGATCGATCAAAAAGGTGACCGAACATCGGGAAGTCCTTTCCGAAATGGAGGCGATGAAGATAAATGGCCAGGCGCCTTTCACTTCTGGCGCTGCGGCACCTTCTCCTTCTCATCAACCTCCACCTCCACCTCTGATCGGAGCTGGTGGAAGTGGTCTTGGTTGGGAAATGCCGGCGGTGTTGCCGTATCCGTATACCTTCAACCACTCGTAAATGAACCTGGAAATGGACTTGGAGGAGTCATTTAATTTCAAGAATTTATTAGTTATCAATCTTGGAAATCTATCTTTGTTTTATTTGTGTGATTTGGTTTTCACTTCTGGATCAATGTAATAACCTCCACACACATATGTATTATATATGTGTGTGTATATTTGGTTGGTTTATTTTATTTTTCAGCACTTGATTAATATTTCTTAAGTTCTTGTTTTTTCTCTGTTTCCTCTCTTTTCTCGTCGGTGGTAATTAGGTTCTTGATAAATGATCTTTTCTTGATAAGACCTTTATACAACATAATTAGCTAGAGGATATTTTGGGTTTACATTATATCGATTTGATGGGATTTATCTGAATGAAAATTGATTCAATCCTATCGTTCATATATTTAACAATAACTCGATCTTAGGAATAATAGTGAATTGATTTTGTAGGTATGATGATACTGTAAGTCCAAGCGGCTACGATAATCTAGAGGGGGAGGTGAATAGATTATCTCCATCTTTTCGATTATGCCCTCTTTTTTGAACAAAACAAGCCAAGACAATAATAAAGGTGCGGAAAGTAAACAACACACGTCAATTTATAGAGCTTCACCCCACCTAGGGACTACGTGCTCTACCACCCCAAAGATATCCGGGATGGGTTTCAAAAAAAAAGAATTTTATTAATTACCACAATTAATACAAATTCAACTTACAACAATACCTTGAAGAGCACCACACTCTTCTTCAACACCACCTCCGAGATTACACAATCTCTCTTGAAGATTACCACAATCTCCAACGGCACCTTGTGAAGATTACCACAATCTTCAACTTTGAAGAATACCAAATTCTTCAACACCTCGACAAGAAGATTACCACAATCTTCTTACACCTAACACCTAGATCACCCAAGTGTGTTCTTACCACAAGAACACTCACAAAGATATCTTGTATTGAATGATTACCCAAAATTCAAGATTACAACTCCATAATGAATTATACAATTGAGTGCAAGTGTGTAATCAAGAATAGCCTAGACCTCAAGAATGTGAAAGTGATAAGCTAGGCAAATTACAACAAGAATAATGACAATATAAGACCAAGTGTTTGTTTGAGTATTTCTTGTTGTGTTGTATTGTTCTCTCTTGTTGTTGTGCTTCAAATCTTCCTCTATTTATAGGGATGATTGATCATTGATAGGCTTCTCTTGGAATCTGATATCTACAAAAATTACAATTAAAATCAAGATTATAGCTGTTAGAAATCAATCCCATAATTTAGGGAAAAGTTGTCGATGCACAACGGTCGAATTTTTCTTTGTCAAACTTGAGAGCGACCGATCGATCGCAAAAAAAATACACTAGGGGACCATCCGAGGGTGGTCGGCCGGTCGCCCTAGGGGTGCGACCGGTCACCCCGACCATTTTGAGGTTTCTGCGAGTTCTGTTTCAAGAAACTCGTTCCCAGTACTGCCGCCTCTTTGGTCGACCGGTCGACTCGCAATGAAATGTTGTCCGATTTTTGTCAAAAATAAACCTCAAGAATTACTCCGAAAAATTAGTAAAAACATTTTAAATCGATCGAGAGTATTTTGGACAACATTAGAAATATAGTTTTGATGAAATAACACATTAACACAAAATCAACAAAAGTGTTGTCCGATATAAACTTCAAGAAATACTCCGAAAAATAGTAAAAACATTTTAGTCCGATTGGGAGTATTAGGACAACATTTAGAAACATAGTTTCAATGTAAAAATCCATCGACACAAAATCATTAAATGTGTTGTCCAATATTGTCGAAAATAAACTTGAAAAAATGCTCCGGAAAATATTAAAACCATTTTAAATCATTTAGGAGTATTTGGACAACATTTAAAAACATTTTTTTGGTATAAAAACAAAATCATCAAAATCATGATAAAATCATTTATCAACAATCTCCCCTTTTTGATGATTACAAACCAAAACAATTTTAACGAGGTCGATTTTGAAAACAAAAACAGTTTTACCAGTTAAAAAGAACTATCCGTTGTGAGCAACAACATTCCACGCAATATAATCACAAGGATGGGAGTAAAGATATTCAAACACATATAGCAAAAGCTCCCCTATCAATATGCACAACAAGAGTAATGTAAAAGCAATCAACCACAAGCTAAAAGCTTAGCTTTTACATATTGATCTTAAGTACAAGAGCTTATAAGCTCCCCTGTCAACAAAACATCATTAGACAAGTATATAAGTCAATAATACAACAAATGGACTAAGTATAATCCACAACTTATGGCTTTTAATAGCTACGACTTATAGCTTCTTTCTCGAGCTTATATTAGCTTCTATGAGCTACGAGCTTATAACCTATTTCTCCCCTTTGGAATCATCAAAAAGAATGTTAGCACGATAAAAATATCATATATTCATATCAAAGTGCGCAACTAAACCGATGTATCGAGCTATATGAACATTGAAGCTTATAAACCAAATAGGAGGGAAAAGTCGATCATACGACTTGTAGAAGTTTATGAAAACTCATTTGATTTGCAAAACATGATCTCTTATAAATATATAAGACATTTGAAAACGAGAGAATCATGTAGGTGATGACTTATTTCATTGAAACATTTTATCAAACACTTGGCGGGCGTCAAAATTTGAAGAGGATATATATAGCCCTTGTAAATGTAATCAAGCCAAGTTTTTCATCACCAAAAGCAATTTTACAGATATCATTCATCAACAATCATCATGCTTAACACAAATATATAAGAATTGCATCAAGAAATATACATATAGGCCAAGTTCTCAAGGGTTCAACCCAATTGAGATAAAGGAGTAGAATTCTTACCATTTAATCGGTGAAGACAAGCAATGATGATGATACTCGAGCTAGATAATCCCCAAAATATGAATTTTATGCAACAAAACACATTTGAGGTGAATTGTGTGTGAAAATGTCAAATGGGTCGAAATAGAGAATGAAAACACCAAAAATGGCAAAAGTCTGGAAACAAAACTGATTTTAACCAAAAAATCTATTAGGGCGACAGGTCCAGGGTATGGGTGACCGGTCGAGCAGGTGGGCGGCCGGTCGGCCTGACCTGGCAGCCAGCATTCTACCGTCTGTTTGAAATTCAAATTTGCTCCAAAAATCGATTTTTCGCCCTAAGTTTTAAAAACGTGCAAAATGCAAACATAGACATCATTCAATATACATTATGTCATAATCAAGAAATGAGGTAAAATACTCGGCGGTGAGCGATTAAAAATTCCACGAGTTATCCTTGAAATGGAATTAAACACATCTCAAGTTTTTGTTAAACATGCAATCCCTTAGAAAAAGATATCGAATCTCAATATGTTTAGTTCGATTCACGACTTTAACCATATTTTGAAAAATTATTATCACCGGACTTGTTATCCCGAAAATAAGAACGTTTTAAGACTTTGGATACAACAAGTCAAAAAAATGCCTTTCAAATATTTGAAAATTTCTTTTAACGACACTTTTAATGAGATTCGTTTGGATTGTTTTTGAACTCGAGCATATAGACATAAGGTATAGAAAATGTCGAGTCTAAAAGAGTAATAAACGAAGATAAACATACCTCGATTTTGTTTGTCGACCGATATGCCTTCCTCAACCTTGTCACTTTTTACATGGTAGTCATAGAGGTTGAGTTGGTTCTTTCTTCTTCAATGCCTCACTTATTCTTTTGTATACTTTGTGTGTAGAATATAACCACCTTCTTGGCATTGTTGAACTTGAATTTCAATGAAGAAATTGAGCTCCTCGATCATGGTCATCTTGAATTTACCTTGTAACAACTTAGAAAATATCTTATACAAAACTTCATTAGTAGCACCATAAATGACATCATAAATTTGTACAAGTAAGCATTCTTGCCCTTTTTCAAGAAACGAAGAGAGTGGATTAACTTTACCTCTTGTAAAATCATTTTGCAAAAATAGCTAAGTCTATCAAACCATATATGGGGTACTTGTTTTAAACATAATAAGGCCTTTTATACAAATCATTTTGGCCTAAGAATTTTCAAAACCCCGATTGTTTTTCATAGACTTCTACTTGAATAAAACCATTTTAGAGAATTGGATTTAACATCCATTTGGTAAAGCTTAAAATTTTCTTAAAAACAAGAATGGGCAAGTGAAATGCTAATAGCTTCTAAATTTGCTACGGTGCAAATGAATCATCAAAATCGATACCTTCTTCTCGACAATACCTTTGAGCTACTAACCTTGCCTTGTTCATCAAACTTGTTCCAAAATACCAAAAATTTCTGAAAAATCTCAACAAATAGTCTTGTACAAGAGCATAGTGATATCGAAAGATAGAGACACTATAACAAGTAACACATACTATGCTTAAAGAAGATCATTAAGAATATAATATAACATGTAAGTTCAAATAAGCTTGTAGAAAGCTATATAAGGTCTCTTTTGAAATATGAAAATACGAGCACATAGTTGAGACCTCATTTACAAGAATCATATGAACAAGAGCTTTGACATAAGCATCCAAGAATAATGGCATTTATAAGTGCAATAAAATGCATAACTTAGTAGATCAATTGTTTTATCAAAACAAAATATAATCCTTTACAAATCTTGGATAAAACAAGCTATGTCAAATAATGCCTTTTCAAAATATTAAAGCATCCACTTAATGGTATTTGTATAAAATAAGCACATAGGCATATGGCCCAACATGTATCGAGTCTAACAGGATGAATAACAATAGTGAGCGTACCTCGATAGTTCATGTTACTCTTGACATATTATGACGTAGATGGCCATTTGTGATGATATATGAATCCTACACAATTCTTAAACAAGACTTGCACAAAACAAAAAATGATACAAGTGTAGGCAAAAATAATAAAAGATATCGCAAGTAAGCTCATGACATAAAAATCCATAAGAAATGATAAATCAATTAAGTCTAAGCAAATACACAAAAGTTTAATATAAGCATCATACAAGGTCTCCTTTTTCAAAAAATTTTAAAACCTCAAATATATATTGAAGACCTTAATTTTAAAATTATGAAAACTCATTTTGCAATTTAGAAAACAATAAAAACATTCATAAAAAATAAAATAAAATGCATATTTAAATAGGGAGATACGGTTTACCAATTTCGCCATTTCCATGGGTTGAGTCATTCTCATTGTTGATAATATCTTTCCCTTTGAAAATCATCTTGTTGATGATGGCTTCTCCAATTGCTCCATCTCCAAGGATTATATCCTTCCCTTTGTTGATAATATTTTCTTCTTGGAAATTCATTTTGGTGGTGTCTTCTTATTTGATCAAATGAGACGGTCATTTGATGTCTCCTTAGCGGTATGAATTTTCTTCGATTATTATTTCACGTGGTGCCTAATATAACATTGTTTTATGGTAGCCTCAAGTGCTTGGGTCCTTTGGGATTAGTCTTGAGACTTTTAGGTCTCCAACAATAATTAGAGTTATGTCTATCCCGACAATTATTTACCGTATGACCTTTTTACCACAATAGAAACATGTAATAATTCTAGAAGTGTAATGACCAACATGCTTAGAGACTTGACTATTTTTCATATGTTTAATAACATTAGGCTTATGGTCAAGTCCTTGTTTCAATTTATCACAACTATGAATATCAACAATATCGGTCATTTTATCGGTACTCAAGTTGGATTTTGATAAATCCTTTTTCACGCAATTAATATCCTCAACAAGAGTACTATTTTCTTTTTCAAGGTTTCTAACCTTATAAAGTGTGGTGGTGTGAGCACATGATAGTGATTCATGGGAAGTAAATAAACTATCCTTTTCATTTTTCAAAATGTTGAATTCCTTTTTCAAATTTATGTACTTAACAAGTAAACCTTGGAATTCATTTTGAAGGTCATCAAAATCATTTTGCAAATCACTATAATCATTTTGTATAACAATATCATAGGAAGTAGAGGTTTAAGACATACCTCATTTTCTTCTTCGATGCCCATAAAACATTGTTCGACTACTTCATAGTTGGAAGTTGAAAGAGGCTTGTTCCTTATATTTGACTTTGTATCCCTTTGAGAAGTAGATGCTTTTGAGTTGCTCTATCATTTGCATATACTTCATTATTGGTTTCTAATTTTTGCCATACTTCATGAGCCGATCGAATTCCTACAATAAGATCATATTCCAAATTGGTAAGTGTCACGCCCCAAATGGGACGCGACGATGATCCACAACTTAAATACAAGTAAACTAAACATTCTAGACGAATATCATCAAAATCCAATGGAACAAAGTCTAAATAGCAAGTGGAAATAAAGAAACACGTTACAACTTACGACCACAATATCCATAATCCAAATTACATCCCCGATATGATCTAAAGATAACAACTTAAAAGTCAAAGGGTCCTACGCCCTTCAAGCCACAAATCGGAATAAAAGAAATACAAGAGTCCAACCACAACAACAAGAAGTAGTAAGTCCAACAAGCGGAGTACAAGGGCTCAATCTGTGGTCGGTTCAAAGATCTTCAACGAAGTCCTCATCTAAGGTTAGAAAACAGGTGGGGATGAGACAAATCTCGATGGATGGGGTGATCGTGTGCAAATGTGGCGCAATATATAGTTTAAGCGAGAAAACAATGCTTATATGAAAACGTGTGAGTATGATGCATGAAATCACACACGATCCCACAAGCGTCGTGATAAATATATTTAAGTAATAGACTTATACGATTCAAGAAAATAGTTCGTGGTCACACAGCACTATGGGATTCATCCAAGACAGTAGGATTGCGTGCGAAAATGTAACGCCAATCCCATGCAAGGCAAATAATGGTTGCGTCACGGATTTGTAGCGCCAACCAATGCAAAACAAGTAAGCGGTTGCGTATGGATTTGTAGCGCCAACCAAACGCGGGTCCGATAACTCCGGGAATCGTGTGGATCGACAGCGATTCCTTCGTTCTTCCTTGTAACTCCCCGTGCGAGAGGTCCAAGATCGGTCACCTTATCGCTCCATAGGCAAAGACAAAATCCAGTGGAGCTTGCAAGGCTCGGATCCGTCATAATCATGATTATACCTAAAGTACTACGACCCGCTTCCCTTGACACTCTGTCCCTCGGTTGCGGGATTAGGACGATGGGACCGGAAGAGTGGAATAGCAGCCGAGCTGCCGGTTCCATCCCCGACGTATCCATTCCGACCGTGAGCTCGACACACCAAGTTGACTCAGCAGAAAGTAAATACAAGTACAGATATCGAGTATTATCGATTCAGGGAAGCGTTCAGAAATTTTTTGAAATTCACTAAAAGTAGCAATATGGCGTTGGTGAAGTTATTTGGATGAAGATGATTATCGGAAGGATAAGCAATCTTCGATATCTTGAAAGATTAGGTGTAACATAAGTCACGTTATAGATTCAAAACGCAAGACGAGAAGTCGCCCGCGATCGGGTATTAATCGGTCAAAGCGGTCCGATAAGTCAAGTGGTTTTTGAGAAAATAAAATACTTTAATTAAATCTCCAAGTCAGAGGGTCCAGGGCTATTTTAGTAAAAGGGAAAATAATTTGAGTTAGGTCCTTTATCAAAAAAAAATTACAATTTAGCCCCGTTTTGTAAAAACCAAAACTTTTGGGGTTGAAAATTAAATAAATAAATATCCCGACCTTGAAAAATTATGAGGTCAGTTCCTAAATTCTCCAAATTGTCTAGAGATTCAGGTTTTTAAAGTTTTGAGGTCGAGTTGTTATAAAAGTCTCACATTGGCCCCAAATTTGTAAAAATTGTCATTTTGGACCTTAAGTTTAAAATAATCGGAACTCACAAACCGGAAGGGATTTTAATGTTATGCAAGTTGGAAAATGTCACTAAGGTTAGTGGGATATTGGGACAAAAGCAGTTTTTAAAAGAAATAAGTGTAGGTCCTTTAACTTTTGAAAAATTATTTTTGTCCCATTTTGAAATAATTGTCTTTAAGGCTTTTAGGGGTCCAATTGTTATGCAATTTGAACCTTGGGTCCAAAATATAATTAAGTTATAGTTAAATTAGTATTTCCAAGTGCATGGGCTGCACAAGTCCTGGAAATTTCATTTGGGTCCTCAAGTTTAATCTTTTACACTTTAGTCCCTCAATTTTAATAAAATTACTTTCCAAGCTCTAAACACTTGGATTTTTGGAATACATTTAAAATATGTCATTTCCAGTACCTTAAGAGTAAAAATTTCAAATTTTAAAGTTAAGGTCTGGTACAGTTTCAAAATTTGCAAAGTATCCCTTAAACTTTCAAAATTTTACAATCTAGTCCTTGGGCTTTTAAAGGTTGATTTTATTTATCTTAAAACTCTTAAAACTTTATTAAAATGTCCAAAAGTCATTTTTGAACCTGAGTACAGTCCCAAATTTTGAAATTTACAAAGGGTCCTTTAACCACATCATTTTCTTGCAATTTAGTCCACCAACTTTCCATTTTTACATTTTTAAGTCCAAAATTGAAATTTAATCAATTATGCTCGACTTGTCCAGGTTTTAAGTCATACAAAATATGGATTTCAAAGATCATACACATGCATGTCCAATACATACAAGAATTCATCAAATAGAACATTAAATTGTACATGCATGCACCTAAAATTCAATAAATTGCAATTTTGAGCAACTCTTGAGAATTTTCATGATTTGATACATAAAATTGACATGCAATACATTGATTATATATCTCAAGGGCTCATGATCAAAATTCAACATGCATTTTAATAAAAACACCTAGAAGTTGGAAAGTATTTTTTCCACCCACCTTAAATTGGAAAATTGTGAAATAAAAGGATAAATTTCACAACTTTGGAGGAGGTCACTTAGGTCAGCCCCTAAGTCAAGAAATATCAAAAATTTGGAGTTAAAAAATGAGAGAAAAATTAAGGAGAAAAAGAAGGAGATGAGGAAATTGGAAAGACTACATTTTACCTTGTGTAGTAGGTGATTTGAAACTAGTTGAAGCTTCAAATTTGGAAATTTTGGTTCAACTCCAAAATCACCTAAGGTCAGCCCCTATTTCTCAAAAATGAAAAAGGGGTGTTAAAATTTGAAAAAAATAGGAAGAAGAAGAAAGAAGCGCTCTAGTGTCCAATTCTTACCTTGTAGTCCAAATTTCTCTACTAGTTATTCTTCAAGTCTTCAAATTTCAACACCATGCATGCATGTATCCAAGTGGTCTTCTAAGTACCTCAAAATCCAAAATATAACCTGAAGTTAAGAGGAGAAGGTGATGAGTAGTAAGAATTTAAGTTGAATTGAGGAGTGAAATTTCTTACCTTAAGATAAGGGTGTTCGAATTTTTGGTGTTTAAGTGGTAAGATTGTTTGTTTTGGTTTAGATGTTTGAAGAAAGAAGGTATGTTTGATGTTAGGAAGAAGATGTTCTTGAAGATATGAATATGGGTTTGAAGATGTGAAGGACTTGTGTTTGAATATTTGAAGATGTGAAGAAGTGGTACTTGAAGATATGAAGAACTTATGTTGAAGATTTGAAGATGTGAAGAGTTGGTGTTTGAAGGTTTGAAGATATGAATGATTTTGTGTTTGAAGATTTGAAGATATGAATGAATTTTAGAAAGAGGTTAGAGAGAAGGAGGAGAATTAGCTTGAGAATTAGAATGTGTTTGATAAAATGAACAAAAGTTGTTCATCTTTTTCTCTATGTGGCCGTCCACATTAGGGGGGGAGAGAGATTTTTGATTAATTTTGTGTCTTGCAAATTGTCTCTTGCATGGAGACAATTAGACTAGTCAAAGTATGGACAATGTATGGAAAGAGAAGGAATGTTGGGAAGACTCCAACATGTTGGGAAAATATTTCATATAAAATTGATGTATGAGATGATGTGTATAATGTTTGAATTAATGGTATAATTATACACAAGATGACTAATATAAGTTGTAAGTGTACAAGAGTATGATGATATTTCTACTCCAAAATCATCACCATGGCATCCACTATAGGGCAATTTGGTAATTCCATATATTTTTTTTTGTCCCAAATTTGATGATAATAGATGAATAATATCAATCTCCAAAATAATTAGTGATTTCTTTGATCACTTATAAGTCTCATGATCACTTAATCTAAAATAAAATCTTAATTCTATAAGGTAAAGGTCTCTAAAATAAATAGTCTCTTAAATTCTAAGGTGACTAATAAATACACAAATAGTAATAATGATCAATCAAGTGATCATAAGTGCAAAATAGAATTAATAAAGATCATGATCACAAGTAATAAAATGAAATGAAATAAAATACAAAATATATATATTAATGATAATTACCCGTCAAAGTGACGCGTAAAATAGTCGGTCAAATACATAGACGACAATAAGAATCAATTATATGTCCGGAAAAAATCGGGGCTTCACAAAGAAGTGAACAATATAAAATATTGAGAGCTTTACCATTTAAGGAGATGATTTTCTTTTCTTCATCATTGAGCTCTTTGAGAGCTTTGGAGGTGTATGGTGTGTCTTTCATCGGAATGGATTCTCCATTGATGACGATGTTCCAAATATCGAACCCGCAACCTTGCAAATAACATTCCATTCTTTCTTTCCAAAATGTAAAATTTTAGGAATCAAATCGAGGTGGCTTGGTGGTGGAGGTGCCGGAAAGGTGAGCTTCATTCGTAGCGACGATCGTTCCTCTTCATTCGCGATGTGAACGAGCTTGCCAAAGAGTTTTGCTTTGATACCACTTGTAAGTCAAGCGGCTACGATAATGGGAGGGGGTGAATAGATTATCTCCATCTTTTCGATTATGCCCTCTTTTTCGAACAAAACAAGCCAAGACAATAATAAAGGTGCGGAAAGTAAACAACACACGTCGATTTATAGAGCTTCACCCCACCTAGGGACTACGTGCTCTACCACCCCAAGATATCCGGGATGGGTTTCAAAGAAAAAGAATTTTATTAATTACCACAATTAATACAAATTCAACTTACAACAACACCTTGAAGAGCACCACACTCTTCTTCAACACCACCTTTGAGATTACCACAATCTCTCTTGAAGATTACCACAATCTCCAATGGCACCTTATGAATATTACCACAATCTTCAACTTTGAAGAATACCAAATTCATCAACACCTCGACAAGAAGATTACCACAATCTTCTTACACCTAACACCTAGATCACCCAAGTGTGTTCTTACCACAAGAACACTCACAAGGATATCTTGTGTTGAATGATTACAACTCGATAATGAATTATACAATTGAGTGCAAGTGTAATCGAGAATAGCCTAGACCTCAAGAATGTGAAAGTGATAAGCTAGGCAAATTACAACAAGAATAATGACAATATAAGATCAAGTGTTTGCTTGATTATTTCTTGTTGTGTTGTATTGTTCTCTCTTGTTATTGTGCTTCAAATCTTCCTCTATTTCTACGAGATGATTGATCATTGATAGGCTCCTCTTGCAATCTGATATCTACAAAAAAATTGCAATTAAAATCAAGATTATAGCTGTTAGAAATCAATCCCATAATTTAGGGAAAAGTTGTCTGTTGCACAACGGTCGAATTTTCTGTCAAACTTGAGGGCGACCGGTCGCGCACAAATAGAAGTTTTGAAAGAACGCAGCAAAAATACACTAGGGGGACCGGTCCAGGGGGTGGTCGACCCGGTCGCCCTAGGGTGCGACCGGTCACCCCGACCATTTTGAGGTTTCTAAGAGTTCGTTTTCAAGAAACTCGTTCCCAAGTACCGATCGCCTCTTTGGTCGACCTGGTCGACCTCTCCGCAATGAAATGTTGTTCGATTTTTGTCGAAAATAAACCTCAAGAAATACTCCAAAAAATTAGTAAAAACATTTTAAATCGATCGGGAGTATTTTGGACAACACTATAATATAGTTTTGATGAAATAACACATTAACACAAAATCAACAAAAGTGTTGTCCGATATAAACTTCAAGAAATACTCCGAAAAATAGTAAAAACATTTTAGACCAATTGGAGTATTAGGACAACATTTAGAAACATAGTTTCGATGTAAAAATCCATTGACACAAAATCATTAAATGTCTTGTCCAATATTGTCGAAAATAAACTTGAAAAAATGCTCCGTAATATATTAAAACCATTTTAAATCATTTAGGAGTATTTGGACAACCATTAAAAACATTGTTTTGGTATAAAAACAAAATCATGATAAAACCATTTATCAAACAGATACATAAATTGTTCTTTTTCCAAATAAAAAATGATGTTTATATCAACTAATGTAGAGGATATAATCTTTTTTTTTTTTTTTTTTTTTTTTGCGAACATGTTTCTATGTTCTGAATTAGGAATAATATTATAGCATTTTATACTATATGACTATCTCTACCCAAAAATTTTGGATTAATTAATTTTTATCTATTATCACAATTCCAAGACGTGTAAATAAAAGAGAGACATTCAACAAATAACATGATTTGAAATGATGTTGAGTTCATTCATATATTTTGTTGGTAAAATTGCAAAATTAGTTATATAACTATAGACGGTAGTAAAAGGTCTTTTAAAAATTACATTTTGCAAAAACATCATGAAACTATATAAATATCTCAATTTTGATCCTCTAAAATGCATGATTTGCAAGATTGTACTGAACTACGATATAAAAATCTCAATTTTTGTCCTAATTTCATCGAAAATTGGTACATGTGTCATTTATATGATTGAAATCCGGTGAAATTAGAACCAAAATTGAGAACCGTTTACGTGATTGAGAACCAGAAAATTAGTACCAAAATTGAGATTTTCATATAATTACATGACAATTTTGCAACGGCGGTGCATTTTGCAGACAAAAATCGAGGGTTTGCGATAGTTGCGGGACATTTTTGCAAAGTGTGATTTTTACAGACCTTTTTGCTACCGCCATCTAGTTAGAGGACCAATTATGCAATTTTGCCTATTTTGTTTTATCATATCATTGGGATAAATTTCATCAATATGGTGAATCTATTTTGACATTTTGATGAATTTTGTTTAGAGCCTCACTAACGGTGTGAATTCAATTTAATTTGTCTTTAGGGAATTCTCATAAAAATATTGGTTCATTTTAAAATGGAATGATTTATTTAATGCGATTGCCCAATTCAATATTTCAAAACAGTGTTAATTAATTGACATTCAAATTTCAAAAGTGTTAAATATAATATCTTTGTCAAGTCATAGAAACGAAATCCTCTTATTATAAAAATTTGTAATTTGTAATATCATTACCTATTTGACCACTAAATAATATATCATGCATACAAGAAATCACATACAAAAAAATTAATAATAATTTAATATATATTTAGTTGGTTATATATATATATATATATCAAAACTACCATTGAAGAATAGAAATAAAACTTTTTTTTGAGGGAAATAGAAATAAAACTTAATATTGAAGAAAATATTGATATTCTAGTATTTTTTCCCAAAAGGATGGTATCTTTTATCTTTTGAACTTTTTCCACGTGTACGGCATGTAGATGTGTACTAACTAGAATTATAATTTTATGTGCAATTACGTTAATAATTCAAAAATTAACAAATTCTACTTTGTGAAGGTAGAATTAAATATTGAGTAAGATTATAACTCGTGTTGCCATTGAAATAATGCTTGTATAAATACTTTTGAAGGGTAGAAATACATTAATTAATACTAAAGACAATATAGATATCCGAGAGTTTATTCAAAAAGATAGTATATCTTGTTTTTCTGAATTTTTCCACGTGGACGTGTAGTAATAACTAGTTCCTATATAGGAAATAATTTTATGTGCGACTACGTAAATGATTCGTAAAGTAATAGATATCAAACCTTTAAGTTAAAAGTAACATATTGAGTTAGATTATTACTTGTAGGTCCCAAGGGTGTAAGTGTAAGGTTTAGAAGGGGGGTTGAATAAACCTTACCAAATTTTCGATTTAGTCCTTTTAAATCTCTGAGTTGATTCTACACGTTGTGTCCTTGATGGACCGATCGAATTAGTCACTCAAGAGAGTTAATCTCTCAACAACTCGGTGGTATTTGTTGATGTAGTAACTTTCACTTGGCTATAATTTAACTCAACTGTGGTTTTATTTTCAGCGGAAGACTTAACACCCTTAAGTTTGATTAAGCAAGATTTTAGAGCTTGATTTAGTACTTATAATTTTATCAAATGGATAGCAAATTTATCGTGAGATATAAGCGAGTTAAAAGTACATGAATTTAAATCTTTGAAATGTAAATGACACAATAAAGTTTTTATAGAGGTTCGAAGATGGGGTAATTCTTCTACTCCTCTCTTCTCCAACTCCTGGAGGAATCCACTAGGTAATGATCAGTTTACAAAGTGGTAACAGTCCAGATACAAGTCTTGATCACAACAAATTTACTTGATCCTTTGGGACTCGATGCCGAGACGCCTTGATCACTCACCGGCTTCTCGTACGACTCAGCTTCTTCACAGGGCAGCTGCCTTGCTACTACAGCTCACTTGCTTAAGCTCCTTGGATTTGATCACGAAGCCCTCCAAAAGCTTAAGACTTGGTTCAACCTTGAACCTTTCTACAATCCTTCCTGGAATGTAGACCCCTTGTTTTCAGTATTTTCCTCTTCAATTGATTGAAGTTCTCTTTCCTTCACAGGTAAGTGTTGGATTGATGTACTTCGAAATGTAGGCTTGAGGATTGAGAATGTTTCAGTTTTTAATAAGCTTGTATATCTCACGTGTGTGTCATCTCTCCTTTTCTCAAACAAACTCCTCAGCCTTTTATAGTGAACTTTCAAAAATTTGCCCGTTGAAGAGATAGGCTTATTTTTGAAAGTCACTTTTCAGTCGTTGGCTTGCAGTCCTTGGAATTGCCATTTCCTCGTATGAATTGTTCTTTCACCTTTTCAGAGTTCTGACACGGTGTAGTGCTTCCCATTGGTTCATTCCTTTTGCACGCTTCAGGGACTGAGCACTCCAAGAAAGGTGGTATGGAGATATTACTTGTTTAAGTAAATCTCTTGATTTCTCAGTGCGGTTCTTTTTCTGATTATCTCGACTTGACCGCATTTCCTTGCTTTCCCAGGTGACTTAGAGTCGCCTTCCAATCATGGATGACTCTTCACTTCAACTTGAGACTTGGCTTTTCTTGAGTTGACTTGACTTATGCTCCACTCACCGCATCTCACCGCTTTTCCAAATAGAGTTCTGTCTACTCTTCTTTGCCATACTCAAATGTCTCGCAGCGAAGTCTTCCTTCGGTCTTCGATTGTCTTCTTGCATGTTAAGGCGTAGCCGATCAACTCAACTTGGCCACTCTAATTGTTACAATACATTTCTGACAGAATTTGGGGAGCCAACTTTCTATTCTAAGTTTTACATGGCATTCATCAAAATCTAAACAATAAAATTCCTAACAATTTCCGCCTTTTTGATGATGCCAAAACTTAAATCATTCAAAGATGCAAACAAATGATACATACAGATAGTGTATTGACATAGAATGTATGCGCGTAATCAATTCTTTTTTATTGATCATATCATTCTTGTTCTGAACACAATCAAGTTTACAAGGTGTATCGAGCATAAAATTGTCTTCACAAAAATTAAAGAATTTATACCTTTATTACGTAAGACTTACATTGTATGTATTTACATAATAAAATACACGAAGGGTTGGGACAAAGAACACTTCATCTCCTTCGCCGTCTCCTTCTTTCATCTTGTTCAAGATCTTCTTCTCTTCTTCTCTTTTTCTCGTCGTCAAGTCATTTGCCTTCTTTTTCTTCTCATATGCTTTCCTGGCAGCTTCATCTTTTCTTATTCTTTCCTCCGTCTCTCCGCCATATAGCCGAGTTTGTCTCTTGTTTTCTTCTTCTATTCTTTTTGCATACTCGGCGTTAGTTTTAGCCACTTTCAAATTTGCCACTTGGTCAAGTCCAAATTGAGATCCCTCCTTTTCTTCCCGGATCTACGTATTCAATATTCTTGGGCGAGGCCTAGGTCCAAGCTTCTTCCTCCACTCATCGCTTCTTCCTCTACCTGGGGCGATCTTTGAATCGGGGTCTTCTTCTTTTCCAAATGAGTGACCAGCAAAGTGATCGCCCGGGTTGTCTGTCACGTCGTCACTTCTTCACATAATGTGAGACCCTTTTCCCAAGATGATCCCAAGCTTGAGCCATGACATATTTGCAAAGTATCCTCGGACTCGAGCGTTTTAAATTCATCGACCGATCGTGGCTCGTCCCGACATCTAAGATGGCATAGGTGTCTCTCGCTTCTTGGAATGCCTCCGCGTTCTTTCAAGATGTTCATCACCCTGGCATCCATTCTTCCTTCCACTTCCTTCATCCTTGCTTCAATTGATTTTCTCTTCTCGGCCATAGATACAAAGCAGAGTGTTGGAGTGGCGAGTCACCGGAGTTTGCCGCTTATAATGTCACCGTGATGAGACCTTGTTGGGGGTTTGTGCAATCATCAATGTCACATCCGTTGATCCTTCCCCCTCAACATGCTTTCCTTTCTTCTCGTTTCAAGACTTCCTCACCGATTTTCCCGACTCACCGCTGCTCTTTCTTTTCGGCTTGATTTTTTGCTTTAAGGTATTCCTCTTCCCCCTTTTTGGCATCATCAAAGGATAGAGAAACCCCAGGGAACATGTTTGCAAGCATGAAGTCGAGTCTTCGATGGTTGAGTTACTCGCTTCAAGTCCGCGTTGTATGCGGCCGAATTCGGACGAGTAGCGTTGGATTCTCACAAATCGGCTTCATCTCGGCCATGAGAAGGCTGAATTTTCTGGTCATGTGTTCTTCCAAACGTTGTAGATCATGTGTATGTTGCTCACGCAGCAGCCTTGATCTCGGCAGTGTGAGCTTCATGCATATGCTCAATGTGTTCTCTCGGCTTTGTCTTTGCATCGTATTTTCGGCTCTCCACACCACCTTGTTGAACAATTGTCCTGAGTATCTCACCTGTTCCACACGCATTGTTTGTCTTCTTTGTTGCCACCATTCCCTTATCCGAATCACTGTTATGCCTCTTAAATCACCGTAAGGGTGGCATCTCTCGTTGTCCAATCGCATGTCCAAAGAGGCCGATGCCTCTCCATCCTTTCAATCTCAAAGAAAAAGTGCCTTGAACACTTCTCGAGCTTCAAACGATTCTTCCATTGCGGTGATGGCCATACAAAGATCGGTCGTGAATCACCGAACGATGGTGTCGATGGAAGAACAGAGCTGGTTTGTAATAGCGTGCTTGTTCGTTTTCGACTCTTCGTGGAGTTCTCGTATCTCCAAAGTGAGAAAGGGAAAGATTCTACAAAGGATTCATCACCGCCAACCGGTATCTGTCGATGATGAGCGGTGCGCGTGAAGTTCTCTTGGGAATCGATCTGCTGCAGCTTGAGGAGCCTCGAGCGGTGGTCTCTTGTTCACCGGGTTCTGTTGTGCGATGGGCAAGAGACCCGCTTGAGCCGAGCCTCAATTGTCTTAATGACCTTCGTTGGTCTCACCGATTTCTCCATTTCATGAGATCGTCCTCGGCCTTGCTCGAGCGTCATCGGACGATGATGAGATCTCCATTGGTGGCTCATCATCAAAATTGAAGGTTTGACGAGTAGTCTTGGGATCGAGACTTGCTCGTGCTTGGAACATCCGCACCGAAGTCTTTTGGATTTGTCATGGGGATGACTCGACTTCTTCTTCGCTTCCCTTGATCCCGAAAAAGTGACATCGGGGTTGTCTTGGGAATCATGAAGTGCGCCGATCTCCTTCTCGGATGGGTCGATGATACCGGAGGATGTTCTCTACTTCACCGCTTTTTACCCCGAAGTCTCAACCTCCCGTGGGCCTTCATTTCCTCCCAGCGGTCTCTCTGCTGCGAGGTCTTGTCCTCCCTTTCGACGATGTCACTTGTCTTAGGGTCTTCTACGATGGCATCCATTGGAGTCTCAACCCCATGGATTGCACTTTCATCGCCTGCAGTGTTAACTCCCGTACATTCCTTCCTGTGCCTCGATCGCATCGGCGTCATTAGCCTTCGTAGGTTGGCACCTCAAATGAGACAGACTCAAATTTGCTGCCTCGAGCTTCGTTGATGGCAACTTGTTGTTCTTCTTGTGTTTGAATTTTCTCTACTTCGCCTCCTACATTCTTTGTGGAGTCATCTCAACATTCTCCGACCTTGCTGCAGCGTGGAGGAGTTTCCCCACCGGCGCACCACCGAGTGACTTGAAATGGGGTCACTCGTCTCCAAACTCCCGGCTGTTTTGATTGATTGCTCACCGTTGGGGCGGTGGTAGCACACCTTCAATAGGGGTTGGCTCGACCGGGGTCCCCACTATCCCGCCATCGCCATCTCCTTATTGCCTTTCTTCCGAGTGAGTCAAGTGGTAGCAAAGAACAACGCCAAGGCTATTTGCTGAACCACTCCCATTGGATCGATTTCGGTGTGTTCGAGGACTCTCCTGGTCCCTCCATTAATCTTTGCTCGTGAAGGATTCTTGATTCGTGCAATGCTTGCTGCATTTGCAACTCTTCCGTGGGGCAAAGAAGATTCTCCTGTTCCTCGTCACCGCGAGAAGACATCAAGGAGAGGATGTGTATGTTCTTTGTGCCGAGATAGGCGGTGCTTGCCTTCTCACGTGCTTCGGCTTCTTCACTTGCTTTTCTCTCTTCTTGTCCTTGTAGATCTGCACTTTACGTGCGATTGTCTTCATCCGTAGCCGAGCACAAAGAGTTAATCCAAGGAAATTTAGCAGCCTTCCTCTTCTTCTTCTATGAATTCAGTCGTTGAACTGCTTCCTTGACTTGCTCAACTTCCATTTCCTCCACTCACGCAAACGATTTTGGATGTCCGGGTAAGGTGGAGATAGGATCATTACATCACTATCCGCTCCGGCGGTTTTTTCTTGTGCTTCACTGTGAGCTACAATCAGCTGTGTCTTGGGTTGCCTCTGATCGCCTTGAAAGACACTTGTCAAGTTTCATCAACTACATCCGGAGACTCTACTTTTTCAAGTAGTCTCCGGTATTTGTGCTAGCCGAGTAATCGACTCACCGGTTTCTCCCTGTTCGGATCGCTTTACAAGTCTTCTTCGTCTCTTAGTTTGTACCGAGAGGGATTTCTCGTTCGAGACGGTGCCCTCTCGATTCTTGGGCGGCCGGGGCCGTGCGGTGTTTGTTTCTAAGGAGCATGCCATCGTGGCTTCTCGGTTCTCCTCTTTTTGACGATCGGAGAAGGTATTTGTGAGTCCTTCTCGACCGCTGCGGGGGGAGACACGGCCGGCCGGGCGGTGACTCACGCTGCGGGCGGGAGCATGTTTGGTTTTTTCTTTGCGCAGGGCGTGATCTTCTTGGCACCGCAGGGCGCTTTCTTCTTGGCCGAGAGAGAGCAGTGATATCTTGGTCACCGATTCCCCCTCAATGGTGTCGCCTCTCTTGGCGTAAGCTCGCTTCGAGCGCCGAGAGGTTAGCTCGAACATCCTCTTGTTAACATGGAAAGCCTTCCCATGCCTAAGAGGACTCCTTTCACCTCCAATAGCCGGCCAATCACCGGGCCATATCCCGGGATCCTCCAAATGTGCCATCTTCTTTGAAGGACTTGTTCCCCACGTTCGCAGAGAGTCTAGATAAACTCAGCCCGCTTTATCTTCTTTTCTTCGACGATTGCACCCATCACAATCGCTTTGCCTTTGACATTGGTCAAAGTCGCCAAATTTGATGTTGATACACTTGGCAACTATGTCCAACAATTTGTGATAATCCTCCTTCAAAGCCAGCTCTTGTTTGTCTTTGTGTATATTATTTTGTCAAAGAACGCTTTGACTTGGCTATTTCTTTCCATCGTCACCAGGTTCACATCAGCCTCTTTAATCTCGATGTTCCTTCACAGGGTAGTGAGCAATATTCAGCCAAATCCTTGGCAGTGATAGTCAGCTGCTTCCCATGAACAGATGACTTGATTCCTTCATCGTGAATCTCAGCATTCACGTAGAATTGTGCGACCTCCTCCACATAGGTCATCGGATATTCTAGCGTTAGAAACGGTTTTAGTCCGGACGTTTCCAACTTCTCGATTTTCTTCACTAGGGTGTCATCGGACCGCTTCACCATTCCGTCAAAATCCACCGTCGAACCAAAGGTGTGGATTTGCTTTCCTAACTTGGTAAAGTCATAAGTTGGTGCCATTTCTCAGGATTATTTCAAAGAAAAACTCAGAAATTGATTTGAAGGTTGATAGGGTTTCGAGAGTATTTTGCCTTTGCCTTTTGAGAGAAAGAGATGAACAGTTTTAGAAGTGTGAGAGAGAAACGGACGAAAATGGTTTAAATATGGTTTATGAAAGGACGTGCAGACGGTTTTTGAATTGTGATCGAAATCAACGGCTTGGATTTCGCACGCCAATTGAGCATTTCATGTCTCGTATTTAATGCGGCAACATTTATATCCAATCATAAGCTTGGTGTGCACTTTTATGTCCGTACACATAATCATTATCTTTGACGTGTTCCTTAAAACATTCCCGCTTAGTCAAAACGATCGCGTTTTGTCACTTTGCTCATAAGTCATTCAACTTATCTCTTAGCTGATTTAACTCGCTTCTCACGATTCTTTTAGCGACTCACTATCACCGACTCGGTGTAGTTTCTTCCGTCTGACTTGATTCATCGAAATGATTTACATTTTTCTCTTTTTCTCCCCTTTTCTCGTTCTATTTCTCTTCTTTGATTTGTCCGAGTGTCACCACCAATTAGTCCCAACTCATGCTTGAGTTCTTCAAATCTTGACTCACATAATGGTTTTGTGAAGATGTCGGCTAGTTGTTTATCGGTTGAGATATATTCCAGGATGATGTCCTTCTTTTCAACATGATCTCTTATGAAGTGATATCGACATCAATATGTTTTGTTCTTGAGTGCAACACAGATTTTGAGTGATTGCAATTGCACTTGTGTTGTCACACATGATTGGAATTTCTTTTTCTTCAACTTCATAATCTCTCACCGTTGTCTCATCCATAGGACTTGGGCACAACAGCCGCCCGCAGCTATGTATTCTCGCCTCACCAGTAGAGGTGGCTATTGAGTTTTGCTTCTTGCTAAACCAGAAATTAGTCTGTTTCCTAGCATTTGACATGTGCCTGAAGTGCTCTTCCTGTCCACTCTGCATCCAAAGATAGTCGAGAATCAATAGCCAATTAGCTTGAATCCACCTTCCTTTGGATACCATAGGCCTACTTCTTGCTTCCTTTCAAGTATCTCAAGATTCTCTTAGTTCTATCATATGGCTCTCTTTTGGAGCAGATTGAAATCTTGCACATACACCTACAGAAAAAAAAGTGATGTCCGGCTCTTAGCCGTGAGATAGAGCAATGATCCAATAAGTGCTCAGATCTTGTTTGATCTACTGCTTGCCATCCGCATCCATGTCCATTTTGACCGATGTGTTCATTGGTATTTTTACGTAAGACTTCTCCTCCATACCAAACTTCTTCATTAAGTCTCTCCTGTATTTTGTTTGACTTATGAAGGTTCCATCCTTCACCGTTTCACTTGAAGTCCAAGGAAAATGCCACTCTCCCATCATGCTCATTTCAAATTTACTTTGCATGAGGTTTGAAAATTTTTCACACAAACTCTTTGTTAGTGGATCCAAAAATGATGTCATCCACATATATTTGAACAAGCGGATACTCTTCTTGTCTTGAATTAAAAAAAGTGTTCTATCTACTTTTCCTTTTGTGAATCCATTTTCGATTTAGGAATTGTGACAGGTATCATACCATGCTCTCGGGTGCCTGTTTCAATCCATACAGGCTTTCTTGAGTTTGTATACCTTGTCTCCAAGAGTCTTCTCGCTCAAATCCTCGAGGTTGTTCAACATACACTTCTTCTTCCAATAAACCATTTAGGAATGCACTCTTTACATCCATTTGATATACAATGAAATTCTTGTGAGTCGCATAGGCAAGAAACATCCTTATAGCTTCCAATCTTGCTACAGAGCAAATGTTTCATCAAAATCTATCCCTTCTTCTTGGCAATATCCTTTGGCTACCAATCTTGCTTTGTTTCTTACCACGAGCCTTCCTCGTTCATTTTATTTACGAATACCCATTTGGTTCCAATAACATTTTGATGTATGGGTCTTTGCACTAATTCCCACACTTTGTTCCTTTCAAACCGATTCACTCTTCTTGCATAGCTTGAATCCAATGTGTGTCATCCAATGCTTGTGACACATCTTTTGGCTCTATTTGCGAGATGAAGCATGTGAACATAGCTTCTTGTTGAGTTCTAGATCTTGTCTTGACACCTTCTCTTATATCTCCAATGACAAGTTCTCGGTGGATGGTCTCTCCCATCTTACATCGAGGTTGGAGTAAGTTAGGCCGGATTCAATGACTTGCGGAGATGTGTTGTTGTGGTCGCCTCTCTCGTAATCACTTAGCCGCAAATTTTCCGGTGTTTTTGAGATTCAGCTATCTCATCTTCTTCTAAATTGATAATTCCAAATTGAAATTGACGCGGGGACTCTTTCTCGTATGGTTGAATGATTCAAATTTTATCACCGACTCTTCAATTCTTCTCCATTTACATTTTGCTCATTGAATACTACATGAATGGGTTCTTCGAACCATAGTTCTTTTGTTGAGTATTCTCAGAGGCTTTGCTTTCAAAGTATCCTAAGAAGATACCTTCATCGCCTTTAGCATCAAAAGCCTTTAGGTTGTCTTTGCCATTGTTGTGAATGAAGCATTTACATCCAAATATTCTCAAATATGAAACATTTGGTTTTCTTCCAAATCCAGTTTCATAGGAGTCTTTGTCACCGTTTTATCATACATCTGTTTTGGGTGTAGCAAGTCGTGTTGATTGCTTCAGCCAAAATCTTTTTGGTAACCCCGCTCACTAACATGGTCCTTTGCTTCTTTGAGAGTTCTGTTCCTTCTTCTTTCGCAACTCCATTCTCACAGGAGTCCTTGCTGGCCGATAGTTCATGACCAATACCATTCTCAATACAATCATCGAGTTATTATTCCATTGACAAACTCGGTTCCTCTATCCGATCTTATTTTGATAATGGTTTGACTCTTCTCATTTTGAATTCTCTTCATCACCGTGTGGTAGTCTTTGTAGAGTTTCTTTCTTCTTACACATGAATATTGTCCATGTATATCTTGAGTAGTCATCTACTACCACCAAGGTGTATTTCTTTCCACTTATCTTTGTTCCATCTTTGGGCCAAATAGATCCATATGAAGCGGATGCAATATTCTTGTAGAGGATGGGCATGTCTTTTCTTTGAATGACGACTTGATTTGTTTTCCCTTCGACATGCATCACATATACTCTCCTTCTTATATACTCGAGTCCGAAGTCCTTCTACAAGATGACTTCTTGCCACTTGTTAATTGTTTTGAAGTTCAGGTGACTCAGCTTTTTGTGCCACGAAACAACTTGATTCAAATTGTACTTTTTTTGCTAGTAGACATGTCTTTGGGTGTTGCAATTGACCAATCCACTACATACATATTTTTCTGTCTACATCCTTGCGTACCACTTCATTTGATTCAATATCTTTGATTTGGCAAATACCCATGTTAAATCCAACATTGTAGCCCTTGTCACGGTAGCCGATCGACACTCGAAGTTGAAGTTGAGTCCTTCAACATATGCAACATCTGTGATTTCTAATCCATTCCTCTTGATGGATCCAATGCCTCTCTTATTTCACCAGAGCTTCATTTCCTCCAAATATGACTTTCGCTCCTTTGACTTCCTTGAATTTTGACAGATTTCTCTTATTTCTGTCATATGTCCGGAATGCCCACTATCCATGTACCAGGTTCCTTGGCACTCACTTTGTTCCTTGAACCCGCAATCAAGGAAGTTAAGTTTTAGGTACCCATACTTGTCTGCAGGTCCCGAGGGGTTAGAATTGTAAGATGATCCAACCAACCTATAGCCAAATGATTTGACTCTAAGGGGTTGCCATCTATCGATGCCATAATCATAATTAATCCTGGCAAATTGCTTGGGGATTCTAGGTTCATACAAATTGTCTCTTTTGTCCGTATGCCCGCATATGTGTTTTAGAAATTGCTTTCCTTGGGTAATTGTGGTGTTTTTGCGTGTAGTGCCTAGGTGCATATGTGTCTTTGATGAAAGCTCTTATACTTTTGGAATGGCCTTTCTTGAGTTCTGGCCTTTGCCATCTGGCTTATATTCCATAAGTCTATGACGATTCACATTATTCCAATCGGCTTGGCTTGGATATTTTCTACCATTCCCATCATATGTATTTCTTTTATGAGTTTTACGGGATTTTTGGTAGCTCGCTTCTTCTTTACTGAGTATTTTACTTTGGAGTCTCGCCGAGGACTCGGTGAATCTCTTCTCTCACTTCCTTTCAAGACACTCAATCGGGCCGTTTTCCTTTTCCTTTGTAACCAAGACCAGTTTGCTTAGTATTGTGCTTTGGAGTGAATGTGTGTGCAACATTTAGAGTTTTGGATTTTTCGGACTCTTCATGACTTGAAGATCCTTTTTCCAAAATTACTCTTGAGGTTTGACATGGCACAGAGGAGTTAAATCCTAAGCTGTCTTGTCTCCACATTCTCTTTGACTCATAATAAGTTCATCCAATGATTTACATGCCTTAGTGAATGAGGCAATAACATTCTTGAGGTCATTCTCCCTCTTTTCTATAGCAGAATTTCGCTACTAATTTAGCATTTTCACCTTTAAACTTTCATTTTCAACACTATTTGACTTAGAGTACTCGGCTCCTTAGTCGGCTTTGAGTTTTGACTTTTGAGTAGGTCAAGTTTTCCTCATTCAATAGTGTGTGTGAGGATTTAACGTGTTCAAAATCTTTCATCATTTTGCCTAATGAATCATAAAGATCAAGGTGATGAGGTGTGTGTGTCACGTCACTATCACTAGTGTAATAGAGCTTGTTGAGTTAGATTGTACCTCATCTTCTTGATCTTGTTCTTTGGCCATCAAGCGGATCGGGGCTTCTTCTTCGTAGTCACTTGAGTAGTCGGCTTCTTGCTCTCTCAATCACCGTCTCTCTTGACTTATTTGTCTCAAAGCATCTCTGCGCACCATCATTGCCCTTTTCTTTTCCTGTCTTCTTTCTCTCAAGACCTTTCTTTCTTCTTCATCCTCGTACTTGTTGACTACAGGATATGAGCAATCAATGGCATAGTGACCTGGTTGTCTACTGATTCCCAACATAGATATTCACCTTTTGATCACTCTTTCCATTCTTGAGTTTTCAGCCCATTGATACTCAACTTTTTGATGATCTGTTCTCTTGGTTGGCCTTGTCTTCCCTTGATTTGGAGGGAGTCGAGTGTCTTCTCGGAAGATTCACCCTTTCCTTTCTTGTAGTTCTTATTAAAGAACTTGTTGAATCTTTTAACCATCGTGGGCTATTTCTTCCGGGTCAATGACTTCTTTGACCTCGGCTCTCTTCCCATCTTTAACAATTAGAGCAATTTGTTTTGGGTACAATTTGTCTCTTCCTGTCTTTTCTTCTCACCAAACTCGTAGGCTTTGAGGTCCGAGAATAGTTCATGGTTGGATGTCTTTGATAGATCCATGGAATGTCTCGAAGTGCCATGACCTTCATTTCCCATTCACCGAAGACTTTTTAGGATCTTCATACACATTTCCTTCGTGTATATTCCTTTCCAAGTGTAGACACTCATTTGTGATTTACGTAAACCGAGCATCCATTGATCCAGGTTCTCTCCTCGAGATCATTTTGAAGTTTTCAAACTTTTGTACAACCACCGATAATTTGTTTTCTTTGATTTGCTCCGAGCCTTCACAAATCAATGTCAACTTGTCCCAGCATTTCCTTAGCCGTTTTGCAAGATTTGACTTTGTTGAACATGGCTTTGTCCAAGGTTTTGTAAAGAATGTCCTTGGCTACATTGTCCGATTGTATCTTTTTCATCATCATTTGTCCACTCGGTTCTTGGTTTTTCAACCATGACTGGTCTAGAGCAAAGATCTTCTTCTCCTTCACCGCAACTCTTCGCATGTAATTTGTGTTCACCTTTAATATTTGCAGAGGCCCATCTTCTATCACTATCCACATCTCATCATGTAATGCCGATAGATGAGCCCGCATACGAATTTTCCAATCATCAAATTCTTCAATAGTGAACATAGGGATGCGTGTCAAATTTGCTTCCATGATAATGATTTTTAATGATAAAAAGAGTTTTGAAAATTTAAGTACTAAAGCGGACTTTGAAAAGTTTGGAGATCTAGTTCAAGAACCGGTGCGGAGGGTTCAATGAACCAACCGCTCTCGATACCACTTGTAGGTCCCAAGGGGTGTAAGTGTAAGGTTTAGAAGGGGGGTTGAATAAACCTTACCAAATTTTCGATTTAGTCCTTTTAAATCTACGAGTTGATTCTACACGCTTGTGTCCTTGATGGACAATCGAATTAGTCACTCGGTAGAGTTAATCTCTCAACATGAACTCACCGAGCATTGATGGAGTAACTCACCGTTGGCTATAATTTAACTCAACCGTGGTTTTATTTTTCAATGGAAGACTTAACACCCTTAAGTTTGATTAAGCAAGATTTTAGAGCTTGATTTAGTACTTATAATTTTATCAAAAGGATAGCAAATTTATCGTGAGATATAAGCGAGTTAAAAGTGCGAGAATTTAAATGCTAAAATGTAAATGACACAATAAAGTTTTTATAGAGGTTCGAAGATGGGGTAATTCTTCTACTCTCTCTTCTCCAACTCCTGGAGGAATCCACTAGGTAATGATCGAGTTTACAAAGTGGTAACAGTCCGATACAAGTCTTGATCACAACAAAGACTTGATCCTTTGGAACTCGATCCGAGACGCCTTGATCACTCACCGTGGCTTCTCGTGCGACTCGGCTTCTTCACAGGGCAGGCCGCCTTGCTACTACAGCTCACTTGCTTAAGCTCCTTGGATTTGATCACGAAGCCCTCCAAAAGCTTAAGACTTGGTTCAACCTTGAACCTTTCTACAATCCTTCCTGGAATGTAGACCCCTTGTTTTCAGTATTTTCCTCTTCAACTGATTGAAGTTCTCTTTCCTTCACAGGTAAGTGTTGGATTGATGTACTTCAAATGTAGGCTTGAGGATGGAGAATGTTTCATTTTTAATAAGCTTGTATATCTCACGTGTGTGTCATCTCTCCTTTTCTCAAACAAACTCCTCAGCCTTTTATAGTGAACTTTCAAAAATTTGCCCGTTGAAGAGATATGCTTATTTTTGAAAGTCACTTTTCAGTCGTTGGCTTGCAGTCCTTGGAATTGCCATTTCCTCGTATGAATTGTTCTTTCACCTTTTCAGAGTTCGACACGGTGTAGTGCTTCCCATTTGTTCATTCCTTTTGCACGCTTCAGGGACCGAGCACTCCAAGAAAGGTGGTATGGAGATATTACTTGTTTAAGTAAATCTCTTGATTTCTCAGGCAACGGTTCTTTTTGATTATCTCGACTTGACCGCATTTCCTTGCTTTCCCAGGTGACTTAGAGTCACTTCCAATCATGGATGACTCTTCCGTCACTTCAACTTGAGACTTGGCTTTTCTTGAGTTGACTTGACTTATGCTCCACTCACCGCATCTCACTTTGCTTTTCCAATAGAGTTCCCGTCTACTCTTCTTTGCCATACTCAACTGTCTCGCGAAGTCTTCCTTCGGTCTTGATTTGTCTTCTTGCATGTTAAGGCGTAGCCGATTTAACTCTCAGCTTGGCCGGCTCTAATTGTTACAATACATTTTACAAAGAAGAATTTGGAGAGCCAACTTTCTATTCTAAGTTTTACATGGCATTCATCAAAATCTAAACAATAAAATTCCTAACATTACTCGTGTCACCATTGAAATAAAGATGCATGTAAAAGTCATTCTTCTCTCCATCATTCAAAAATGATTCTTACAATTGATGAATATTTCCTTCATAATTAACCACCGATCAAATTTCACCATCATTGATTTAGGAAAATAACAGATAATAAGTTGTTTTTGCATACTAATAATATAAAAATAATTATAATCACAATCTTAAATAATATCAAATTGTATCATTGTTGATTTATGAAACTTAAGAATAAGTAAACGTTTGCATTAAAATTTGACCATATTCACCATTTTATTCTTTACTATCAATGAAGTCATCGTATTTTGAATCATGAAATTTATATTTGATAATTTCATGATAAGTTAAACATATGAACAAATTAAAACATATTCTTTGTATCAAATGAGAATAGTAAAGGGAAAATAATTTATTTGGTCATGTAACTTGGACCATTGAGTCTCGATCCTCTTAGTAATAATTTTATTCAATCCAATATCTTTTAAAAATTTGAACATTTAGTCCTATTTTGACCAAGATTGTGTAATTTTATCGGAACTTGCTATCTATGACTAGTTAGGTGCAAACATATCAAAACAAAATGTGGAATTTTAGTGATTTTGGTGCAAAGATTGCCACAAAAACATTAAAAATCCTCAAACTTCGTGTGTCAATTTCTCGGTGATTTGACAAGTCAATTTTGTGGCAAATGACCAAATTCTCTAAATCTCTTAGACAAATTAGCATCCATCGGTCCTAGTTAGCAATTACGGTACAATTACACGATTTTCGTCAAAATAGGACTAAATGTCCCCAATTTTGAAAGATATTTGACAAAAATTAAAAGGTGACTAATTGAAGGACGAAATCTCCAAGTAGTTGAAATTCGGGACCGATAAAACTATTTTCCCGATTATTAAATAATGACACTACAAGAAAAATGTTCATTAACTACAACACTAAAAATACAACAGTTTTTTGGTAATTTATGTTGTCTTTCACTCTAAATGTCACGCCCGATTGGGACGCGACGACGATCCACAACTTAAATACAAATAAACCAAACAAGTCTGAAGCGAATATCAACGAAAACCCAATGAAACAGTCAAATAGCAAATGGAAATAAAGAACAAGTACAAGTTACAACTTACGGTCCAACAATCATCCAAATTACATCCCGAAATCAACTAAAGATAACAACTTAATAGTCAAAAGGTCCTACGCACTTGATTCGCACTTGATTATAGACCGGAATGAAAAGAGAATAAAAGAGTCCAACAGAAATACAAGAAATAATTCCAAAGAATAACAACAACAACAACAACGGGTAGTAAGTCCAACAAGCGGAGCACATGAGCTCGATCCGTTGTAGGTTCAACATCTTCAACAAAGTCCTCATCTAAAGGTTAGAAAACGAGGAGGGGATGAGAAAGAAATCTCGGTGGATGGGGTGATCGTGTGCAAGTGTGGCAATATATAGTTAATGCGAGAAAATAGTTGTATGAAAACGTGATATATGATGCATGAATTCACACACACATCCACAAGCGTCGTGATAAAATATAGTAATATACTTATACGATTTAAGAAAACAATTCGTGGTCACACAAACACTATGTGATTCGGCAAGACGGTAGGATTGCGTAGGAATGTAACGCCAATCCTATGCAAGACAATTAATGGTTGAGTACGGTTTGTAGCGCTAACCAATGCAATACACGTAGTGGTTGCGTGATTTATAGCGCCAACCAAACGGGTCTCGATTAACTCGGAATCGTGTGATCGTACAGTGATTCCTTCGTTCTTCCTTGTAACTCCCGAGCAAGATGGTCCAAGACCTGTCACCTTATTGCTCCATAGGCAACGACAAAATCCACAGTGTAGCTTGCAAGGCTCGGTTTGTCATAATCATGATTATACCTCAAGTACTACGACCAGCTAGCCTTGGACAAACTCCGTCCCTTAGTTGCGGAATTAGGACTATGGGGACGGAAGAGTGGAATAGCAAATGAGCTGCCGGTTCCATCCCCGATGTATCCATTCCGATGTGAGCTCGACACACCAAGTTAACTCGGCGGAAAGTAAATACAAGTTTAGGTATTCAACCAGCAATCGAGTATTATTGATTCAGTGAAGCGATTCGGGAAAATTTTCAAAATCGCGAGTGGCAATTATGGCGTTGGTGGAGTTATTTGGATGAAGATGATTATCGGGAGGATAAGCAATCTTCGATATCTTGAAAGATTAGGTGGAACATAAGTCCCGTTATAGAATTGAAATCGCAAGACGAGGAAGTCGTCCCGCGATCGGGTATTAATCGGTCAAGACGATCCGATAAGTCAAGGGATTTTTTTGAGAAAATAAAATAATTAAAGTCAGAGGGTCCAGGGCTGTTTTAGTAAAAGGAAAATAATTTGAGTTAGGTCCTTTATAAAAAGAAAATTTACAATTAGCCCCGTATTGTAAAAAACCAATACTTTTGGGGTTAAAAATTGAATAAATAAATATCCCGACCTTGAAACATTATGAGGTCAATTCCTAAATTCTCTAAATTGTGCAGAGATTCAGGTTTTAAAGTTTTGAGGTCGACTTTTTATAAAATTCTCACATTGGCCCCAAATTTGCTAAAATTATTATTTTGGGCCCTAAGTTTAAAATAATTGGAACACACAAACCGGAAGGGCTTTTAAGGCGATTCCAGTTGGAAAATGTCACCAAGGTTAGTAGGATATTGGGTCAAAAGCAGTTTTTAAAAGAAATAAGTGTAGGTCCTTTAACTTTTGAAAATCTCATTTTTGTCCCATTTTGAAATAATTGCCTTTAAAGTTTTTAGGGGTCCAATTGTTATGAAATTTGAACCTTGGGTCCAAAATATAATTAAGTTATATTTAAATTAGTAATTACAGGTACATGGGCTGTATAAGTCCTGGAATTTCATTTGGGTCCTCAAGTTTAATCTTTTACAATTTGGTCCCTCAATTTTAGTAAAACTACTTTCCAAGCTCTAAACACTTGGATTTTTGGAATACATTTAAAATATGTCATTTCCAGTCCTTTAAGAATTAAAATTCCAAATTTTAAAATTAAGGTCTGGTACAGTTTCAAAAATTACAAAGTAGCCCTTAAACTTCTAAAATTTTATAATCTAGTCCTTGGGCTTTTAAAGGTTGATTTTATTTATCTTAAAACTCTTAAAACTTTATTAAAATGTCCAAAAGTCATTTTTGAACCTGAGTACAGTCCCAAAATTCGAAATTTGCAGAGGGGTCCCTTAAGTTTTATTTTCTTGCAATTAAGTCCACCAACTTTCCATTTTTGCATTTTAAGTCCAAAAATTGAAATTTAATCAATTATGCTCGACTTGTCCAGGTTATAAGTCATACAAAATATGGATTTCAAGGATCATACACATGCATGTTCATTTCATACAAGAATTCATCAAATAGAACATTAAATTGTACATGCATGCACCTAAATTTCAATAAATAGCATTTTTGAGCAACACTTGAGAAATTTCATAACTTGATACATAAAATTAACATGCAATATATAAAATATACATATCTCAAGTGCTCATGATCAAAACACTACATGCATTTAACAAATGCACCTAGAAGTTGAAAGGATTTTTCCACCCACCTTAAATTTGGAAAATTGTGAAATAAAAAGGATAATTTCACAACTTGGTTTGAGGTCACTTAGGTTAGCCCCTAAGTCAAGAAATATAAAAATATAGAGTTAGGAAAAATGAGTGAAAAAATAAGAAAAAAAAAGAAGATAAGAAAATTGGAAATACTATCATTTACCTTGTGTAGTAAGTGATTTGAAACTAGTTGAAGCTTCAAATTTGGGATTTTTGGTTCACCTTAAAAATCACCTAAGGTCAGCCTCTATTTCTCAAAAATGAAAAAAGGGGTGTTAATATAACGCCCGAACCCATTTCGATTAGGAACATCACGCGTTGTGGTACACTTGAGTATTTATAAATAGTTTGCGGAAGCATAAATAATAATAATTTAAATATGGAAATGTGGGCTTAAAAATTTCTTAAATAAACTTAAGAGTAACAAAGGTGATAAAAGTTTGATAAGAGTTACGCATTAATAAATTCATGTTACACCACGGTAATTTGTTTACTCAAAACACAGTAATTTTAAATATTTGGGAAATATAGAATAACGCCCCACGATGCCAAACCCCTACGCCTCGGCTCCCGATTCATCATCATTATCTCAAATGTAAAAACATTTGAAGGCATGAGTTGTGACACTCGGGGAAAGCGTGTGATTACACTATATAGGTCAAATAATCATAATGCAATAAAAATCATTTTCTCGACACCGGGGTATCCCCACCGTTGGCGAATACATATGGCTCTCGGCCTTTTAAACACCGAGGGTCATCCCCACCCGTTGGCGCTTACATATGGCTCTCGGCCTTTTCTCGACGACACCGAAGGGTCATCCCCATCCGTTGGCGCTTATAAATAGCCCGTAGGCACATTTTAGCAATTATAAAGAGTTGACAAATATAGTATAACAAAGACGACATGCTTACAAAATCGAAGTTTACCCACCTTTGAAGTTTAATAGAATGCTAGTGATGTATTTGTTTGAATGAGTCCGTATCCATTGCGCCGCACCTAACACAGTTAATTCTTCAACTTAAATGACATAAGACAATGTAATAATCATCAAATAACTTATTCTCTCGATCTAAGTAAAATCTAAAAGTTCCTAAAGTCAATTATTGCATAATCGGGTGTTCGGTACCCTTTTAAAGAGCTTTAAAAATGATAGTTGACCAAAGTCAAAAGTCAATGGTCAACTTAAAGTCAAAGTCAACATAAAGTCAAAGTCACTTAAATTCAATTAATTCTTAATTAATCACCTAAATCAAATAATTCTTCAAACGACCCGTTTCAGATGGAAATCCCAGTTAATCGAAACCTTAACCTATATATCTTATCTCGAATTAAAATTCTTGATTATCTTAAAATATGATATGTCATCTCGAAAAATCCCGAAAATATCTTATTCACTAAACCCGAACTTATTGATTTAATACTTAACGTTAAATAACTCGATAAGATTACATTGGTTTGTGTGCCAAGTACAAGTCACATCACACCACTATTTATGTCACGTCACATCACTATTTACATCACTATTCATGTCACATCAACTTTATGTCAAATCGGTCATTATTCATCATTCTTATCCCAATTCCAATCAACCGCAATTGCTCGCACCGCTACCCCGGTGGACGATAGTCGGACCGGCGGACGTATTTCTCCATTTTTCGAGCTCTGTTCAATTTATCCGGTTCTCTAATTTTAAGCACTAAATATTTCATCAACTTATTATCCTCAAAATCACTTTTAGAAAATAAGAATGTTCATCAAAAATCATCCTTAAGGCTTTAGGCTTCTAATTTTAACCCATAATGAAATAATGAGACCAAAAATTCTAAATTGATGAAATTTATCAACTCTCTTAAGTTCTTCTCCAACAATCAATTATACAACTTCTAAAAAATCTTCTTAAGTCATTAATATCAAGATTAAATCATCAAAAATCATATATAACTTAAAATTAAAAACAAAGTCTAAAATCATCATATTTAATCATCCTACTATCATAATCATCAACTTGAAAAATATCCCAACATATTTCCTTAATTCAAGGATTAAACTTTTTCCATCCTTCTTACACACACTACACCAAGAACACACGATTCTTTAAATTTCACCAAGAACACACAATTCTTTAAGTTTCACCAAGAACATCAAGAACACAAAATTCTTTAAATTTCACCAAGAACACACACTAAACTAATCTTCAAAGTTTTTCTTTCACACACTTCACTAATTACACATAAATCTTTATATTTTACCAAGAACACCAAGAACACCAAATTTCGCAGAAAATTCTTTGTTGTAGCAGTTTTTCGTAATTAATTCGGCTATATCTCTTCAACGAAACATCCAATTTAGGTGACTCTTATACCGTTGGAAAGATAAGACAATTATCTACAAATGTTTCTCTAACGAAAATCCCAAATTCGTATTACAAATAGGTCAAAAAGTGGTATTATTCTTGAATAGCTGGCGTCTTTTTTTCGGATTTCTGCACGATTCACTATTTGGGGTATAACTTGGTCTACAAAACTTCAATTGACATGATTCAAGTTTCAAATGAAAGCTAAGACATAGTTCTATACGTAGGAAACAAGGTTTGGGTTCAAATATAGCTCAAAGTATCCAGAAATTCGTTTTTATATAGGGTTAAATTTCTGTCCGAAAATAAAGGTATTTTCTTTCTCTTCAATATGATCAATCATAATAGAAAAATGAAATAATAAAAAAATCATTTCTAATATCTTTTTCAACAAAAGGCTGAAGATTCAAGTATAATAATGAGGTTTTTGAACATCATGTATTCACCATCAATTTACATTCTAATGTTAGTTCTAGCATAAGATTAATATGATTTCATACTTAAATGAAAAAAACAAAAATTAAAGAAAAAGATGAAGAAATCTTTACCCTTGTAGCTTATCTTCAACAATGGAGTATTTTGTCTAAGTATGCGGTGTGAAGAAGCGTGAGGGTGTTGGAGGTTTTTATAAAATGCAAGAATGATTGGGGTGGAAAAATCCATTTTGCCCTCTTTTAAAATATCTTGCAAAATTAGATATTTTCTAAAAAAATCCTCAAGTAAGCTATTATATTATTTATAAAAATAAAAACCCGAGAGTTAGTAAAACTCGATTTTCTTGATGGTCGTTAGTAATAAAATATAAGGTAGAAACTAAATCTAGAATTCCCAAAATATAAATAAGCACTTCGTAAAAATTTTCAAAAGCACTTATTCGGTACAAAAATCTCAATCCTAAAATTTAAGTCCAAAACTCCATAAAATATTCATGGTATGTCATTGTGATGTTTATCCATTTCCACTACCGTAGTTAGGGGGCGCAATCGGTTCTCGGATGCTCAAATAAATAAAATGCATAAAGCGAGTAAATCGCACATTTAAAATATAAACTAGATATTCGATGCAACATTATTCATGAACATTAATTTAAAAGTTTCAAGTAATTAAAAAGGGTTGGGTCGTCACGATTAAAGTTTGAAGAAAATAGGAAGAAAAAGAAAGAAGGGCTCTAGTGTCCAAATCTTACCTTGTAGTCCATTTCTCTAACACTTATTCTTCAAGTCTTCTAAATTGGCCACCATGAATGCATGTCTTCAAGTAGTCTTCTAAGTACCTCGAATCAAAATTTCAACTTAAATTAAGAAGGGAAGGTGATGAGTAGTAAGATATCAAGTTGAATTGAGAAATAAAATTTCTTACCTTTGAGATAGGGGTTCGAATTTTATGGTTTTAAGTAGGAAGAATGTTTGTTTTGGTTTATTTATTTGAAGAAAGAATGAGTGTTTGATGATAGGAAGAAGGTGTTCTTGAAGGTATGAAGGTATGTTTGAAGATGTGAAGGTCTTATGTTTGAAGTTATGAAGATGTGAAGGAATGGTACTTGAAGGTTTGAAGATATGAAGAACTTGTGTTTGAAGATTTGAAGATATGAATGATTTTTAGAGAGAGATTAGAGAGAAGGAGGAGAATTTTGCTTGGAGATCAAAATGGGTTGGATAAAATGAACAAATTTGTTCATTTTTGGCCATATTGGCTGTCCACTTTGAGTGAGAGAGGGAGAAATTTTTGTTTAATTTGTGTCTTGAATTTTGCTTCTTGCATGGGAGACAAAATGCAAGTCAAAGTATGGGCTTGAATGGTGTTGGGGAATATTGAGAAGAATGTTGGCTAAGTGGAAGAATGTTGGGAAAAATAGTAATAAAGAATTGGGGTATGAGATGATGTGTATAATGTTTGAATTAATGGTGTAATTATACACAAGATGACTAATATAAGGTGTAAGTGTACAAGAGTTGGATGATATTTCTAATCCAAAAATCTCATCATTGCCGTCCACTATATAGGGTAATCTTGTGGTAATTCCATATATTTTTTTGTCCCAAATTTGACGATAATAGATGAATAATATCAATCTTCAAATTAATTAGTGATTTCCTTGATCACTTATAAGTCTCAAAATCACTTAATCTAAATCAAATTCTTAATTCTATAAGGTAAAGTCTCTAAAATAAATAGTCTCTTAAAATTCTAAGGTGACTAATAAATACAAAAATAGTAATAATGATCAATCAAGTGATCATAGAATTAATAAATGATCATGATCACAAGTAATAAATAAAATGAAATAAATTGCAAAATATATATATATATATCATTAATATTTACCCGTCAAAGTGATGTGGTAAAATAGTCGATCAAATACATATACGACAAAAGGATCAATCATATGCTCGGAAAAATCGGGGTTTCACATCCTCCTCCTTAAAAGAACTTGGTCCCCAAATTCTCTTGAGAATAGTTCGGATATTGATTTCTCATGTCTTCTTCCATCTCCCATGTTGCGTTTCCATCTCGGTTGTGGTTCTCGCCATACCACTTTAACCATCGGAATCTCCCTCTTACGCAATCGACGATCTGGCGATCAATGATTCGAGATCGGCCTCTCGGTGTAGGATAAATTTTCCATTAGAGGAGGAGTATCACGAGTGATGATATGTTCGGGATCTAGTTGACACTTCTTCAATCTTGATACGTGGAATACATCGTGCATTACCGCATATAGTCTTTGGTAACTCGAGTCGGTAGGCTAACTTTCCGATTCTATAAAAAATCTTGTAAGGTCCAACATATATCGGACTCAACTTGCCTCCTTTCTTCGGATTGATCAATCCTTTCCGTGGTGAGAGTCTCGAGAAATACTTCATCTCCGACTTCAAATTCCAAATCCTTTATTCTCTTGTCCGCGTAACTCTTTTGGCGGCTCTGAGCCATGCGAATCCGCTCCTTGATCAGCTTGACCTTCTCCTTGTCTTCCCGAACTAAGTCGTCCTTTGGAATCGAGGGCAACTTTTGTTTCTCTTTCGAGTCCATTGGTCATCAATCTCCCAGTGTAGTGGGGATCAACATTTTCGCCCATATAATGCCTCGTAGGGTGCCATCCCAATCGTGGCCTGATAGCTGTTATTGTAGGCGAACTCGGCTAATGGTAAGTGCGAATCCCAACTTCCTTGGAAATCCAATGTGCAGGCTCGCAACATATCTTCTAGGGTTTGAATCGTTCGCTCATACTGTCCATCAGTTTGTGGATGTCTTTGCTGAGACTTAGCGAGGTACCCAATTCCTCGTGCAAGCACTTCCAAAATCTGGAGACAAACCTCGGGTCTCTGTCTGATACTATGTCAACAGGTACTCCATGCAGTCGAATGATCTCTCGAATATAAATCTGCGCAAGTTTCTGCAAGCTATCAATTTTCTTGATGGGTAAGAAGTGTGCGATTTCGTGAGTCGGTCTACAACTACCCAAATAGCATCATGGCCTCCTCCTCGGTCCTTGGTAGATCCGTCACGAAGTCCATTGTTATGTGTTCCCATTTTTACTTGGGAATTCTCAATGGTTGTAGTAAACCGGATGGTCGTTGGTGTTCTGCCTTTACACGTTGACAAGTCAAACATCTCGCAACGAACTCCTCTACCTGGTTCTTCATGTTCACCCACCAATAACTCCGTTTCAAATCCTTATACATCTTGTTTCCTCCAGGATGTATAGTGTATTTCGAACGGTGTGCCTCTCTTTGGATTTTATTCCTAATCTCGTCACGTCACTCGGTATGCAAACTAGATTCTAAAATCGATAACCCCATCTTCATGTACCGAGGATTCGATCTCTCTCCTTTAAGTATTTTCTCCTTGATTTTTGAAGACGCACATCTCTCCCTTGTGCTTCTTTGATCTCATTCAAATGAGATCGGGTTTAACTAAAATGTTAGCACATGAAATATGAGTATTGGTTCTTGTCGATTCCAATTGCTCGGCTCTTGTAATGATTCCCACTCTCGAATCATAAGTTTGGCTAAGCTCGCCTTTACGCTAAAGCGTCGGCTACTACGTTAGCTTTCCTGGATGGTATTGAATATCAAAGTGATAGTCCTCAATCAACTCCATCCATCTCCGTTGCCTCGTTGAGATCTTTCTCGGGAGAATAGATACTTCAAGCTCTTATGATCTGTGTGAAAACCGTGAATGTTGCTCCGTAGATAGTGTCTCCATTTCTTTAACACGAACACTATCGTTGCCAATTCCAAGTCATGTGTTGGATAATTAGCTTCATACGGCTTGAGCTTTCGTGATGCATAAGCGATGACCTTTCCTTCCCGCATGAGCACTCTTGCTCCTAGTCCTTCCTTTGATGCATCACTTTGTAGACGACAAAAATTTTATGTTCCCTTTGGAAGAGCTAAGATTGGAGTTGTAGTAAGTCATTTCTTGACTCTTGGAAACTAGCTTCGCATTTGTCATTCCACTCAAACTTGACTTGCTTCAGGTTAGTGGAGTGAGCGGTCCGCTATCTTGGAGAAATCCTGGATAAATCTTCGATAATATCCAGCTAGTCCTACTGAAACTCCTAATCTTCGTTATAGGCTCGGGTTGTTTCCATTCAACCACTGTTTGTACCTTCAAGGATCTACGGAAATCCGGTGCGGATACTATGTGTCCCAAGAACGCGACTTCACTAAGCCAAAATTCGCACTTGCTTTGAATTTGGCATATAGCTTATGCTCGTAGTGTCTCAAAATGATTTCCAGGATAGCGTTCATGCTCTTCTCTAGACTTAGAGTATACGGGTATTTCATCAATGAAAATCACTACGAATTGATCCAAATAAGGTTGAAAGACTCGATGTATCGAGTCCACAAACGCGTTCTTTGGTGCGTTCATCGAGACCGAAAGACATCACTACAAACTCGTAGTGTCCATATCGAGTTTGAAATGCGTTTTGGAAATGTCTTCTTCGCGGATATTTAGTTGGTAATATCCTTGTTGTAAATCAAACTTGAGTACACCTTTGTCGCTCCTTGAAGTTGATCAAACGGTTTGTCTATCCTCGGAAGGATATTTGTTCTTGATGGTCACGCTATTAAGACCACGATAATCTATACACGCTTCATGTGCCATCCTTCTTTTTGACAAATAGTACGGTTCTCCCCACGGAGATGTACTCGGTCGGATATATCCCACATCCATCACTTACGTAGTTGAGTCTTCAACTATTGCAACTCAAGAGGAGCCATTCTATACGGTGTTCTAGCAATCGGGGCGGTTCCGGTAATACCTCGATGGTGAACTCGACTTCCTATCCGGAGGGACAAAGTGGTGAGTTCTTGTGGAAATACATCCGTTTATTCTAATACTATAGGTACTTGGTTAATTTGTGTCTCAACCTTGGGTTTGTTAATTACAAACGCCAAATACCCTTGTGCCCTTCTAGTGATCGCCTTCCTCGCTTTCATTGATGAAATGATTGGGGCAATCTTAACTCGTGCCCTTCCCAAAATTTCCACTTCGGGCTTTACGGGTTCATATAGCTTAATGGACTTGTTATGGCGGTCCATTTGTGCATGGTGTGCGGACACAACCATCCATTCCCAATATCACGTCGTATTGAGATATAGGTAATAAGATCAAATTGGTAGGAAAATTTATTTTATCAATCTTAACTTCGCATGCATTATAGATAATATCATTATCGCTCGCGCCCATAGGAGTTGACACTTCTAGACATATGGGCATATGTTCCATGCATGCATGCGGTTTGTGTACAAAATACGGTGGGACAAATGAATACGTTGATCCAGGGTCAATAGTATTTTAGCGTAGTGGTTAGATACTAGGAGCGCACCTTCCACCATGTCCGTTGCCTTTGAAGCCTCATGTCCGGCGAGTGCAAATGCTCGGCGGGCATCCTTGCCCGATTACCGCCATGGCCATTGCCGGCCGAGCCGCACTGTTTGTTCGATCTTCGTATTTGGGCAATCCTTGGTGGTGTTGATTACTACCACGCAAACACTTTCCCTGTTTACACCAACAATCATTGGCGGTATGTCCCGGTTTACGCAATGTGCACACACTCACCCGGCTTTCCTTGTCTTGGTCCCTTCCTTTTATCTGTCTTTTTTAATCGGTCCTTCAAACTTAGCAGGCTGTTTAGATGGTTGTCCCACGATGTCCTCTTGAGACTGTTTGATGGCCTACTCTGCTTGAATCATCCCAATACGGTTCGATCCCCGACTCGATCGATGCGAGCCGCCTTTACACAGTTGAGTAGGTTGTCGATTCGACAAATCAACGATTGTTTTTGAAGTTCAACTTCAATCCTCGTGTGAATTTGTAAAGTTTGTCCTCTTACATGACGATTGTCCCCGAGCATACTTGGACAATCGATGAAATCGGACTCATCTTGAGCTATAGACATGTTCCCCGCCTCAACCTATGGAATTCATACCGTGCGCCTCTTTTCACAACCTTGTGGAATGTATTGTTCATTGAACTCGGCCAAGAAATTTCCCCATGTTCGGCTACTCGGTCCTGCTCCCATCTTCTCTCAACCGCCCTACACCGATCACTAGCGGCCGATTCTCGGATGAAATACCGTGAGTGTGACTTTACTGCTCATCTCGAATATTGGAGAGCATTGAAGATATTTTCCAGCTTCTCTATCCATTCTTCTCGCTTTTAAGTCGTCTGGCTCTCTAAGAAAGTCGGTGGGTCGAATCAGAGGAAACGCTCCAAAGTGCGATGGTTCGCCTCTCGTGGGTTCGGGAGCTCGGTGTTGAGGTTCCGTTTGTTGCCTCATAAAACCAAGATTTGTTGTAGGGATGTGCAATCAAGTTGTCTCCCTTGGTGGAGGAGGAGGTGGTAATTCGGGGAGGGTACCCGGTCCCCGGTGCGTCGTCATTCCTTGGGGAACTCGGCGAGGTCTCCCACGTCCCACGATGTTTAGCCATTCTCGTATTTTGAAGTGTTAGTTGCGATCCAAGAGTAAATGAATACAATAATTATTCGCGTAAAGCAAGTTATATCGTAGGGAAAGTAACAATAAAACACAAGACACCTGAATAAATAGCAAAGGCATATCCATTAATGTAAAATTTGAATACGCCCATGAAGTACAACCATAGTAAGACGAGTCAAAGATACATCTGAATCTAAATACAATGAATCAATACAATAGAAAACAAGGTACAACATAATGGAATAAGTGCCTACAACAACGAAAGCACAAACTGACAATCAATCAAACTACTCAGTGAGATCGCCATCATCGTCACTAGCGGCTACGTCCATAATCGAGGCCTGGTCGGGCTGAGGTGGCGCCTCGACCTCGGCTAATCAACGAAATCCAACCACTTGCTCGAATCCTTGTGCATCATCAAGCGGAGCAGCCTCAAGTGCCTCAGGCTCTCCGACCTCGACTGGATCCTCCTCAGGATCCTCCTCGGGGTCCTCCTCGGGGTCCTCCTCAGCGTCGAGTACGGGCTCCACCTCGGGAGGTGGCAATGGCTGTGCATTAGCTGCCAAAGCGCCTCCCGAGCGATGTCTCATCTCGCTGGCTAGGGCTTGTGTAAGGTCCTCTATCACGGTCATCTACTTGATGAGGTGTGTCTCCAAGCGCTCAATGGTGTCTCGAGACATGTGGGCGTCCATCTGCCACTTCTGGCGGCCGTCACTTGCTCTCTTCATTTTCTCTCGCACATTATCCAGGCGCTCCTGGATAATCTGTATCTGATCCTCCCGCGCCCGTATGGTGTTGTCGCGGTCCTTAATGATGATGGTCAACTCGTTCTTTCCGTCTTGGCTCCTTGCCAAGCAATCGTCAAGTCCCTGTTAAGCTTGGCGCTCCTCGGACAGCTACGAGGTCGCTCGAATACTCTCCGGTGCGGTGAGTAGTAAGTGCCGGTAGTACTCCCGCTTCGGCGGGGCACGATAAACATCCCACCAAGAAGGTGGCGCCACCTCCATCCCGATCGAACAAAACTAAGGCGGGTCAGTCAAAGGTAAAGGAAAGATAAGGAGAGAATAAGGAAAGAATGAACAAAGAAAGTCGGTCAAGAGTCAACTAAGTCAAGACAAGTATGACTATGGAACCTCGAAATATGCGTTCTAGCTTAGTTTAAACATCAATAAGATGGTTCTATGCCAATTTGAAATCGATTTCACACTTAATTAGTCAAGTCGCGACTACCCAAAACACGGACGAGGGTCCTATCCTGGTCAGCTCGGTGTAAGTTTCCATCTTACTAGCCGAGCTCGAACTACGATACCACTCTAATCGCTCACGCCCGATCCGGGACGCGACGATGATCCACAACTTAAATACAAATAAACCAAATAGTCTAGACGAATATCAATGAAAATCCAATGAAACAGTCAAATAGCGGCGGAAATAAAGAACAAGTACGAGTTACAACTTCTTTGTCAACAATCATCCAAATTACATCCCGAAATCAACTAAAGATAACAACTTAATAGTCAAAGGGTTCTACGCCCTTCGATTCTGATCGAATGAAAAGAGAATAAAAGAGTCCAACAGAAATACAAGAAATAAGTCCAAAGAACAACAACAACAACAACGGTAGTAAGTCCAACAAGCGAGAGCACCGGAGCTCGGTCAGTGGTAGGTTCAACACCTTCAACAAAGTCCTCATCTAAAGGTTAGAAAACGAGGGATGAGACAGAAATCTCGATGGATGGGGTGATCGTGTGCAAGTGTGGAAATATATAGTTAATGCGAGAAAACAGGTTGTAAAACGCGTGATATATGATGCATCAATTCACACACACATCCATAGCGTCGTGATAAAATATTTAACTAATATACTTATATAGTTTAAGATAACGATTCGTGGTCACACATACACTATGTGATTCGGGCAAAGACAGTAGGATTGCGTGCGGAATGTAACGCCAATCCTATGCAAGACAATTAATGGTTGCGTGCAGGATTTGTAGTGCTAACCAATACAATACACATAGCGGTTGTGTACGGATTTATAGCGCCAACCAAATGGGTCCGATCAACTCCTAATCGTGGGATCGGACAACAATTCCTTCGTTCTTCCTTGTAACTCCCGAGCAAGATGGTCAAGACTGTCACCTTATCGCTCCATAGGCAAAGACAAAATCCATAGTGTAGCTTGCAAGGCTCGGTGTGAGCTCGACACACCAAGTTGACTCGGGCGGGAAAGTAAATACAAGTTCGTATTCAACCAGGCAATCGAGTATTATTGATTCACGGCGGAGGCGATTCGGGACAATTTTCGAAAATCGCGAGTGGCAATTATCGCGTTGGTGGAGTTATTTAGATGAATATGATTATCGGGAGGATAAGCAATCTTCGATATCTTGAAATTTTAGGTGGAACATAAGTTCCGTTATAGTATTGAAATCGCAAGACTAGGAAGTCGATCCGCGATCGGGTATTAATCGGTCAAGACGATCCTATAAGTCAAGGGATTTTTTTGAGAAAATAAAATAATTAAAGTCATAGGGTCCAGGGCTGTTTTAGTAAAAGGAAAATAATTTGAGTTAGGTCCTTGATAAAAGAAAATTTACAATTAGCCCCGTTTTGTAAAAACCAATACTTTTGGGGTTAAAAATTGAATAAATAAATATCCCGACCTTGAAAAATTATGAGGTCAGTTCCTAAATTCTCTAATTTTTCAGAGATTCAGGCTTTTAAAGTTTTGAGGTCGAGTTTCTATAAAATTCTCACATTAGCCCCAAATTTGCTAAAATTGTCATTTCGGGCCCTAAGTTTAAAATAATTGGAACTTAAAACCGGAATGGCTTTTAAGGTGATTCCAGTTGGAAAATGTCACTAAGGTTAGTAGGATATTGAGAGAAAAACAGTTTTTATAACAAAATAAGTGTAGGTCCTTTAACTTTTGAAAATCTCATTTTTGTCCCATTTTGAAATAATTGCCTTTAAGGTTTTTAGGGGTCCAATTGTTATGAAATTTGAACCTTGGATCCAAAATATAATTAAGCTATAGTTAAATTAGTAATTCCAGGTACATGGGATGTATAAGTCCTGAAATTTTCATTTGGGTCCTCAAGTTTAATCTTTTACAATTCGGTCCCTCAATTTTAGTAAAACTACTTTCCAAGCTCTAAACACTTGGATTTTTGGAATATATTTAAAATATGTCATTTCCAGTCCCTTAAAAATTAAAATTCCAAATTTTAAAATTAAGGTCTGGTATATTTTCAAAAATTACAAAGTAGCCCTTCAACTTCTAAAATTTTACAATCTAGTCTTGGGCTTTTAAAGATTGATTTTATTTATCTTAAAACTCTTAGAACTTTTTTAAAATGTCCAAAAGTCATTTTTGAACCTGAGTACAGTCCCAAAATTCGGAATTTGCATAGGGGTCCCTTAAGTTTTATTTTCTTGCAATTAAGTCCACCAACTTTCCATTTTTGCATTTTAAGTCCAAAAATTGAAATTTAATCAATTATGCTCGACTTGTCCAGGTTATAAGTCATACAAAACATGGATTTCAAGGTTCATACACATGCATGTTCATTTCATACAAGAATTCATTAAATAGAACATTAAATTGTAAATGCATGCACCTAAATTTCAATAAATAGCATTTTTGAGCAACACTTGAGAAATTTCATAACTTGATTTATAAAATTAACATGAAATATATAAAATATACATATCTCAAGTGCTCATGATCAAAACACTACATGCATTTAACAAAAGCACCTAGAAGTTGAAAGGATTTTTCCACCCACCTTAAATTTGGAATATTGTGAAATAAAAAGGATAATTCCACAACTTGGTTTGAGGTCACTTAGGTCAGCCCCTAAGTCAAGAAATATAAAAATATAGAGTTAGGAAAAATGAGTGAAAAATTAAGAAAAAAAAAAGAAGATAAGAAAATTGGAAATACTACACTTTACCTTGTGTAGTAAGTGATTTGAAACTAGTTGAAGCTTCAAATTTGGGATTTTTGGTTCACCTTAAAAATCACCTAAGGTCAGCCCTTATTTCTCAAAAATGAAAAAAGGGGTGTTAAAGTTTGAAGAAAATAGGAAGAAAAAGAAAGAAGGGCTCTAGTGTCCAAATCTTACCTTGTAGTCCAATTTCTCTAACACTTATTCTTCAAGTCTTCTAAATTGGCCACCATGAATGCATGTCTTCAAGTAGTCTTCTAAGTACCTCGAATCAAAATTTCAACTTAAATTAAGAAGGGAAGGTGATTAGTAGTAAGATATCAAGTTGATTGAGAAATGAAATTTCTTACCTTTGAGATAGGGGGTTCGAATTTTATGGTTTTAAGTAGGAAGAATGTTTGTTTTGGTTTATTTATTTGAAGAAAGAAGGAGTGTTTGATGATAGGAAGAAGGCGTTCTTGAAGGTATGAATGTATGCTTGAAGATGTGAAGGTCTTATGTTTGAAGATATGAAGATGTGAAGGAATGGTACTTGAAGGTTTGAAGATATGAAGAACTTGTGTTTGAAGATTTGAAGATTTGAATGATTTTTAGAGAGAGATTAGAGAGAAGGAGGAGAATTTTTGCTTGGAGATCAAAATGTGTTGGATAAAATGAACAAATTTGTTCATTTTTGGCCATATTGGCCGTCCACTTTGAGTGAGAGAGGGGAGAAATTTTTTGTTTAATTTGTGTCTTGAATTTTGCTTCTTGCATGGGAGACAAAATGCAAGTCAAAGTATGGGCTTGAATGGTGTTGGGGAATATTGAGAAGAATGTTGGTTAAGTGGAAGAATGTTGGGAAAAATAGTAATAAAGAATTGGTGTATGAGATGATGTGTATAATGTTTGAATTAATGGTGTAATTATACACAAGATGACTAATATAAGGTGTAAGTGTACAAGAGTTGGATGATATTTCTACTCCAAAAATCTCATCATTACCGTCAACTATAGGGGTATTGTTGGTAATTCTATATATTTTTTTGTCCCAAATTTGATGATAATAGATGAATAATAGTCTCTTATAAGTCTCAAAATCACTTAATCTAAATCAAATTCTTAACTCTATAAGGTAAAGTCTCTAAAATAAATAGTCTCTTAAAATTCTAAGGTGACTAATAAATACAAAAATAGTAATAATGATCAATCAAGTGATCATAAATGCAAAATAGAATTAATAAATGATCATGATCACAAGTAATAAATAAAATGAAATAAATTGCAAAATATATATATGATTAATATTTACCCGTCAAAGTGACACGGTAAAATAGTCGATCAAATACATAGGCGACAAAAGGATCAATCATATGCTCGAAAAAATCGGGGCTTCACACTAAAACAACGATTTTTCCAAAAAGAGTTGTATATTAGCCGATTTTTATGCTCATAGACACCGGTAATTCCATAATTGACAATGATTTTTGCATAAGGTTGTCTATTAGCTGATTTTTGCTCTAATAGACAAAAATTCTTACAACGGTTTCTTGAATCGATGTATATTATCGATAAACATGTGCTAATTGACAACCAGTTGGCTAAAAAAAAAAACTTCGATAATAGACAATAGTTTTATCAACAATTTCAACACCGTTGTCTATTAGCGGAAAGAATATAATATATTTTTGTTCATTATTTATTAAAAATCCCACCTAGATGAATCTAGGTGGATGTGCCAAATCATTAATCCTCTGCAAAGACAAGAACCCTAGTCCCAATTTCTGGATCTGTCATTTTCTCTCAATCAATTCACACACGCACACACAACCATCGCCTTGCACTCCTGTACTCATACAAACATTTGGACGCTCACCATCGCTCCACTCTCACCTCACTCACGACACACTTGTTTCATATGGGTGATATCATTCTTTCACCATTTTCATTACGATTTACATGCTCATTAAGGCTAAAGATGGTTTGTAATCGTGAAGCGTAACAAATTCTTGATATTGATAAACTTATTTGGTATGTAATTTCAATATGCACTACGAAGTGTTGAGACCTTTGTTGTTAGCTTAGTTTCGCTGAATATTGATTTTTTTTGTGTGTGTTTAAGCGATTGTCTATTGATTGAACTGGGAGATAATTGATGTTTCAATTTACCTTCTTTGAATTAATTTTTGTGTGTGTTTAAGCACTTGTCTAATGATTGAGTTGGGAAAGAACTGATGTTTCAATTAACTTGAAACGCAAATAGGATTTTTCGGATATAATGTCGGATATAAATTGGCAAACATTTGATATGCATACGACATGTTTGATGAAAAGTTACTATGAATCTGCATGCATATTTAAGGTTTAAATTGTTTGACATGTTGTTTCTCTACTCCTTGATTCTTGTTTCTTATATGCACAATGATGCTTTAACACTCTTGTTTAATTTTAACCCTCCAATTGTTACATACTTTGAGTGGAACTTTGAACTTTTGTTTGTTGGTGATAAAATGAGTTCTAATGGTTGTATGTTTAGCTTCCAATGTTGTGCATTTGTTTACTTATACGTGTAACATAAAGATGTTTTTTTTTCCCAATTTTTGGTTTATTCTATCATGTTAACTAGTGAATATTTCTCTTTGGGGAGCATTTGAAATGAAGTAAAATTTGTGGTATCTTTGAAATATAAGTTCAATGTAAGAACAGAAATTGAATCTTAAGGCATATTTTAGCAACAATATATTCTCAACTCTTGGACATTTCAAGACAAATTACCACAAGAATCTCATCTGAAGAAGACTAGACCAATTGATCTCTCTATGACACTTCTACTTGGTGTAATAAAACACATAAGGTTCCAAAAAGTTGGTGTTTCTTTTTTTGTGCAATTATCCCTAAAAGATTAATTAATAGGCATGCGAAAAAGTCATTTTAGATAGAGTACAATTCATGGTACATATTCCATATATTATTTATCCAAATTGAATGATCAATACGTGACATCCTTGTTCATTATTTATATTCCAAGATATCTCATGTAACATGTCAAGAAAATATGTTTCACCCTTTTGGATGCATTTCAATTAGAATTGATGGACATGATTATCTTTTTAAATCTCTCGAGACTTGTCTTAAATCTTCAAAGTTATAAGAAATGAGAACGTATAGAAGAACAAGGAATTAAAAAGCATTTGTGGGTCATTTGTTAATTTAAATGCATACTCTTGTTTAGAATTTCAACTTGCAATGAAGAAGCATTGCCTCTTGTTCTTAGCATCCCTCTCTCACGAAAGATGTGCAATAGTCTTTTAGAAAGGTTTTACCCTTTGTATATCCATAAAAACCATTCACCCTAGGTGTTGATGTCTATAATAACCATTAATTGCCACAAACAAAAAGATTAACCTACCCGTTAGGTCTTTGTCTGAGTTTTATTCTTTAGAGTATACATGGTATGTATGTAGTAAGCTAATTGCAAGTCTTGGAAACATGATAGTAATGTGGATTGCTTGAACGCATTACAACATTTTAATTGTTATCTCTGTTTAACAATGTCTTCTTGCTATATTTTTCACACTAATTACGAAAGTTGCTATTAAGAGAGAATATTTCTTGCTCTATGTGGCCATGATGTTTGTTTTTCTTAAACTTCATGAGTTGATATATAATATATTGATAAAGATGCGTACTCATCCGATCACGACATTTTCATTGACAACTCAAGTTGTTTGTTCGAGTGTTTGGTATTTCTTTGCTAAAGTATAATCAATCGGTTTGGGCATATTGCTTTAATATGGTCAAGCCTAGTGAATGGTAAAAAGGTTGATCATCATAAAATGGATTAGGTGCATCGTTACCATGCCTAAATCCTTGCTTTAGGATTCATCGGGGCATATATTTTTGTCAAGTATTTTGGAATATTCTTATACTACTATAATTCCATCTTTCTTTTTCTTTTAATTTTAATGGAGTTACAATAGTACAACTAATAATAATGGCTAACATGAAATTATGCTAAAGCGTATGCTCTTTCAGTTGCTTAACAGGTTGATGAGATGAAGAATTATCTTTGGATTTTGTGAATAGGGTCTTGGAGTTTTCAGCTGGCCATAAACAAAGATTCTAATGTATTACATACCATTTTGTTTAACACTTGTTTTATGTTTTGTAGTTTTGAGAATACTTGTTAAACATTTTTTGAATGGGTTATTTTGTAGATATTGAATTCAATCACTTTAATATCATGTTTTTTTTTAGTTATGTTGTCTTTTTGTATTTTAATATTATTGTGTAATTTTTGCATCGAATCATAGTAGAAGAGATGTCTTAAAGAAAAACACAACGGGTTAAAAAACTGTTATTATAATCATTTGTACCAATTACAACAAGGTTTTGAATCGTTGTAATTAAATTGTCCGACAACGATTGATAATCGTTGTCACCAAACCATTATTATCAAACAACAATAACAGTTAAAATATATTTTTGCCAACATTGTAAAAATAAATACAAAAACAATTCTCAACCGTTGTCCTAACAGTTGTTATTCACATTTAATGGCAACATATCTTGTCCGTAGCATAACTGTTGTATATTAGCGGGGTCTTTTACAACACCATCTACGACAACAGTTGGTTATTCTAATTTCCAACGGATAAAATATGTTGTCTTTCAAATTAATTCTTGTAGTGATGATGTTCCATTACTTTATTTATTGCTAGGATGGTAAAATCATTTATTCGTCATATCTTTTGCTATACCTATTTTTGTTTTCTTTTTTTGTAGTTCAAAACAATAAAAATAATGTTAGCAAAATATTTTTCACTTTCTTACAAGTGTTTCCATCAAATTTTATTAGTAAAGACATATGTGAGATGCTCTCACCGATCAAAATCGGTGAGAGATCGAGAGTTCGACGGATCTACTATCCAAACCGATGGGCCATTTTGTTAAGAAGGTTGTGGGAACTTTGTAAATAACCTAGTTGTTTTTATTTTGAGTCATGCAAGTCCTTTATCTCTGTATATCAATTTATGTATATTTGTTTATTTCTCTCTCTCTCTCAAGATCGAGTTACGCCTCTCTATCATTGCCTCTCAAGCTTTATAGTTTATATTGTCGTCGTCATAGACTCGATTGGAGATTTGCGGGAATTTTTCGATTTAAGAGTTCCCAAATGTTAAATATATAAGCATTTTGTATAAAATCGAATCTCATATCTCATTCTTCTTCACTCTTCCCATAAGAATAGTAAATGCCGCAAAAGACAAAGAAGATTTTTACAAATCAAATGAGTGCAAAAGCAAACCTTGAATAAGGCACCTAGTACAAGCTTCTTTTCCACAAGAAGGTAGAAACAATTGCGTGCCATATGGTTGCAAACATGTTTCCCATCACCCTGTCAAAAGGTGCAAGCACTTTGAGATTATGGAGATAAGAGGATCCAAAGATCTTGCATTTTAAGAGTCCATTCCGATAAATAGAGACTTGTCGTCTTGTCTTATTTTTTAGAGAAAAAATATTGCAAGACAAAGAGGAAAAACTTACGATTGAAAGTATTGTGCACATGTCGAAAGCATTAGTTTTCCCGTTAAAAGTATCTGTTTTTGGCTTCAAAAGTACTACATTCTTGTTAGCAAATTATTGCGAGTAACAATATTTTCTTTCATTTCAAAGTATCATTTTTTATTCTTATAGTATCGCTTTTTGTTCAAAAAGTATCGCCTTTTGTTATGACAATGTTGTATATGTTGTTTTTGTCATCATATGTTGCATTACATGTTTGAATCTTTTAATATATATTGCGAGGAAGAAACATATGAAAAATTAATTAAAAATGGTTTGCCTTTTTATGTTAGAGGTATAACATTTTTATTAAATTTGTGTTAATGTATTATGCAATTAAAAGTATCACTTTTAATCGTAAAAGTAGCACTTTTTGAATTAAAATTATCACCATCTTTTCAATAGAATACTTTGTAAGTATCACTTTATTTGTCGTAATTTGAGAAGTATCATTTTTCGATTTTAAAATATTGATTTTACGTATAAAAGTATCACCTTATTATTAAAAAATACTCTATTTGTTTCCAGTTCAAACTATCACTTTTAGATTTAAAAGTATCGTTTTTATTCTTAATTGTGTATCACTTTCTTGATTAAAAAACAAAAGATTGCAAGTATCAGCAATTCTCTTTGGTGAAAAGTATCACCTTTCGGTCTAAAGGTATTGGTTTTTACTACAAAAGTATCACTTATGTATGACTTTTCCACTAAAATCATCATTTTTCCGTAATAATATTATTACTTTTGAATTAAAAGTATTATTTGTTTTAAAACAAAATACTACAATTATCACTAATTGTCTTGAGAAGTGAAGTATCACTTTTTGGACTAAAAGTATGGGTTTTCCTCAAAAACAATTCATTTTTATTACAAAATATTGAAGTATTAATAGTGTTGGGAATTGAGTGACTAACTTTGTAGGTCCCAAGGGTGTGAAGTAAGGTTTAGAAGGGGGAGGATTGAATAAACCTTACCAAATTTTCGATTTAGTCCTTTTAAAATAATTCAAATGAATTGACTCAAACAATTGGGTCCTTGATGGATAGCTAAGTTACCCACTCAACGGACTTCGATAGAGTCATTGATAGTATAACTCCTCGGCTCAAGCCAAATACTTAACTTGGCTTATTGGTTTTTAATAAGCGGAAGAGTTAACACCCTTAGATTTGTTTTAAGTATGTTTCTAACACTCGATTCTTAGCACTTAGTTGCTTATCGGTTGTATAGCAATTATGAATAGCGATATAGAATGAATATGCGGGAAAGTAAATTTGCTTATAGTAAATGGAACAAATATTTTATAGAGGTTCAAGATGGGGTAATTCTTCTAATCCTCTTTTTCCAACTCGTGGAGGAATTCACTATGTAATAGACTAGTTTACAAAGTGGTGAACAGTCTGGAGACAACCTTGATCACATAGTCGGCTTCTCTTGCGACTCGGCTTCTTCACAGGGCGGTCTTGCTACTTTAGCTCACTTCTCAAGTTCTTGGATTTGATCACGAAGCCCTCCAACACACTTGATAATGGTTCGACCTGAACCTTTCTTTAATCGAAGCATGGAAAGTAGACCCTTTGATTTCTTCAAAAGTTTTCTCTTCGATTTTGAAGTTGCCTTTTCTTCACTACTTGTATTGGATCGATTTCCTTTGAGTTTCGGGCTTGAGGAATTGCTTGAATGTTCATGAGAATATTGCGGGTTAAATGCTTGAATATTGCTTGCTTGTTAGTGGTTCATGTAAATTTTCTCAATAACTTCCTCGGCCTTTTATATCTTTACATTTGAAATTTTGCCCGTTGAAGAGATAAGCTAATTTCAAATGTCACTTTTGTTCGTTGGCTTGTCTTGTTTGTAGTCCTTGATGTTGACCCTTCCTCGTATTAAATGTCTTGCAAAGATTGCGGTGCCTAACACAAGGTGCGGTGTTTCCCATTGATTCATTCCTTTTGCATATTTCTAGGACTAACACTTTAGACCTCACGGACTTTGACATATTACTATATTGAGTAATATTCTTGACTTTAACCAACGGATCTAAGTCAGTTGTCTTAACTAGACTGTTGTCTTTACCCAGGTGACTTGAGTCAGCTCCAGACTTTACTATATTGGATAACTCAACTGTCACTTCAACTTCGAGACTTGGCTTATTGAGTTGACTTGACCGACACTTCTTCGATTGTTCCACACCGACACTCCTTGATCGAGTCCTTGACTTCCTTCTAGGCCATACCGAGTGACACACAACGTCTTCAATCCATCCATGATTGACTTCTTGTAATCCTTGGCATAGTGACTTGACTCGGCTTTTCCAAATTTATCTATTACAATACAAATTACAAAGAAAATGGGGTGCCAACTTCCTAGCTTAAGTTTTACGAGGGTATTATCAAAATCTACTCAATAAATTTTCTAACAATTTCCCCCTTTTTGCTTATGCCAAAACTTAAAAACATTCAAAGAAAGTAAACAACAAAGATACATACAAACAATGCAAGAAAGAATGTATGCTTAAAATAGATCACTTTATTGATCATAGCATTCTTGTCCTTTACACATTTTTTAAATTTGGTATCAAAGTAATATAAATGTATACATGTCAAAACATAGTATATCTAATCTAAGATACAAAGATACATTTAGAGTGAAAACGTAGGAAAATTCACTAAGTTTATTACGTAAAACTTACGTAGATGTTTTTACACAAAAATACATGAAGGGTTTGCAACAACACTTCAACGCCTTTTCTTTGCTTCATTCATCTCTCTCTCTCTTCATCAACTCTTCTCTGTCAAAAATCAAGTCTTTTCCTTTTTCTTTCCTCTTCCTCATCGAACTTTCTCGCCTTTTCTTTTCTTCTTCTCATAAGATCGCTTTGCAACGGGGTCATCCCTTCGTTGCCTTTCTTCCCACTCACGGGTTGCTCTGCACTTTCTTCTACCATTTTCTTTTTCGCTTCTTCAATTTTTCGAGCGACCTCTAAATTTTCAAGAGGGTCATGGCCAGCCCAAGATGTGATTCCCCTTTTCTCGGGGTCCACAAAAGTGACATCTTTCGGCTTAGGCCGAGATTGAAAACTTCTTCCAGTGCCACTTTTTCTTCCCTTTCTTGACTCTGCTCCTCTTTCTCTAGGAGTATATTGTACAGGAGCCTTAGACTTACCAGCTGAGTGACTGCTTGCACTCTGCTACTTCTCGACTTTTTGCACACTTCGAGACAACTCCCAGGCTTGAGTCAAGGTCATTCCTTCAAAGTAGCATTCAGCTTCCAAGGTTTGAAATTCTTCCATATATCTGGGCTCAGATCCTGCATCTGGCATTACTTCTTTGGGGGCTCTATCATGACGTTTATAATCTTGTTGGTAGACCACCATTATGCTTCAATAGTTCTTCTACTCTTGCTGATGTATTCTCAGCTACCTTTTCGAATACAGCTTCAATGACCTTTCTCTTATCTTTCATGGCCACTGCAGCTTTCTCGATAGGCAATCTCACGGGTAGCTTCTTTGAGAATATCACCGTGACTTGACCTAGGCTGAGGGGTTTCGGCGAACATCGCTTCATATCCTTCGAACTTTTTTCCTCCTCGGTTGCTTTGCCTTTCTTCACATTTTTCTTTCAAGCCGCTTGAGGACTCCTCTTCCCTCTTTTTGGCATCATCAAAGGAGAGAGGTATCACGGGAACATCCCACTAAGGATAAAGTCCATCGGTGATAGTGGAGTTGTCCATTTATCGCATTATTCACAAAAATATGCCATCTCATTAAATTAAATGCTCATAGTAAAAATCATACGAAGCTTTGGACACTTTCAAAAATCTTGATTAAAAACACACACAAAAGCAATTAAACGTGCTAAAAATAAAAATCAAATAAAAATCTAAAAAAATAATAAAAATATCAAAAATTGATGCACTACATGCAATCCTAAATGCAATGCAAAATGCAAAAAGTACTAAATTATGCATTCTTGACAACCCCTAAACTTAAAATATGCTCCGTCCCAAACATATGAGAAAATTATCAAAAGTAGAGATGATTGCTTAATAAGTACTTAAATGACTCATTGTGGTGGTGGAGGTGGAGGGTAGTGGCCTTGTGAAATATACCATCGATCCATACGAGACATAATCTCATACATGTATTTGCCTCTTCTGGGGTGATAGTATCGAACCGTTGTAAGCACTCTGCGTGGTACTCATCAACTCTAGTCAAACCGATAAGTATCGTCTATCAACTTGCCCACATTGACTTCCACTCTTTTTAGCTTATCACTCATGCTAAATGGTCGGTTACTGATTGTCTAAAGGATTAAGCGCCTCCCTCATAGGCTCATCTTGCTCTTTTTGAGCAACGTTGTTCACCTCTTAGTAACCAATACCCCTATTTCTTATAGATGTAGTAGCTTCGGGTTAGGGAGCCTAACTTTTGTTCTATCCGCCGATTTAGCCAATAATCACGCCATCGAATTGAATTATTTTCATAGTAGATAAAATAGTCAAATCAATCGCTTTAGGCCTGCGGCCTCCGCATACCCTTTAAAGCTAACATTAAAATATTCAAAGAACAGGAGTAATTATCCCACCAATACAAATTCCTCCCAGGACGCCATACACCAAATAATAAATAACTCATCTACTCGCAAGGCCCCTTTGCTTTCCTCCCTCACAAAAATCGTTTCCGCTAATGCTCTTTGTACATACCGGAATACGGGGTTTCAATGCTAGATTCCTTCGAGGTACCGTGTGTAGATTCTTTTACCATTATCTCCTCCAAAATCTATCCTTATCAAATCTTCATGCTCATTGATGTGTGTAAAATATGGGGCTTAAAATAATATATATTTGATGCATTTGCATGCATATTTAGTGTGTTTTTACTTGGTTTTCCTTAGAAGGGCAAGATGTTGCGTATTCTAGTAACGTTTTACTGAAAAGAGCTTAATCGAAGAAATATCGGTTGAAAGGCTCGGATAGATCACACATGCGATGAGAAGATCGAAAAGACGAAGAAAGCCGGACAAAAACACGTCACACGGCCGGACTGCGTGGTGCCACACGGCCGTGTGACAATACCCGTGTGAAAATGACACAACCGTGTGAAAAATGAAGAAACAAGGGGACGGAACCAAGTTGCACAGCCGGACCATGTGGGACCCGCACACAGGCGTGTGGAGTTGGTCTGCAATTTATGGTGAACATTGCTTTCCGTGGTCAATCAAACATATAAAAATAATATGGGTCTTTATGCTTGAGGTTTTAAAATTTCAATCTTCCCTGAAAAAGAGAAATTCTTGATACTAGCCCACCAAGTGTTTGAACTTTTGTGTAGCTGAAATAATTTACTTGGAGTATAAGGGTTGGTTAGTTTCTAGGATTAATTGAGATTGTGATTGTGGGAGATGGCAATGTCCTGCAAAGATAGTAACAAGGCGGCTGCAGCTGCAGCAGCCGCCGCCCCGCTGCTGCGGCGGCCATGGATGGTAAGTATATGCGGTACACGCCTGAGCAGGTTGAAGCCCTTGAGAGGCTATATCGTGACTGTCCTAAGCCCAGCTCCATGCGCCGCCAGCATCTCATTCGTGAATATCCCATTTTATCCAACATTGAGCCTAAGCAAATCAAAGTCTGGTTCCAGAATAGAAGGTAACTTATCTTTTACACAATTAATTTGTTTCTGTTGGTTGTTACGGTTTGATTGGTTGAGCGGGACGTGTTTGTGAAAAGTTCTGAGAGAGGATTTAAATGTTTAATTGAAGTCAAGGGGTTCATGTGGTATATTCATAAGAGTTGTTTGTTTGAATTTTATGGTAAGTTTTAATTAAAAAAGTTTTTCAAAGTATTATTTTATGGGCGTGTTTACCAATATCAATGGGTAACATTGCTCCTAATATTCCATTTTATGGTAAAACTATTTTGATATTTTGAAGAATTATATTTAGATCCTCACTAAGGGTGTCAAATCAATTTAATTTGTCTCTAGGGAATTCTCATATAAATATTAGTTCAATTTAAAATGTGGATTGAACGACACAATACCAAATCCAATATTTCAATTCATGTCTTAATTATTTGACATTCAAATTTCAAATATTGTTCAATATAATCTTGTCAAAATCCTAGAAACGAAATCCTTCGATCATAAAAATATGTATCTTTGTAATATCATTACCTTTTTGACCACTAATTAAATATGATACATATGAGAAAACAATTAAAAAAATTAATAAGTCCTCTTAAGTAATTATTTTGACAACGATCCTCTGAAATTTTTATGTTATACGATTTGGTAACTAACATTATATTAAAGAAAATATAGATATTTAATTGTTTATTCCCAAATGGCCAAATGGATGATATCTTTTATCTTTTAAACTTTTTTCATGTGTATGACATGTAGACGTATAATAACTAGAAAATAGTATTATGTGTGATTACATCAATAAGTAAAAAATTAGCAAATATTAAACTTGTTAAGGTTAATTGCATATTGAGTTAGATTATTTCTCGTCTTGTCGATGAAATAAATAATGCATGTACATTCCACGTGTCGACATGTAGACGTATCATAACTAGAAAATAGTTTTATGTGCAATTACGTTAATACTTGAAAAATTAACAAATAATAAACCGTTAAGGAATAATTAGATATTGAGTTCGATTATTACTTGTCACTTTGAAATAAATAATGCATGTAGAACTCATCATGAAGGATAGAAATATAAACTAATTAATATTAATGACCATATAGATATTCGAGTGTTTATATCCAAAAAAAAAAAAAGATAGTATATCTTGTTCCTTTTTGAACTTTTTCCGCGTGTATGACATGCATGTCGGCGTGTATTAATAAACTAGTTCCTATATAGGAAATAATCTTATGTGCGATTAAATCAATGATTCAAAAAGTAATAAATATCAAACCTTTATGTTAAAATCACATATTGAGTTAGATTACCACTCGTGTAATTCTTGAGATAATGATGAAATAATGATCGATGTATGTAAAAGTTGTTCTTCTCTGCATCTCACCAAATGTGAATATTACAATTGATTAACATTTCCATCATTATTATATTAACAATCGATCAAATTTCATCTTCATTGGTATAGGAAAATATAGATAATAAGTTATTTTTGCGTATTAATAATATAAAAAAACAATTAATAATCAAAATCATAAATAAGATCAAATTGTATCATTGTTCATTCATCATGAAACTTATGAATAAGTAAACTTTGGCATTAAATTTAACTATATTCTTCATTAGCATTGAAATCATCGTACTTTGTGTATTTAGAATCATGAAATTTATATGGGATAACATCATGATAAGTTAAACTTATTAACAAAATAAAAAGTACTATCGTACCAACTTAGATTAGTAAAGGAAAATAATTTTTTTGATCTTGTAACTTGGACCATTTGAAGGCTCGATCCTCTAAGTAGTAACTTTTAATTTCAATCCAATATCATCTTAAAATTTTGGACAATTAATGTCACGCCCCAAACGTGACGCGACAACGATCAATCACTTAAGCAGAATTAAATCAACGATCTAAACCAAAGATACCAAACTCCAAGTGAAATAGAGTCTAATGCGTGGAATTAAAATAAACACGAGTACAAATTACAATCTTAAAGTCCAGCGGTATCCGAATACAACCCAAATGATTATCGAATTAACTTACAAAATTCAAACAAAAATAAAATGAAGGAGTTCAACAACAATTAAAAGTAAAAGAAAATGTCGCTCCACATCACGGATAGGGATTCAATCTGCGGTAGGTTCGATGTCTTGGCGAACTCTTCATCTAAAGGTTAGAAAACGAGGAGGGAATGAGACAGAAATCTCGGTGGATGGGGTGATCGTGTGCAAGTGTGGCGATATAAATAGTTAATGCGAGAAATTTAGTTGAATGAAACCGCGTGGCGATGATGCATGATTTCACACCCGATCCACAAGCGTCGTGATAAATATATTAAGTAACATACTTATATATTTTAAGAAAATAGTTAAGTGGTCACGGCACTATGGTTCAAGCGGGCGGGAGGATTGCGTGCGGTTTGTAACGCCAATCCTATGCAAGACAAGTAGAGGTTGCGTGCGGTTTGTAGCGCCAACCTATGCAATACAAGTAGCGGTTGCGTGCGTTTGTAGCACCAACCAAGCGGGTCGATTAACTCCGAATCGTGTGGATCGGACAATGATTCCTTCGTTCTTCCTTGTAACTCCCGAGCAAGATGGTCAAGACCCGTCACCTTATCGCTCCATAGGCAAAGACAAAATCCACAGTGGAGCTAGCAAGGCTCGGTTTGTCATAATCATGATTATACCTCAAGTACTACGACACGCTTCCCTTGGACAAACTCCGTCCCTCGGTTGCGGGATTAGGGCGATGGGGCCGAAGAGTGGAATAGCAGCCGAGCTGCCCGGTTCCATCCCCGACGTATCCATTCCGACTTGTGTGAGCTCGACACACCAAGTTGACTCGGCGGGAAAGTAAACACAAGTTCATGTAGTCAACCAGGCGATCGAGTATTATTGATTCGGGAAGCAGTTCATGAAAAGTTCTCAAAAATTTGCACAAGATAGTTATGGCGTTGGTGGAGTTATCGGGATGAAGATAATTATCGGGAGGATAAGTAGTCTTCAATATCTTAAGTATTAGGAGGAACATAAGTCCCGTTATAGATTCGAAATCACGAGATTTATGGAAGTCGCCCGCGATCGGGTATTAATCGGTCAAGGCGGTCCGATAAGTCAAGGGGTTTTTGAGAAATTATAAAATTTTACTTAAGAATTGAAGTCAAAGGGTACATGGCTATTTTAGAAAAATAAAATAATTTGAGTTAGGTCCTTATAAAAACTAAAATTTACAATTAGCCCCGTTTTGTCAAAACCAATACTTTTGGGGTTAAGAGTTAAATAAATAAATGTCCCGACCTTGAAAAATTATTAGGCCAGTTCCTAAATTCTCTAAATTGTTCAGAGATTCAGGTTTTTAAAGTTTTGAGGTCGAGTTTTTATAAAATTCTCACATTGGCCCCAAAATTGTTAAAATTGTCATTTCGGGCCCTAAGTTTAAAATAATCGGAACTCACAAACAGGAAGGGCTTCTAATGTGATTCCAGTTGGAAAATGTTACTATGGTTAGTGGGATGTTGGGACAAAAGCAGTTTTAAAACGTCATAAGTATAGGTCCCTCAACTTTTGAAAATCTCATTTTTGTCCCATTTTGAAATAATTGCCTTTAAGGCTTTTAGGGGTCCAATTGTTATGAAATTTGAACCTTGGGTCCAAAATATAATTATGTTATAGGTAAAGTAGTATTTCCAGCTACATGGGCTATATAAGTCCTGGAAATTTCATTTGGGTCCTTAAGTTTAATCTTTTACAATTTGGTCCCTCAAGTTTTATAAAATTACTTTCCAAGCTCTAAAAACACTTGGATTTTGGAATACACTTAAAATATGATATTTCCAGTCCCTTAAGAGTTAAAATTTCAAATTTTAAATTTAGGGTCTGGTACAGTTTCGAAATTTGCAAAATAGCCCTTAAACTTCTCAAATTTTACAATCTAGTCCTTGGGCTTTTAAGGGTTGATTTTATTTATCTAAAAACTCTTAAAACTTTATTAAAATGTCAAAACAACATTTTTGAACCTGAGTACAGTCCCAAAAATCGAAATTTACAGAGAGGTCCCTTAACTTTTATTTTCTTGCACTTAATTCCACCAACTTTCCATTTTTGCATTTTAAGTCCAAAAATCGAAATTTAATCAATTATGCTCGACTTGTCCAGGTTATAGGCCATACAAAACATAGATTTCAAGAGTCATAAACATACATATCCATCTCATACAAGGATTTATCAAATATGACATAAAGTGTACATGTATGTCCTAAATTTCAATAAATCGCATTTTGAGCAACACTTGAGAAATTTTTCCAACTTGATATAAGGAGATAGCATGCATTACATAATATATATCTCAAATGCTCAATAACAAAATACTACATGCATTTTTATGAATTAAAACACCTAGAAGTTGAAAGGATTTTTCCACCCACCTTGTTTGTTCGGTTGATTGGTGAAAAATGGTGTCACAAGACCTTGAGGATTTTAATCCTCACTTAAGGCAACCCCTAAGTCCAATAATACAAGGAGTTTTGAGTTAGAAAAATGAACATTTGAACCAAGGAGGGAAAAAGAGAAGGAATAGGCCAAAGGTACCACACTTACCTTGTGTAGTTGAAAGTTGTAGTCAAAAATTGATGGTCTCTTAAGAACTTGATCACCACTTAAACAAAGCTCCAAGGTCAGCCCCTAATCACCTCAAAATGATAATTTTGGTGTTAAAATTCGAAATTAATAGGGAAGAAGAAGAAGGTACCAAAATCCCATTTCTTACCTTATAGTCCAAAATCCTTCAATTTTCTTCAAGTAGAAGTCTCCTTCAAGGTGATGGTAAGGCTCTTAGTATCTTCCAAGTCTTCTATGTAAACCTCAAAAATAAAAAAATCCAAACTTACATTAGTAAGTGAGAGGAGATAGCTAGATGATATCAAGACAAGAAGAGGAACAAAATTTCTTACCTTGTGTAGTGAGGTGTTCGAATTTTTTTTTTTTTTTTTTTTTTTTGATGGAGTAGAAGAAAAGTTCTTGAATTTTTACTAAGTGTTTAAGAGAAGAGGAGAAAATTGTAGAGAGAGATGTAGGAGGATTTCTTGGTGAGAAGGAGGATGAAAGGTTTGAGAGATGAAGGTGTTGGGTACAAAATGAAATTTCTAGTGTATTATGGCCTAATGGCGATTTTGAGAGTATGAGGAGAGAGATTTTTGTTTTTTTGTTCCAAGTCTTGTAAATTGTAGTAAGCATGAGGGACAAGGACTTTGGTCAAGGTGTAGTCTTGCATGGGAGGTTGGAATTGCAAGGATAGAGAGGAATGTTTGCATGGGGTGTTGGGAAGCCTCCAACATGTTGGATGATTTTATAATAAAAAAATTGGTGTATAAGATATTGTGTATAAGATTTGAATTAATGGTGTAATAATACACAAGATGAATACATAAGGTGTACGTGTACAAGAGTTGGGAGATATTTCTACACCAAAATTTCCCACCATGGCCGTCCCTTAAGGGGTATTTGTGGTAATTCCATATTTTATTTTTACGTCCCAAAATTGATGATAATAGGTGAATAATATCAATCTCCAAAATAATTAGTGATTTCCTTGATCACTTATAAGTCTCATGATCACTTAATCTAAATCGAATTCTTAATTCTACAAGGTATAAATCTCTAAAATAAATAGTCTCCAAAAATTCTAAGGTGACTAATGAGATACACAAATAACATTAATGATGATCAATCAAGTGATCATAAATGCGAAATAAAATTAATAAATGATTATGATCACAAGAAGTAAATAAGGAAATTTAAAGACGAAATATAGTTATCATTAATATTTACCCGTCAAAGCGATGCGGTAGAATTGTCAAATAGTACAAAGACGATCGTGATATAAGTACATGTTCGAATAAAAATCGAGGGCTTCACAATTAATCCTATTTTCACCAAAATTGAATAATTTTATCGAATATTGCTGACTATGACCGGTCAGTGCAAACATGTCAAAAATATGGATTTTTGGTGATTTTGGCGCAAAATTGCCACCTAAGCATTAAAAATCCTCAAACTTTGTATGTCAATTTTTGGTGATTTGACGAGTCAATTGTTATGTGAAATCACCAAAATCTTAAATCTCTTAGACAAATTAGCACCCATCGGTCCTAGTTAGCAATTATGGTACAATTGCACAAGCTGCGTTAACATAAGGCTAAATGTCCAAAATTTCAAAAGATATTGGACCAAAATTTATAGGTGACTACTTGGAGGACCAAATCTTCAAGTAACTCATGTTACGAGACCGAAAAAAACTATTTTCATGATTGTTAAGCAATATCCCATGCTTTATTTATAACTACGATGGTAAAATCATTTGTTTGTCTTATCATTTGCTATACCTATATTCTTTTTTTCTTTTTTTTACGTATTTCAAAAGAATAAATCCGAGGTTAGCAAAATCTTTTTCCCTTTCCTACAAGTCACTACCGAAAACGCACGGAATATCGGGGCGATAAGCCATTGGTTTTTTCGACCGGTCACCGACATGTTTCCAATTAATTATAAAATATTAAAATAAAATACTAACAAAATACCAACGGACTCGATAGAATTTGTGACGGACAATGTATCCATCGAATACGGGGTATCATAATTTGCGTTAAATTGTTCCATCGATCAACGACACAATGTTTATGGATGATTAATGTAGTGCTCAAAACTCTAATTAGGTCCGATGCACCATTGCGAATCTTTATTACTTTGAATATAATATTTTTGTTTAATAAAATTTTTCAAAAGCGAAATAAGAGAATATAATGCAACCTATTTTTCTTTTTATTTAAAGACGATCATAAATATCCAAAAATAGAAGTTAAGTCATAAAATATTTTAAATTATTTCCATGCTATAAATTCTTAAAATCACATTTTTATAATTCAAACGAGAAGAAGGATATTTAAAAACATATTTATGAAAATCCTTGACATAAGATTAAATATCGAGTTTAAATAGAAATAATGGATCTAACACGTTTTTAAATATCATCACATCAACTTAAAAATTCGAGATAGATAAAATTAAATTTAAGACACGCATAAATTTAAATATTGTCTCAAGTTCTTAATAATTACATAATAACAAGTTCATAAAATGTACAAGATAAGAAATAGAGATGTCACGTGGCAATCCCCATGCATCGACTCATCCGTCATCATCGAATAGAATTTAATAAAGGCATGAGTTTTGACACTTAATGGGTAACAAATAGTTATAATATCGGTGGAAACAATAAAACATTCACATATCTTTAGTTGAATTAATGTGAATTGTGGTATTAAAACTAAGGACCCAATTTCGATCCGGACCTATTCACGACCCTTGATACCTTTCTTTCATTCTTTGCACGGTGGTCTTAAAACCAAGGACCCAATTTCAATACCGGACTTATTCACGGCCCATGGAAACTTGACTTGACATATTACACTTTAAAGTTCAAATAATAGTATAACAAAGACAATACACTTACATTTCGTAGTTACACACCCGTGAAGTTTAAAAGTTTCTAGCGATGCACATTTTCTTTTTACGAAAGATTCGAGTTTGATTGTGTCACACCTAACATATTGTTTCTTAAAGGATTAATGATCGTAGTTCATGTGCAATACATGTGCACCTTATTAGTAAAATAAAAATGGTGCTACTCACAAAGCTACGTAGCCAATCAAGTACCAAAGTAATATATGATCACGAGCTAGTCACATAGCTAAATTGAGGCCTCAATAAAACCCATACGAAGACCAAAACGAACATGATTTAAACCTTTGCATGGAATAAGAGTACCCCGAACGAACATAAAAGTAAAGAAAAAAATTAATGACCAAAATGATCATGATTTAAAGCTTCTATAATCGGTAGGAGCCACAACGATTATGTAATAACCAAAAATAACTTAACAATGCAATTTAAATGGAGGGCTTCTATTTCTAGATGATTTTTGAACTATGTCGTTATTTGGTTGTATATCGATAATTGTGGGTGCCCAAATATCTTCGCGATGGTCGGAGGAATTGAACGCATAAGATGCGTGAGTGCATCTTGTGTATTTAAGCCTTATTTGGGTAACTACACAATTTTAAATTCTGCACTAGTAGTGAACATAAAAACGTTGAATACACATATGTGTCTCATTTATTCAATTATAAAATGTTGTATGCAAGATAGTTTATTATGCATTGATTTGGTTGGATTGATCGTAGGATGCACTTCCATGAAAGTCACCTCATACTCTTAGGCACGTCCATACGAATCTTGCACTACTATGAAATGTTTAGATAGAGTTATAGTTATTGTCCAAAGGCCTACTTGTTGCCATAATACTACCAAGATATAGGTCGGGAATGAATTTGTCACGCCCCAAACGTGACGCGACACCGATCAATCACTTAAACAAAATAAATCAACGATCCCCAAACCAAAGATACCAAACTCCAAGTGAAATAGAGTCTAATGCGGGAATTAAAATAAACACGAGTCTGATTACAATCTTAAAGTCCAGCGGTATCCGAATACAACCCAAAAGATTATCTGAATTAACTTACAGTCCAAACAAAAATAAATGAAGAGTCCAACAACAAATAAAAGTAAAAGGAATTGTCGCTCCACATCACGGATAGGGATTCAATCTGCGGTAGGTTCGATGTCTTCAACGAACTCTTCATCTAAAGGTTAGAAAACGAGGAGGGAATGAGACAAAATCTCGGTGGATGGGGTGATCGTGTGCAAGTGTGTCGATATAAATAGTTAATGCGAGAAATTTAGTGTATGAAAACGCGTGAGAGATGATGCATGATTTCACACACATCCACAAGCGTCGTGATAAATATATTAAGTAGCATACTTATATAGTTTAAGAAAATAGTTAAGTAGTCACGCAGGCACTATGGTTCAAGCGACGGGAGGATTGCGTGCGGATTTGTAACGCCAATCCTATGCAAGACAAGTAGCGGTTGCGTCACGGTTTGTAGCGCCAACCTATGCAATACAAGTAGCGGTTTGCGTGCGGTTTGTAGCGCCAACCAAATGGGTCCGATTAACTCCTAATCGTGTGGATCGGCAACAGATTCCTTCGTTCTTCCTTGTAACTCCCGAGCAAGATGGTCCAAGACACTGTCACCTTATCGCTCCGTAGGCAAAGACAAAATCCACAGTGGAGCTAGCAAGGCTCGGTTTGTCATAATCATGATTATACCTCAAGTACTACGACCCGCTTCCCTTGGACAAACTCCGTCCCTTAGTTGCGGGATTAGGACAATGGGGCGGAAGAGTGGAATAGCATCCGAGCTGCCGGTTCCATCCCCGACGTATCCATTTCGATTGTGAGCTCGACACACCAAGTTGACTCAGCGGGAAAGTAAACACAAGTTCATGTAGTCAACCAGCAAATCGAGTATTATTGATTCGGAAGCGATTCATGAAAAGTTTTCAAAAATTTGCACAAGATAGTTATGGCGTTGGTGGAGTTATCGGGATGAAGATAATTATCGGGAGGATAAGTAGTCTTCGATATCTTAAGTATTAGGAGGAACATAAGTCCTGTTATAGATTCGAAATCACGAGACGCAGGAGTCGCCCACGATCGGTATTAATCGGTCAAAAACGATCCGATAAGTCAAGGGATTTTTAAGAAAAATAAAATATTTTAATTAAATATTAAAGTAAAAGAGTCCAGGGCTGTTTCTATAAAAGAAAATAATTTGAGTTAGGTCCTTATAAAAAAATAAAATTTACAATTAGCCCGTTTTGTCAAAACCAATACTTTTGGGGTTAAAAGTTAAATAATTAAATGTCCCGACCTTGAAAAATTATGAGGTCAGTTCCTAAATTCTCTAAATTGTTCAGAGATTCAGGTTTTTAAAGTTTTGAGGTCGAGTTTTTATAAAATTCTCACATTGGCCCCAAATTTGTTAAAATTGTCATTTCGGGCCCTAAGTTTAAAATAATCGGAACTCACAAACCGGAAGGGCTTCTAATGTGATTACAGTTGGAAAATGTCACTAAGGTTAGTGGGATATTGGGACAAAAACAGTTTTAAAACTTCATAAGTATAGGTCCCTTAACTTTTGAAAATCTCATTTTTGTCCCATTTTGAAATAATTGCCTTTAAGGCTTTTAGGAGTCCAATTGTTATGAAATTTGAACCTTGGGTCCAAAATATAATTATGTTATAGGTAAATTAGTATTTCCAGGTACATGGGCTGTATAAGTCCTGGAAATTTCATTTGGGTCCTCAAGTTTAATCTTTTACAATTTGGTCCCTCAAGTTTTATAAAATTACTTTCCAAGCTCTAAACACTTGGATTTTTGGAATACACTTAAAATATGTTATTTCCAGTCCCTTAAGAGTTAAAATTTCAAATTTTAAAATTAGGGTCTGGTACAGTTTCGAAATTTGCAAAATAGCCCTTAAACTTCTCAAATTTTGCAATCTAGTCCTTGAGCTTTTAAAGGTTGATTTTAATTATCTAAAAACTCTTAAAACTTTATTAAAATGTCAAAACATCATTTTTGAACCTGATTACAGTCCCAAAAATCGAAAATTACAGAGAGGTCCCTTAAGTTTTATTTTCTTGCAATTAAGTCCACCAACTTTCCATTTTTGCATTTTAATTCCAAAATCGAAATTTAATCAATTATGCTCGACTTGTCCAGGTTATAGGCCATACAAAACATAGATTTCAAGAGTCATAAACATACATATCCATCTCATACAAGAATTTATCAAATATGACAATAAAGTGTACATGTATGTCCTAATTTTTTGTAAATCGCATTTTGAGCAACACTTGAGAAATTTTTCAACTTGATACAAGAAAATAGCATGCAATACATAATATATATCTCAAATGCTCAATAACAAAATACTACATGCATTTGTATGAATTAAAACACCTAGAAGTTGAAAGGATTTTTCCACCCACCTTGTTTGTTCGGTTGATTGGTGTAAAGTGGTGTCACTAGACCTTGAGGATTTTAATCCTCACTTAAGGCAGCCCCTAAGTCCAATAATACAAGGAGTTTTGAGTTAGAAAATGAAGATTTGAACTAAGGAGGGAAAAAGAGAAGGAATAGGCCAAAGGTACCACACTTACCTTGTGTAGTTGAAAGTTTTAGACACAAATTGATGGTCTCTTAAGAACTTGATCACCACTTAAACAAAGCTCCAAGGTCAGCCCCTAATCACCTCAAAATTAAAATCAAACTTAAATTAGAAGGTGAAAGAGATGAGTTAGGTGATATCAAAAATGGATTGAAAAAGACATTTTCCTTACTTTAGTAGTGATGGTTCGAATTTTATGATTTGAGTAGAAAGAATGTTTGTTTTTGTTTAGTTGTTTGAAGAAAGAAGAAGTGTTTGATGATATGAAGAAGATGTTCTTGAAGTTGTGAAGGATGTTTGAAGATGTGAAGGAATTGTGTTTGAAGATATGAAGATATGTTGTTTGAAGGTTTGAAGATGTGAAGGAATGGTGTTTGAAGATTTGAAGATATGGTGTTTGAAGATTTGAAGATATGGTGTTTTAAGATTTGAAGATATGAAGATATGTTGTTTGAAGGTTTGAAGATGTGAAGGAATGGTGTTTGAAGATTTGAGGATATGGTGTTTGAAGATTTGAAGATGTGAAGGAATGGTGTTTGAAGATTTTAAAATATGGTGTTTGAAGATTTGAAGATATGAAGAAGTGTTCTTGAAGATATGAAGGAGTGGATAAAGATATACTTAGAGAGATGTTGGAGATTTTAGAGAGAAGTTGGAGAAAATGCTTGAATTATGAATGTGTTGGATGAAAATGATATTTTGATCAAATGTTTTTGATCCTCAAGGTGTTATGGATGAAAATTGAGGTGGAGAGGAGGAGACAAATTTTTTTGGTCAAATTCTATGTCTTCCAACTTGTCTCTAGCATGGGGACAAAGGCATTGGTCAAAGTGTGGTCTTGCATGGGAGGATGAAATTGAAGGGATTGAGGAGGATGTTGGCATGGAATGTTGGGAAGCCTCCAACATGTTGAGTAAGTTTATAATAAAGAATTGGTGTATAAGATATTGTGTATAAGATTTGAATTAATGGTGTAAAAATACACAAGATGAATACACAAGGTGTACATGTACAAGAGTTGGGAGATATATTACACCAAATATACATCATGACCGTCCACCTAAGGGTATTTGTGGTATTTCCATATATTTTCTTTTTGTCCCAAATTGGTGATAAAAGATGAATAATATCAATCTTCAAATAATTAGTGATCTCCTTGATCACTTATAAGTCTCATGATCATTTAATCTAAATCGAATTCTTAATTCTATAAGGTATAAATCTCTAAAATAAATAGTCTCCAAAAATTCTAAGGTGACTAATGAGTACACAAATAATAATAATGATGATCGATCGAGTGATCATAATTGTGAAATAAAATTAATAAATGATTATGATCACAAGAAATAAATAAGGGAAATTAAAGACGAAATATATTTATCATTAATATTTATCCGTCAAAGCGATGCGGTAGAATTGTCAAATAGTACAAAGACGATACGTGATAAGTACATGTTCGAATAAAAATCGAGGGCTTCACATTCTCCCCTCCTTAAAAGAATTTGGTCCCCAAATTCTCTTGAAATAGTTAAGGTATTGATTCCTCATGTCTTCTTCCATCTCCCATGTTGCGTCTTCGTCTCGGTTGTGGTTCCGCCATACAACTTTAACCATTGGAATCTCTCTATTACGCAACCCATATCTCGCCGGTCAATGATTACGATTGGTTCCTCGGTGTAAGATAAATTCTCCATTAGAGGAGGAGCATCACGAGTGATGATATGCTCGGGATCCGGTTGATACTTTTTCAATCTCGACACATGGAATACATCGTGCATTCCCCGCATCTTTGTCTGGTAACTCAAGTCTCAGTAGGCCAACTTTCCGATCCTCTGCAAAATTTTGTAAGGTCCAATATATCTCGGACTCAATTTGCCCCCTTTTCTTGGATTGATCAATCCTTTTCGTGGCAAGAGTCCGAGAAAATACCTCATCTCCGCTTCAAATTCCGTGTCTTTTCTCCTCTTGTCCGCGTAACTCTTTTGGCGGCTCTGAGTGTGCGGATCCGTTCCTTGATCAACTTGACCTTCTCCATAGCTTCCCGAACTAAGTCGACCTTTGGAATCTAGGGTGACTTCCATTTTCCTTCGAGTCCATTGGTCATCAATATCCCGAGTGTAGAGGGGATCTACACTTTCGTCCATACAAGGCTTCGTAGGGTGCCATCCCAATCGTGGCCTAATAACTGTTATTATAAGCGAACTCGGCCAATGGTAAGTGCGAATCCCAACTTCCTTGGAAATCCAATGTGCAGGCTCGCAACATGTCTTCCAGGGTTTGAATTGTTCGCTCGGATCGCCATCGGTTTGCGGATGTCTTCTTTGTGCTAAAACTTAGCAAGGTACCCAATTCCTCATGTAAGTATTTCGAGAATGCGGAGACAAACCTCGGGTCTCGATGCGACACTATGTCGACGGCACTCCATGCAGGTCGGATGATCTCTCGAATGTAAATTTGCGCAAGTTTCTGCAAGCTGTCGGTTTTCTTCATGGGTAAGAAATGTGTAGATTTCGTGAGTCGGTCTACGACTACCCATATAGCATCATCGCCTCGTCTGGTCCTTGGTAGATCCATCACGAAGTCCATCGTTATGTGTTCCCATTTCCACTCGGGAATTCTCAACGGTTGTAATAAACCAGATGGTCGTTGGTGTTCAGCTTTTACTCGTTGGCAAGTCAAACATCTCGCGAACTCTGCTACCTGGTTCTTCATGTTTACCCACCAGAATGTCTTGTTTCAAGTCCTTATACATCTTGTTTCCTCCAGGATGTATAGTGTATTTCGAACGGTGTGCTTCTGAGAGGATTCTGTTCCGAAATCTGATGATCCCATCTTCCTGTACCGAGAATTCTGATCTTTCTCCTTTGAGTATCTTCTCTTTTAGTTTTTGAAGTTGCACGTCAATCCCCTGTATTACTTTGATCTCGTTCAGTAGATCGGGTTTAACTGAAATATTAGCACATGAAATTCGAGTACTGGTTCTCATCGGATTCCAAGTGCTCAATTCTTCTAATGATCTCCACTCTCGAATCATTAGTCTAGCTAAACTCGCCTTCCTGCTCAAGGCGTCAGCTACTACGTTAGCTTTCCCGGGATGGTATTGAATATCAAAGTGATAATCTTCTATTAACTCCATCCATCTTCGTTGCCTCAAATTGAGTTCCATCTGAGAGAATAGATACTTTAGGCTCTTATGATGCGTACCGTGAATGTTGCTCCGTAGAGATAGTGCCTCCATTTCTTTAACGCCAACACTATTCTTTGCCAATTCCAAGTCATGCGTTGGGTATTGGCTTCATAAAAACTTGAGTTTCCGTGATGCATAAGCAATGACCTTTCCTTCCTGCATGAGCACTGCTCCTAGTCCTTCCTTTGATGCATCACTGTAGACGACAAAGTTTTCTGTTCCCTTTGGAAGTGCTAAGAATGGAGCTGTAGTAAGTCGTTTCTTTAGTTCTTGGAAACTAGTCTCACACTTGTCATTCCACTCAAACTTGACTTGCTTCTGGGTTAGCCGAGTGAGTGGTCCGGCTATCTTGGAGAAATCCTGGATAAATATTCGATAATATCCAAATAGTCCTAAGAAACTTCGATCTCCGTTACAGACTCGGGTTGTTTCCATTCAACCACTGTCTGTATCTTCAAAGGATCTACGGCGATCCCAGTGTCGGATACTATGTGTCCCAAGAATGCGACTTCACTAAGCCAAAATTCGCACTTGCTGAATTTGGCATACAACTTGTGCTCTCGTAGTGTCTCCAAAACAATTTTTAGATGACGTTTATGCTCTTCTCTAGACTTAGAGTATACGAGTATGTCATCAATGAATATCACTACGAATTGATCCAAATAAGGTTGAAAAACTCGATGCATTCGGATCCATAAACGTTGTTGGTGCGTTTGTCGACCGAAAGGCATTACTACAAACTCGTAGTGTCCATATCTGGTCCGAAATGCCGTTTTGGAAACGTCTTCTTCACAGATCTTCAGTTGATATTATCCTTGTTGTAAATCAAATTTCGAGTACACCGTCGCTCCTTGAAGTTGATCAAATAGTTCGTCTATCCTCGGGAGGGGATATATAGTGGTAACATCTAGTCGAGATCATATAATAGTCACATCCTTAATGTATTTTATCCGTGATACCTAAACCACAGTCAAATTCCCTTACTTAAGCTTGTGCAGGTACTTGAGAATGAATAACACAAAGGTATTATCATTGATCAATATACTTAGTGATTCCCCTACTATCATTTTCCCAAAGTAATATCATTAGGTGTCTATATCCCATAATATATCACATCCAAATCATATATTTCTCAAGAGATATCCTCATTTTCTTCGAGTCTCACCATACCAGGCATTATAATCTCTAAATCACGGATTTTCTAAATCACCTAACGTCTAATTAGAGGAATATTAACACTATAACAGCCCAAAAGAGTTCAAATATTCATCCAAGATTCAACTTAGGTCTTCTAGTAGTAGTACCCAATCCAAGGCAAATGAACCTATCCTGGTCAAACAAAACTAAGGCGGATTAGACGAATGTAAGGAAAAGATAAGGAAGAACAAGAAAAAGAATGACTAAGGAAAGTCGAACAAGAGTCAACTAAGTCAAATCAAGTATGACTATGGATTCTCCAAGTATAAATTCTGACTTATCATGAACAACAATAATACGGTTCTATACCATTATTGAAATCGATTTCACACTTAATTAGTCAAGTCGCGGTACTACCCAACACAATCCGAGGGTCCTATCTGGGTCATTCGGTGTAAGTTTCCATCTTACCAGGCCGAGCTCTGTTACATAACTGTCATGCCCCAAACGTGACGCGACACCGATCAATCACTTAAACAAAAATAAATCAACATCTAAACCAAAGATACCAAACTCCAAGTGAAATAGAGTCTAATGCAATGGAATTAAAATAAACACGAGTCAGATTACAATCTTAAAGTCGGTGGTATCCGAATACAACCCAAAAGATCAAAGCATTTCCATCCGGTCTTCTTAGCTTGATGAAATGAAAAGCTTCATTAAAGCCTTTCTTTGTTGGTTCGGGAGCTGCACTTAGAAAATATAGTTCCAAAATGTCTCCTCTGGCCAAGTGTGGATTGTTGGCCCAAGTCTCGTAAACTGCTTCCCCAATCCATTTCGGTAATTTTGAAATTTCTGGGAATCCTGGTGATACAGTATAGATTGAAGCTAGAGCTCCAAACGTATACCATTCCTGTACTTCATTTGGATGACTTCCTGGCTTCATCCAAACCCTGGGATACTTGCCTGAGATATCAACTATAGTTTTTTCTGGGTTAATATCTCTCCTTGTAACTAGTTTCTCCCATTGTCGTTGATATACCTGCATAGGAGAAATCTTAATCTCGTCAGTTTGAACCTTAGATTTGCCGGTCTGTGGCCTAAGATTCAACTCTCCCTCTTTTACCCCAGAGGTGCTGGGTTGACTTGAAGACTCGGGTTGTGACACCGGAGCTTCAACATTCGTTACAGTTTGTACACCCTCAGGGGATGCATCACCTGCAACACTTGTGATTATGGTACTTGAACTAAATCGAAAAATTGGTAAGGTTTATTCAACCCCCCTTCTAAACCTTACACTCACACCCCTTGGGACCTCACAGAGGTCTCCCACGTCCACGATGTTCGGCCATTACGTATCTTGAAGTGTTAGTTGCGTTCCACGTGTAAATGAATATAATAATTATTTGCGTAAAGCATGTTATATCGTAGGGAAAGTAGCAACAAACACAAGACACTGAATAAATAGCAAAAGGCATATCCATTAATGTAAAACTTGAATACACATATAGTACAACAATAGTAACACTTTGAGTCAAGATACATCTAAACCAAAATACAATCAATCTAGTACAATAAAAAGTAATGTACAACACTGGAATAAGTGTCTACAACAACGAAAGTACAAACTGACAATCAAGCTAACTAATCAATGAGGTCGCCATCATCGTCACTCGCATGTACTATGTCTATAATCGGGGCCTGGTCGGGCTGAGGGTGGCGTCTCGACCTCGGCCAATCAACGAAAATCCAACCACTACTCGAATCCTCGAGCATCATCAAGTGGAGCGACCTCAAGTGCCTCGGGCTCTCCGACCTCGACCGGATCCTCCTCGGGATCCTCCTCGGTCCTCCTCGAGATCCTCCTTGGCATCGAGCACGGGCTCCACCTCGGGTGGTGGCAATGGGCGTGCATTAGCTGCGCAGAGCAGCCTCGGCATGGCGTCTCTGAGAGCTAGGGCATGTGTAAGGTCCTCTATCATTGTCATCTGCTTGATGAGGTCTCCTCCAAGCGCTCAACGGTGTCGCGGGATAGGCGGGCATCAATCTCCCATTTCGCGGCCGTCACTTTCCCTCTTCATTTTCTCTCGCATGTTATCCAGGCGCTCACAGATATTCTGTATCCCGATCCTCCCAAGCTCGTATGTGTTGTCGCGGTCCTTGATGATAGTGGTCAACTCGCTCTTTTCATCTTGGCTCCTTGCCAGCGCTGTGTCGGTCTCTGTTGGCGCTCCTCGGATAGCTCACGAGGTCTCTCGATCACTCTCCCGGTGCGGTGAATCATCGGTGCCGGTAGTACTCCGCTCGGCACGGGCATGAAAAACGTCCCACCAAGAAGGTGGCGCGGCTCCATCCGATCAAACAAAACTAAGGCGGATCGGATCAAAGGTAAAGGAAAGATAAGAAGAGAATAAGGAAAGAATGAATAAAGAAAGTCGATCAAGAATCAACTAAGTCAAAACAAGTATGACTATGGAACCTCAAAATATGCGTTCTAACTTAGTTCAAACATCAATAAGACGGTTCTATGGCAATTTGAAATCGATTTCACACTTAATGAGTCAAATCGCGATACTACCCAACACGGACCAATGGTCCTATCCTGGGTCGACTAGGTGTAAGTTTCCATCTTACTAGCCGAGCTCGATACCACTCTAACTGTCACCCCCAAACGGGATGCGGCGATGATCCACAACTTAAATAGAATGACCAAACAATCTGAAGCGAATATCATCGAGAACCCAATGAAACAGAGTCATAGCGGCCGGAATAAAGAACAAGTACAATTACAACTTACAGTCCACAATATCCATAATCCAAATTACATCCCGATATGATCTAAAGATAACAACTTAAAAGTCAAAGGGTCCTACGCCCTTCGATTACAAGCCAAAATGAAATGAAATACAAGAGTCCAACAACAAACACAAGAAAAGAGTCCAACGACAATTAATAGTAACAAGTCCAAATGACATCAACAACATAAGATAGTAAATCCAACAAGCGGAGTACAAGGGCTCAATCCGTAGTCGGTTCAAAGATCTTCAACGAAGTCCTCATATAAAGGTTAGAAAACGGTGGTGATGAGACAAAATCTCGGTGGATGGGGTGATCGTGTGCAAGTGTGGTGATATATATAGTTAATGCGAAAACCGTTGTATGAAAACGCTGCGTGAGTATGATGCATGAATTCACACACACCATCCACAAGCGTCGTGATAAATATATTTAAGTAATATACTTATACGATTCAAGAAAACAGATTCATGGTCACACGAGGCACTATGTGATTCGGGAAAGACATGTAGGATTGCGTGCGAATTTAACGCCAATCCCATGCAAGACATAATGGTTGCGTGCGGACTTGTAAGCGCCACCAATGCAAAACAAGTAGCGGTTGCGTGCGGATGTGTAGCGCCAACCAAGCGGGTCCGATAACTCCGGAATCGTATGGATCGGGGCAATGATTCCTTCGTTCTTCGTTGTAACTCCCGAGGCGAAGATGGTCAAGACCGGTCACCTTATCGCTCCATAAGCAAGGACAAAATCCACAGTGGAGCTTGCAAGGCTCGGATCTGTCATAATCATGATTATACCTCAGAAATACTACGACCCGCTTCCCTTGGACACTCCGTCCCTCGATTTGCGGGATTAGGGCGATGGGGCGGGAAGAGTGGAATAGCGGCCAGCTGCCCATTCCATCCCCCGGCGTATCCATTCCGATCGAGCTCGACACACCAAGTTGACTCGGGCGGGAAAGTAATTACAAATGTACGATAGTGAACTGTGGCGATCCGGTATTATTGATTGAAGCGATTCGGGAAAATTTTTAAAAATTTCACGAGTAGCAATATGGCGTTGGTGGAGTTATTTGGATGAAGATGATTATCGGAAGGATAAGCAACCTTCGATATCTTGAAATATTAGGTGGAACATAAGTCCCATTATAGATTCAAAATCGCAAGGCGAGGAAGTTTCTCCGCGATCGGGCGGTCCGATAAGTCGAGGTTTTTGGGAAAATAAAATACTTAATTAAATCTCCAAGTCGGAGGGTCCAGGGCTATTTTAGTAAAAGGAAAAATAATTTGAGTCGGGTCCTTCATAAAAAAAAATTATATTTTAGCCCCGTTTTGTAAAAACCAAAACTTTTGGGGTTAAAAAGTGAATAAATAAATATCTCGACCTTGAAAGATTATGAGGTCGTTCTAAATTCTCCAAATTGTCCAAAGATTCGGGTTTTTAAAGTTATGAGGTCGAGTTTTTATAAAATTCTCACATTGGCCCCAAATTTGTAAAAATTGACAATTCGAACCTTAAGTTTAAAATAATCGGAACTCACAAATCGGAAGGGATTTTAATGTGATTCCAGTTGGAAAATGTCACTAAGGTTAGTAGGATATTGGGACAAAAACAGTTTTTAAAAGAAATAAGTGTATGTCCCTCAATTTTAGAAAAATTACTTTCCAAGCTCTAAACACTTGGATTTTGGAATACATTTAAATATGTCATTTCCAGTACCTTAAGAGTACAAATTTCAAATTTTAAAGTTAAGGTCTGGTACAGTTTCAAAATTTGCAAAGTAGCCCTTAAACTTTCAAAATTTTACAATCTAGTCCTTGGGCTTTTAAAGGTTGATTTTATTTATCTTAAAACTCTTAAAACTTTATTAAAATGTCCAAAAGTCATTTTTGAACCTGAGTACAGTCCCAAAAATCGAAATTTGCAGAGGGGTCCTTTAACTTTTATTTTCTTGCAATTTAGTCCACCAATTTTCCATTTTTGCATTTTTAAGTCCAAAATTGAAATTTAATCAATTATGCTCGACTTTTCCAGGTTATAAGTCATCCAAAACATGGATTTCAAAGATCATACACATGCATGTCCAATACATACAAGAATTCATCAAATAGAACCTTAAATTGTACATGCATGCACCTAAAATTCAATAAATAGCAATTTTGAGCAACTCTTGAGAATTTTCATGATTTGATACATAAAATTGACATGCAATACATAGATTATATATCTCAAGGGCTCATGATCAAAATTCTACATGTATTTTAATAAAAACACCTAGAAGTTGGAAAGTATTTTTCCACCCACCTTAAAATTGGAAAATTGTGAAATAAAAGGATAAATTTCACAATTTTTGGATGAGGTCACTTAGGTCAGCCCCTAAGTCAAGAAATATCAAAAATTTGGAGTTAGAAAAATGAGAGAAAAATTAAGGAGAAAAAGAAGGAGATAAGAAAATTGGAAAGACTACACTTTACCTTGTGTAGGAGGTGATTTGAAACTAGTTGAAGCTTCAAATTTGGAAATTTTGGTTCAACTCCAAAATCACCTAAGGTCAGCCCCTATTTCTCAAAAATGAAAAAGGGGTGTTAAAATTTGAAAAAAAAAAATAGGAAGAAGAAGAAAAATACACTAGAGTCCATTATCTTACCTTATAGTCTAAATCTTCAAAATTTCCTTCAAGTCTTGAAATCTTCTTCAAGGTGATGTCAAGCTCTAGTCTTCAAAGTCTTCTAAATGTACCTCCAAAAGTTAAATTTGAGCTTAAGTTAAGAGGTGAAAAGAGGTAGCTAGAGGTTATCAAGATGAATTGGAGAACAACATTTCTTACCTTGTAGTAGTAGGTTGGTTCGAATTTTTTGGAGTATAAGGAGAGTTGTCTTGAAAATTTTTCTAAGTGTTGGAGAAGAAGTAAGAAGAAAGAGTAGAGAGAGGTAGGAGGTTTAGAGAGAAGGAGGAGTAGAGGCTTGAGCGATTAAAATGTTGGATGAAAATGAACATTTTTTGTTCATTTTCTTCAATGTGGTCGTCCACATTAGATGAGAGGAGAGAGGGATTTTTGTTTTTTGTTTAAATTTTGTGTCTTGCAAATTGTCTTTTGCATGTAGACAATTAGACTAGTCAAAGCATGGGCAAGGTATGGAAAGAGAAGGAATGTTGGGAAGACTCCAACATGTTGGGAAAAATAGTAATAAAGAATTGATGTATGAGATGATGTGTATAATGTTTGAATTAATGGTATAATTATACACAAGATGACTAATATAAGGTGTAAGTGTACAAGACTTGGATGATATTTCTACACTAAAATTCATCACCATGGTCGTCCACTATAGGGCAATTTGGTAATTCCATATATTTTTTTTTCTCCCAAATTTGATGATAATAGATGAAATATATCAATCTCCAAAATAATTAGTGATTTCCTTGATCACTTATAAGTCTCATGATCACTTAATCTAAATCAAAATATTAATTCTATAAGGTAAAAGTCTCTAAAATAAATAGTCTCTTAAAATTATAAGGTGACTAATAAATACAAAAATAGTAATAATGATCAATCAAGTGATCATAAATGCAAAATATAATTAATAAGGATCATGATCACAAGTAATTAAATAAAATAAAATAAAATACAAAATATATATATTAATGATAATTACTCGTCAAAGTGACGCGGTAAATAGTCGATCAAATACATAGACGACAATAAGAATCAATCATAAGCTCGGAAAAAAAATTGGGGCTTCACACTGGCTGCTCGTTGATGCCAAATATTTTGTGGAATTGTCTTAATAGAGGCTCAAATTTTGTATTTGTAATTGTATATCTTGGATTTTATATTATTGCACTTACCCTTTATGTGGTATTGTGTGCATAATTAACAACATTCATATTTTCATGTCATAAAGTTATAGTTAATATTTGTATATCCTATTTTACACGTAACATTCGAAAACTTAATGAAATAAATTAAATAGTCGAAGTGGCATATTCAAAGGATAGTCCAAGTACAAATAATGACTTATAACAAGTATTATATATTATTATTGATGTTGTTGTACGTAATTATTATTGTTATTATTATTAAATTTTCAATTTGTAATTTGAATATCATTACACAATTGTTGGAATTAAGGAATGAATGGCCAAAATATACACCTCATTATATAATCACTCGAAACCGTAAAAATAAATGTTATTAATTATCCACACAACACCACATATAGAGTAAGTACATTAATACAAAATCCAATATGTACAATTACAAATACAAAATTTTGAGCATTTATTTAAACAATTCCACAAAATAATTGGCATCGAACAAGCGAGGCCATTAATTTTGAACAACTAAAAACACTAAGACATCTTCAAATTGTGAAATTCTAAGATTAATTCGATCTTATCACCATCTATATATACACACTACAAACTCAAGGTATTCCATGTATTCCAAATTTAAAAAATACAAAAAAATTCATTTTACAAAGGAAAAAAATAATTCAAAATGGACAAGAAAGAAAATAACCTAGCTTACACTACCAATGACGGAAAGAATAATGGCGTTCAAAAAAAAGAAGTGGTTAATAAATAAGGTGAGTGAGCTTGGCAAGCTTTGTGGCATGGCGGCATGCACCATATTCTACGGCCGTATGATCAAAAAAACCAGAGATTTGTTCATCGCGGCTCGGCACGATGATGGTGATTATCATTTTAGAAATCGGTCGGAGATGGACCAATCCAAGAAAAATCGTGAACCAGGAGAAATTCACCCGCTTTATTTCTCGAACGAGCCAACATCATCGCGCGCTTTGCCGCAACGACCAAATATCTGGCTGCAGATCATACCGGTTGTAGATGATGGTGCATGCCGCCATGCTGTAAAAGGTGCTAAGCTCGCTCACCCTCTAGATATAACCCTTCTTTCTTTTCTTGAACGCCACTTTTCTTTCTGAGTCATTGGTAGTGTAAGATATGGTTGTTTTCTTTTCTGTCCATTTAGACTTGTTTTTTTTCTTTCTTTGAAAAATGAAATTTCTTGGTTTTTTTCAATTTGGAGTACATGAAATACCTATTGTTTGTAGTGTGTATATAGATGGCAATAAAATCAAATTAATATTAGATTTTCACTATTTGAATCTGTCTTAGTATTTTCTTAGTTGTCCAAAAATTAATGGTTCTCGCTTTCGTTGGATGACAAATATTTTGAAGAATTGTCTTAATAAATGCTCAAATTTTGTATTTGTAATTGTATATCATGGATTTTATATTATTGCACTTAGCCTATATGTGATATTGTGTGTATAATTAACAACATTTATATTTTCATGTCATGAATTTACTGATTAATATTTGTATATCCTATTTTACACGTAATATTCGAAAACGTAAAGAAATAAATTAAATAGTCGAAGTGGCATATTCAAAAATAGTCCAAGTACAAACAATGACTTATAACAAGTATTATATATTATTATTGAAGTTGTTGTACGTTATGATTATTGTTATTATTATTAATATTTTCAATTTGTAATTTGAATATCATTACATAATTGTTGGAATTAAGGAATGGACGGCCAAAATATGCACCTCATCATATAATCCCTTGAAATCGTAAAAGTAAATGTTGTTAATTACCCACACAACACCACATATAGAGTAAGTGCATTAATATAAAATCCATTTTATACAATTATAAATACAAAATTTTGAGCATTTATTTAAACAATTCCACAAAATAATTGGCATCGAACGAACAAAACCATTAATTTTGAACAACTAAGAAAACACTAAGACACTTCAAATTGTAAAAATCTAACATTAATTCGATCTTATCACCATCTATATATACCCAAAGTATAAACGAGAAGGTATTCCATGTATTTCAAATTAAAAAAAAAACAAATAAATTTTATTTTGCAAAGTAAAAAAAAACAAGTCAAAATTGACAAAAAGAAAATAACCCTAGCTTACATTACCAATTACTCGGAAAGATAGCGGCGTTCAAAAAAAAAAAAAGAAAAAAGTGGTTTATAAAGAAGGTGAGCGAGCTTGGCACGTTTTGTGGCATGGTGGCATGCGCCATTATCTATCGCTGCCGTATGATCAACAACTAGAGATTTGGTCATCGCGGCTCGGCACGATGACGGTGTTGATCGTTTAGAAATCTATCGGAGATGGACCAGTCCAGAAAAATCGCTAACCAGGAGAGCTTCACCCACCTGATTTCTGAAATGAGCCAACAACGTCATCGCGCCCATCCGCGATGACCTATTATCTGGCTGCAGAACATACCGGTTGTAGATGATGGCGCATGCCGCCATGCTGCAAAGGGTGCTACTCATCC